>JABTTQ020000662.1:0-233774 GCA_016081115.2 Rehmannia glutinosa | reverse complement strand
GAAGTTACGTATTGCTATGAATTGTTATGCAGGAATTACGCCTCAAGCTTCCCAAAGTGGGAAAGAGTTCTTTCATGCTCCTCCTTCATCCGCTCTTGTCGCGCCTCCCATCGTCCACCTTCGTTCCTTCCCGGACCTCACCCAAAGGTTGCGATAATGAGTGTAGTTCTCGTAAACAACGAGGACATTGGAAGGCTCAATGTCCCCAGTTGAATAAAGGTACAACAACGTTTTCTTGAAAAAATCCACGACCTCCCCAACACTACTTTATCCATCCAAATCAATTCGTGGTTTAGGCCGCCCCCAGAGCTAGAAGGTTCTTTGCACTGTACCTGCGTGATTCTCGTGATGTCCTGAATCCCACCTCGATCGGCCTTCTATGGATCTGATGCACGGGCAATTTGAGAAATTTCTTGCCTCGTCATGCTTTTCGCCTCGGGTTTGTCAACCCGAGCTCGCCAGGTATATCTTCCTATTTGCGTATTAGATTCGGGCTTTTCATCATATGTCCCCCGATATATCATGTTTACTTCCATTTCACCCACATATGCCGTGGGCACAGCCATTCTGATGGTGATTTGTTACCCTTGGGAATCGGGATCTGTAGCCACACCAATCGTCTCTTCCACATGTCTACCATATTCCCAAACTTGCATTAAATCTTGTTGTTAATCAATCAGGTGATTCAAAGTTACTTAGTATCATTCTCTTTCTACTTCTGTTGTGTGCAGATCCAAATTCCTTGGGTTGGGGACAGCCGTAGGCACGAGAGTTATACATTTTGGATGAGCCGTGAGTACCCTCTATCGCAGCCTTCTCATTGATTTGTCTTCTTTTCGCTTGAGTCCTCATCGTCTACGCTTTTATTTGTGGCATTCTCGTTTGGGTCACGTTTCGTCTTCACGCTTAAGATTTTTGGCTTCTACAGTTCATTAGGAAAATTGTCATCTCATGATATTTCCGATTAGTGTTGTAAATCGCAAAATTTTCCGCTTTACCTTTTAAACGAAGTGTTTCTAATTCTACTGCGCCATTTGATTTGGTTCATTCTGATGTGTGGGGACTCGCTCCCATTCCCACAAAGGGGGGTTCTCGATATTACGCCTCTTTATCGATGATTATTCTCGTTATTGTTGGGTTTATTTTATGAAGCATCGTTTCGATTTTCTAAGTATATATACTTCATTTCGAGCTTTGTAAAAACTCAATTCTCTCACTATCATAAAACGCTTTAGATGTGACTCAAAGGGGAATACACATCTAATAATTTTCGTGAATCGCTTGCTTGACGGGACTTTACATCAAACTTCGACAGATACTCCCGAACAAAATGGTATTGGCGAAGAAAACATAGGCATATCATTGAAACCGCCGCCACTTTTATTATCTAGTTAGTCAGTGAATTGGGAAGCCGTTTACCGTCTATTGTATAAATAGGATTCCATCATCCATTACATCCGATTTATCACCATTTCGTAGACTTTATGGTTCCACCCTAGTTATTCGCTTTACGAGTCTTTGGTTGTGCATGTTTTGTCCTTCGCCATGTTGAACGCAAAGAAATTATCTTCTCGCTCGCCTATTTGGTTTTCTTGATACGGAGTGGTCAAAGGATACCTGCTTTGATCCTCTTGCTCAAAAATTATATGTGTCTCTGTCCATGTATTTTTCTTGAGCATATTCCATTCTTCTCTATTCCCTCTAGTCCTCATAGCATCTCCAAAACTCGATCTTGTTCATATTGATCCATTCCTGATAACACAGATAGAGACTCATCGATATCGCCGCTCCGCCTACGCCTACGACCTCAATCGCTTCCGAAATTGTGGATCGCTTGCCCCTCGATATCCCCAACGTACACGTAAGTCCACTCGCTCTTCGACTTTGTTTATTCCTCTTACTTCCCGCTGCTTCATTTTTATCCTCTATTCACCAAATTTTCGAACCACGCTCTATAAAGAGGCGATTCGATCCTTTGCGGCAAAGATGCTACGACCGAGGAACTTTCTCGCTTTGCATAAAACAAACACTTGGGATTTGGTATCTTTACCACCTGGTAAACGGCAATTGGTTCAGCGTTGTTTATAAAATTAAAACCAAATCGATGGTTCATTGAGCGATATAAAGCACGATTGGTTGCTAAAGGTTATTCACAACAAGATGGTATGGATTATGAGGAAACATTTGCCCTCGTTGCAAAAATGACTACATTCGTACTCTTATTGTTGTTTCTTCCGTCCAAACGCACATATCTCAATCGATGTCAAAAATGCCTTCTTGAATGGTGATCTTCAAGAAGAAGTTTACATGATCCCACCACCTGGTTCCTCATAATCGGGCTTAAGTTTGCAAGCTTAAGAAAGCATTGTATGGTCTCAAACATGCTCCACGAGCTTGGTTCGAAAAATTCTGTCGGCTTACTTCACTTGGTTTTAGTTCCAAGAACCATGATTCCGCCCCTTTCTTCAAGCGTATGTGGTATTATTCTTCTTTCCTTATATGTTGATGACATGATCATCACCGGTGATGATGTTGATGGGATTGCATTGTTGAAACTGAAACTTAGCTTCTCGCTTTGAAATGAAAGATTTGGGACCTTTGCAATATTTCTTGGTATTGAGGTAGCCGCTCCTCGAGGTTATCTTCTTTCATGTCCCAAGTACATTGCCGACATACTTGATCGACGCGTCTTCGATACTCGGACAGTTGATACGCCTCTTGAACTTAATGTTCGATATTCTCCTTCCGATGGCACACCATTGTCCGATCCTACCTTATATCGCACTATTGTTGGAAGTTTGGTTTATCTAACCATTACGCGGCCCGTGATCTCGCATATCTTGTCGTCATATTGTGAGTCACAGATTTGTACTTGCCCCACTACTGCTTCATCGGGTCATAGCTTACTCGTATCTTGCGATACCTCCGGCACTCTTTTTCGAGAGTCTTTTGTTTCCATCTACATCTTCATTAGAGTTGAGGCATATTCTGCGTATTGGGCCAAATGATCCTGCGATGAAAATCCACTCTTTGGTTTTTGTATTTTTCTTGGAGACTCACTTATTTCTTGGAAGAGTAAGAAACAAAATGTTGTGTCTCGATCCTCCACAGAGGCGAGTATCGGGCAATGGCTTCTACTACAACCGAAATAGTTTGGTTACGCTGGCTTCTTGCGATATGGGTGTTCATTTGTCCTCACCTACTCCCATGCATCAGATAACCAAAGTTTATTGGGATTGCTCACAACTCGCCTTTTACGAAGAACAAAGCATATTGAGATTGATTGTCATGTCACTCGTCATCACTTGCAACATGGGACCTCGACTTACCATTCATCTCATCATCTTTACAGATTAAGGATCTTTTCACCAAGTCGCATCCGCTCCGCGCTTTCGTTTTGGTTGGCAAACTCTCGATGATTTCTACTACATCATCATGAGTTTGTGGGGGATGTTAGAGTTATATGTATGTTATGGGGGTAGTTTTGTATTTTCCTTTCTTAGTTGATAGCTAGGGTTTTATCTTTTATCTATATATTTAGTAGCCTCCCTCCCCATTTTGTATTGTATTGTTTTTCCATTATATTTGTTGTATTTCTCAAAGAGTTCTATCAATTCATCTTCTTCATTTCTCTATCATGTACCAATTAATCTAACAAATCCAGCGCCAAAGCCGATATAATGTGTGTTCATCACCTCCAAACAGGGCTCTTTGTTCGGATCAGCAGTGCATATAAACACATCAATCGAAGGAAGTTTTTCGTCTCGGCAATCTTTCAGGATAAACGGTTCGAACAACGGGTTTCCATTTGGAAGGCTGAGCGAGAAGCCAAATGAAAGAGAGTATCAGCTCGGAGATGAGGAGTAGAAATTGCGGGAAAAGGGTAGATTTGTCCCTGGTTTTGACTATTGCAGTAAGGGATGTGATTCTGTAGTAGAATAAGGGCAGTAAAGTAATTCCATGGAGGAAAGTATGGAGTCTGTTTATTACTAGTTGAGTTTTCTTGATATGGAAAACATTGAGAGGAAGTGAGTTCTCCATTACTTTGTTTCCCTGGACAAATTCAAAGTAAATGACACAAGTTTTGCGCATTTTATAGTAGAAATAGTGGAATCCAGGTTTATTTTGTATTCCTATTCTTATTTCAGTTTGTAATTTTTATGACTTACAAAATATATAATTTTTTTTAAATGTTAATATGCTAAAGTCGTGTTTGTTGGGAGGGATTTATTCCATAGTGAATAAGTATGCAGCGGCATGTGGCTTATGAGCAAGAGCCAAAATCCTTTTCGAAAGCCTCTTTTTAAGGACAAAATCGTGAGATCACCACAATGAATAATATTTTTTTTAAGGCTTGCTTTTCTCGTAAACACAATCCACAAACATGATCTCATGAGGAGTGATTTATACCAAATCAAATGCGCATGCGAATTACTGTAGCCCTTGTAAGCAAGGGTCAAATCTTTCACCAAGAGTTGTATTTTCTAAGACAAATCATGAGCGTAGGTACCTAAGGAGCAATGGATGGGATCTTCTATTCCAAAAGATAGTGTTTCATCTATTATTCTCAAGATAATAATGATTATGACGTGTATAAAAACTACCATATTAATTTTGAAATATAAATTAGATCTGTTGTGGGTTATTAATAAAGTGGTTTTATAAATGCGACAATCACCTACGCAATGAAATACCATTTGGAATAGAATATTTCATCCTGGAGCAAAAGCTTGTGAAGTATTTTAAGGTACATCTATTTTATTTAACACTTTACTTTTTTATGAATTTAATTTGTTCACATCACAAAAGAAGAGTTGATTTTCGAATACCTTTCATGAATTACACACTTGCATGGCATATGAAAGAGAATTGGTATGACCCGACTCTAGACTTGTATGGAAATTCTATGCATATCCGTAGAATGTTTGTGGTCTACTAAAAGCACACATCTTTGTCCTTTATTTACTTTACTACTCGTTAGAATATTCAAAAGTTCACTAGCTAACATCATTTTCCTGATACGACAATATATGTTCCTACAATTCAATGATGTCAGATCAACAATTACTATTCTTAGTACAAGAAGACGAGCGTTTGACTTGGTAACATATAATTGGCCAATAATATTCTTTGTAAGGAGTGATAATTAAGTTGGGCTGCATGGACAAGTTTATTGGTTTGATGATCAATTAAGAATTAGGATTTTATTTTATAAAGCCCCATTAATTTATGGGTTTACTACAAGGGGAACAGTGGATTTCACAGTGTGTCTGGTTTTATCCAGAAAAACAAAATCCTACAAAATATCCCAAAAATGGTTAGTCTCCCGTCAGACAATGAATGGATCTAATTGTTAGACGGATCCAAATATTCAATTCGTCAACCCACCAACAGCCCGCACAAATACCAATACCACATCCCTTGGCCGCTGCTAATACATTCTAGGAGAGTTGCTAATACATTTTAGAAGGACTACTAATACTTTCCTAGGAGAAAACTAATATTTTTGCGTGCTACAACATATTTTTCAGACGACCACGATACTTTTTTTGGGGAAGAACTAATACTTTTATGGGGAAACTACTAATACTTTATACGAGGAAAACTATTACTTTTCAAGAGGAATACTAAAATACATTTAATCGAAAAATATAATACTTTTAAATAAGACTACTAATATGTTGAGGTGAGAGGTTAGGTGAGAGTTGAGGTGATACTTGAGATGAGACTTGAGGTGAGGATCCATAGAGAGTTGGAGTGTATCGAATTGAGAGATGGATGAGAACACTACGGGTCGAGAGGAGCCCAGGGCACCTCCCCGGAGGTGGCAAGTCACGCCCCTTTGGCTCCTCCCGGTTGGCTTCAAAGAAGGGCGCGCCGGCGCCTCCTCATAGTGGAGGAGGGCGTGGGGCGCCCCAATCCCCAGACCCATTTTTTTCATCGTGATTTTTCCCATCTTTTCCCGAGTTTTTGTATGTTTCAAGTCATATCGCAGACTTTGGTACTTCTTATGCTCCCAAGGCTCCTTTGTCTTCTCCTGAGTTTAGCTTCGATCCCTTATCCACTGGGAGTTGTTCTTTTATAGAGATGAGCCCTTCTTTTTTTGGAAGGAAGATTTAATTCTTCCCGAGTGGCCTAAATACTTGTGTATTCTTTATCCCTTCCGTAGCTCGGAGGGAGCACCGATATGTGTAAAATATAGGTGCATTTAGAGCTTAAATGATATCTAATTGATGTATTTACACGCATATTTAGTGTATTTTACTTGATTTTCTTAGAAGGGCATGATCTGCGTATTCTTGTAACTTTTTACGGGAAACGAAGCTTAAATGGAAAGATATCAATTGGGAGGCCCTAGAAGATCTAAGAGTGCGAAGAGAAGATCCCGAAACAAAGAAAATGGACAAGAACCACTCACACCTGTCCGGACCGTCCAATCTCACACGACCATGAGTTGAACCATGTGATTTTTACGTGTTCGTGCGACTTGATGTTCGTGAGACATATTACATGACCGAACCGTGTGAAGATGACACTACGTGTGAAGTGTTTGGGTGAAAAAACAGATACAAAATCAATCGACACGGTCGGACCATGTGAAAGCCACACGGGCCGTGGCGGTTCGTTTTGCCGATTTTTGTTGTCCTTTTTCCTTGAGAATTCTACAAGTGATCTCTAAAAGAACCTTATATAACGGGACCAAGTCTTGCACGTAATAATAACATCTCATATCATTCATACAACATAAAATACATAGGGTTACATAAATCAAATGTCTTCTGAGAGAGGAGGGCTAAGCTACGAAGAGCCCCACAAGGCCTTTCGCATCTACGGAAGCACAAGAGTGTCGAAGGATTCGAAGGAGGATCCATCCTGACAAGAAGGCGTTTTATTTCTTAGTTTAGATCTCTTGTTTGCACTTAAACGATGTCAAACTATCTCGATTTCAAGTTTGTCTATGAATTTGTTATCAAATATGTTGAGCTAGTCTTTCTGATCCTACGGCATAATCAAAACTGTGGATTCATGTTAAATCTTTATTGATTATTTTTTAATTGATTTATGTGTTCTATTATATGAATTCGAGTGCTTAATTCTTGTAGAATATTTGACTAATAATTTGCATGTCATATTTGTTAGTCAATAATCCAGGAGGTGAGTTCTAACAAAAATGGAACTTGTTGGTAGTCGGATATCCATGTTGAGGACACTTCCTTAGCAATTCTCGAACCTATCCCATGCCTCATATAATGGCTCAATCTAATTGCCTAAATCAGGCAATTTCGATTTCAATCGATAAAAACCACTCGACTTAGTTCACCCTCATCTACATCGGTGGTGTTAGAGAGTATAACCATCCCTTAGCCTTTATCGCGCAGAGAGACTACTAAAATGCATCATCGAATGGTATCCTCATAAACACCATTCATCTTAACAAGATCGTAGATTTCTAAGAATTGCGCCAGACATGCGCATTTGGATCCTCAACCGCTCTTCCCAAAAAACCGATTCTCGGAGACCATCCTGGATCAATGCGATTTTAGTTCAAAGTTATTTGCATTGATCGGCAAACGGCCACACCCCATAAGTCCTACTAACCTCTGGGCCGGAAGTAGTTTCTAATGACCGCTTCTCACGGACTTTCCACACCCTCGGTCATGTACGTCGCCCCAGGTGGACGCTTTTCGTGTTCCCGTTATTCCCGCCGTTAATTAGTCACATCCGCGATTGCTTTAGATCTTTTCCTTAGTTGTTTTCTTTGTCTTCTCAATTTCTAAAGCAATAGGTATTGTCCGCAGGTAGATCTAGACGTGTGATCATCGCTATCTCAGTACTTACAAAAACAATGTTAGATCTAAAGAAATCAAATAATTGTACAAAAATTAAAAAAAAAAAAATCGAAAAACAAGAAAAAAAAAAGTTATAAAAAATCAAAAATAAGAGAAAATAAAAAATATTTATAAAAAGCTTCAATTAAGATTAAACTACTTATTACTATATCTAAGTAGAATCTTTCAATTCCGACAGAATCGGCGCAAAAAACTTTTTCGCCAAAATATTTGGATCTCTATATCTTTGCAAGTGTACGTGTATTTTATAAGATAATGGTAAGTAAGGTCGTATTCCTCCTGATTGACTACGAAATACCTAGGCTATAATAACATCACATTCCAATTTTATTGAAGCAACCGAATCTCAAGTTTTATAAAAATAAAAAATAAAAAATAAAAAGAAATAAATTTTGAACCCCACAAGTATTTTCAACAACTATGGAAGCAACCTTAGGGCACATAACCTCAACATGCTTCTTCAAGATTAAATCTAATTAATTTTTCACATAATCAATTCATGCAATTCTATGGGTTCAATTCCTAAGTTAGTCTATTCCCTTCCCGGGTGGCGCAAAATGAGATTAATAACAATTGTAGATCTCCCGATACGTTACAACTATTATTAACTCCCAAAGTATTTATGAATTGAATGACTCCACACAAACAATTGTAGGTCTCCGACTCATTACACCGTTTACGTCTAAATTTGATTTTTGTCTTTGTTAAAACTCCTCTCCGAAATCTCGTACTAACAAATAGGACATGCAAATTATTGGCCAAATAATAAGCAATTAAGAATAAGCACTCAAATTCATAAAATAGAACACATGAATCCATTAAGAGAATATTTAATCAAGATTTAACATGAATCCACGCTTTTGATTATGCCCAAGATCCTAAAGATTAGCCAAACATTGACAACAAATTCATAGACAAACTTGAAATCAACATTGTGACATCATTTAAGTACGGCAAGAGATCTAAACTAAGAAAGAAAATCCTTCTTGTCGATGGATCTTCCTTCCAAGCCTTCAAGCTCTTGTGCTTCATGTAGATGTGAAAGGCATTGTGGTGTTCTTTATAACCTATCTCTCTTCTCTCGTAAGACCTTTGATCTTGTAATCCTGAGTATTTTGGTGTGTAGTATATTGTAAGAATGAATATATTTTCGTGTAACCCCGGGGTCCTTTATATAGATGCTTGGAAAGATCATTTGTAGAGTTCGAGTAGAAAAGGATACAAAAATCTACAACCATAACAACACGGCCCGTGCGTGTTTCTGTGACGGCCACTCCACATGGTCGTGGGTCTCACACGACTGCACCATGTGGCTTGATTTCACCCCTCGTTTTCTCACGAACACTTCACACGGACATGTAACTTTACACGGTCGTGTGGTCTCACATGGTCCAACCGTGTGACTGGTTTGTGATGTGTGTAAAATATACGTGCATTTAGGGGCTTAAAATAATATATAATTGATGCATTTGCACGCATATTTACTATGTTTTTACTTGGTTTCCTTAAAAGGGCATGACATTGCGTATTCTTGTAAATTTTGCAGGAAACGGAGCTTAAAATGAAGAAATATCAGTTGGAATACCCGGATAAGATTGCTGAATGCGAAGAGAATATCAAAACGACGGAAAAAGTAGACAAAAACACTCACACGGCCGGAATGAAAATCACACAACCGTGTGAAGTTGGATAGAAAACAGAGGACGGGGGAGTCCCACACGACCGGACCGTGTGAAGTCACACGACCGTGTGGGAAAGGAAAGCCCATCGCACCAGCCGCCCGTGCAGACTCACACGCCCATGCGAGAAGGGGCGGCGGGACCACACGGCCGTGTGGTGCCACACCTGACAAAGCCGTGTGGGACTCTGTTTGATGCGTTTTTGAGTTTGCTTCCCTTCCAACTCTGCAAGTGATCTCTCCAAGCATCTATAAAAGGAACCCAAGAAGCTTGCACGAAAAACATCACTTCATACAAAAAAACACATCAAATAACACAGAATGCAAGAATCAAGGATCTTCTCGAAAGCCCGAGAAGGCTAGGTCGCGAAGAACATCATGCAAGCTTTCACATCCGTGGAGCACAAGAGCTTCGAGGACTTGGAAGGAGAATCCATCCCGACAAGATGGGGTTTTCTTTCTATGTCTAAGATCTCTTGTCTATGCTTATATGATGTCATAATGTTGATTCGAATTTATCTATGAGTTTGTAATCAATGTTTTGGCATATTTTTCGGATTTTAGGGGCATAATAAAAATTGTGGATTTATATTAAATATGATTATTTGTTTTCTTAATTAATTCATGCTTTCTATTTTATGAATTTGAATGCTTATTTATAATTGCTTTTATTTTCCGGGAATGAATTGCATGTCATATTTGTTAGTGCAAAATTCGGGAGATGAGCTCTAACAAAAACGGCAATCGAATTTAGACATAAACGATATAACGAATCAGGAGACCTACAACTGTTTGTGGAGAGTCATTCAATTCACAAATCTTTTGGGAGTTAGTAATAGTTGCAACGAGTCGGGAGACCTACAATTGCTATTAATCAACTGTTTATTCACCGCCCGGAAGAGAGAGTAGACTATCTTAGGAATTGAACCCATAGAATTGCATGAATTAGTTTTTAAAACTTTATTTGCATTTAATATTGAAGAAGCATATTGAGATTATGTGCCTAAGCTTGCTCCTAAAGATGTTGAAAATACTTGTGAGGTTCACAAAATTATTTTATTTATTCTTCCATATTTTCGATTTTTAGTTAGATAAAATACTCAATATTCGGTCGCTTCAATAAAATTGGAATACGATGTTATTATAGCCTAAGTGTTTCAAATATAAATCCTTGAGGAATACGACATTGCTTGCCATTATTCTATAAACTATACTGTACACTTGCAGTTGTATGAACCAAAATATTTTTGGCGAACAAGTTTTGGCGCCGTTCTTGGGATTGATTAGATTCTACTTAGATATAGTAATAAGTAGTTCAATTTTAATTGAAGCATATTTTTAATTTGTTTCAAAAAATTTGAAATAGTCAAAATTATTTTTACTATTTTTATTTTTATTTGATTCTAATATTATTTTTGTTTAGTGCAGATAGGGCATGATCACGGGTTCCAAATCGACCAAGCCAATTCCCATTGATTTGGAAATCAAAAAGACAACGAAACAACTAAGGAAAAGAGCCAAAGAAATGACAGATGGGACTAATCCGAACACACGAGAAAAATAGAAACAATGAGGAGCGCCCACTAGGGGCCGAGCGTCAGACAGCGAAAATTGTGGAAAGGACCGCGAGAAGAAGGCGCTAGGGATTACTTCTAGCCGCAGGTAAGTCAAACTTATGGGTGTGTGGCCCATCTTCCAATCAATGCAAATAATTTTGAACCAAAACCAACATTGATCCGGATGGTGTCACAAAACCATTTGGGGTAGAGCCGTTAATGATCCAAACGCGATCTGGCGCACTTTTAAGAAAATTGCGATCTTGTTAAAATGAATGGTGTTTTTGATGATATCATTCGATGTCGCCTTTTCGCATTCTCTCCTCATCACGCCCAAACGGGACGCGATGACGATCCACAACTTAAATACAAATAAACCAAACAAGATAGATGAATATCAACGAAATCCCAATGAAACAGAGTCAAATAGCGGAAAAATAAAGAACAAGTGCGAGTTACAACTTACGGTCAACAAACATCCAAATTACATCCCGAAATCAACTAAAGATAATAACTTAATAGTGAAAGGGTCCTACGCCCTTCGATTCTGATCGGAATGAAAAGAAGATAAATAAGTCCAACAAATGAATAAAAGAAACAAGTCCGCAACATCAACAACAATAGATAGTAAGTCCAACAAGCGGAGCACAAGAGCTCATTTCGTGGTCGGTTCAACATCTTCAACGAAGTCCTCATCTAAAGGTTAGAAAATGAGGGGATGAGACAAAAATCTCAGTGGATGGGGTGATCGTGTGCAAGTGTGGCAATATATAGTTAATGCGAGAAAACAGATTGTATGAAAAAACTTAGTGAGATATGATGCATGAATTCACACACAAATCCACAAGCGTTGTGATAAATATATTTAAGTAATATACTTATACGATTTAAGAAAACAGATTCGTGGTCACACAAGCACTATGTGATTCGAAGACAGTAGGATTGCGTGCGAATGTAACTTCAATCCTATGTAAGACAAATAATGGTTGCGTCGGATTTGTAGCGCCAACCAATGCAATACAAGTAAGCGGTTGCGTGATTTGTAGCGCCAACCAAATGGGTCCGATTAACTCGAATCGTGTGGATCGATAGTGATTCCTTCGTTTTTCCTTGTAACTCCCGAGCAAGATGGTCCAAGACCTCCTTATCGCTCCATAGGCAAAGACAAAATCCATAGTGGAGCTTGCAAGCTCGGATTTGTCATAATCATGATTATACCTCAAGTATTACGACCCGCTTCCCTTGGACAAACTCCGTCCCTCGGGCCATTTGGGGATTAGGGCGATGGGGCCGAAGAGTGGAATAGCAGCCGAGCTGCCCGGTTCCATCCCCCGACGTATCCATTCCATTTTGTGAGCTCGACACACCAAGTTGACTCGACAGAAAGTAAATACAAGTTCGGTAGTCAACCAGCAATGAGTATTATTGATTTAGGGGAAGCGATTCGGGAAAATTTTCGAAAATCGTGAGTGGCAATTATGGCGTTGGTGGAGTTATTTGAATGAAGACGATTATCGGAAGGATAAGCAATCTTCAATATATTGAAAGATTATGTGGAACATAAGTCCCGTTATAGATTCAAAATCGCAATCTTTAGGAAGTCGCCTCGCGATCGGGTATTAATCGGCCAAGACGATCCGATAAGTCAAGAGGTTTTGAAGAAAATAAAATATTTTAATTAATAATTAAAGTCAGAGGGTCCAGGGCTGTTTTAGTAAAAGGAAAATAAATTGAGTTAGGTCCTTGATAAAAAGGAAATTTGTAATTAGCCCCGTTTTGTAAAAACCAATACTTTTGGGGTTAAAAATTGAATAAATAAATATCCCGACCATGAACAATTATGAGGTCAGTTCCTAAAATCTCTAGATTGTTCAGAGATTCAGGTTTTTAAAGTTTTGAGGTCGAGTTTTTATAAAATTCTCACATTGGCCCCAAATTTGTTAAAATTGTCATTTCGGGCCTTAAGTTTAAAATAATCGGAACTCACAAACCGAAAGGGCTTTTAATGTGATTCCAGTTGAAAAATATCACTAAGGTTAGTAGGATATTGGGACAAAAACAGTTTTAAAAAGAAATAAGTATAGGTCCCTTAACTTTTAAAAATCTCATTTTTGTCCCATTTTGAAATAATTGCCTTTAAGGCTTTTAGGGAGTCCAATTGTTATGAAATTTGAACCTTGGGCTCAAAATATAATTAATTTATAGATAAATTAGTAATTCTAGGTACATGGGCTGCATAAGTCCTGAAAATTTCATTTGGGTCCTCAAGTTTAATCTTTTACAACTTAGTCCCTCAATTTTAGTAAAATTACTTTCCAAGCTCTAAACACTTGGATTTCTGGAATACATTTAAAATATGTCATTTCCAGTCCCTTAAGAGTTAAAATTTCAAATTTTAAAATTTAGGTCTGGTACAGTTTCGAAAATTACAAAGTAGCCCTTAAACTTCTCAAATTTTACAATCTAGTCCTTGGGCTTTTAAAGGTTGTTTTTAATTATCTTAAAACTCTTAAAACTTTATTGAAATATCCAAAAGTCATTTTTGAACCTAAGTACAGTCCCAAAATTCGAAATTTGTAGAGGGGTCCCTTAAATTTTATTTTGTTGTAATTTAGTCCACCAACTTTCCATTTTTGCATTTTAAGTCCAAAAATTAAAATTTAATCAATTATGCTCGACTTGTCCAGGTTATAAGTCATACAAAACATGGATTCCAAGGATCATACACATGCATGTTCATTTCATACAAGAATTCATCAAATAGAACATTAAATTGTACATGCATGCACCTAAATTTCAATAATTAGTATTTTTGAGCAACACTTGAGAAATTTCATAACTTGATACATAAAATTGACATGCAATACATAAAATATACATATCTCAATTGCTCATGATCAAAACACTACATGCATTTAACAAAATCCCTAGAAGTTGGAAAGATTTTTCCACCCACCTTGAATTTGGAGAGTTGTGAAATAAAAAGGATAAATTTCACAACTTGGTATGAGGTCACTTAGGTCAGCCCCTAAGTCAAGAAATATTAAAAATTTAGAGTTAGGAAAAATGAGTGAAAAATTAAAAAGAAAAAGAAGAAGATAAGAAAATTGAAAATACTACACTTTACCTTGTGTAGTAAGTGATTTGAAACTAGTTGAAGCTTCAAATTTGGGATTTTTGATTCACCTTCAAAATCCCCTAAGGTTAGTCCCTATTTCTCAAAAATGAAAAAGGGGTGTTAAAATTTGAAGAAAATAGGAAGAAAAAGAAAGAAGGGCTCTAGTGTCTAAATCTTACCTTGTAGTCCAATTTCTCTAAAAATTTGTTTTCAAGTCTTCTAAATTGATCACCATGCATGCATGTCTTCAAGTAGTCTTCTAAGTACCTCAAAATCAAAATTTCAAACTTAAATTAAGAAGATAAGGTGATGAGTAGTAAGATATCAAGTTGAATTGAGGAATGAAATCTCTTACCTTTGAGATAGGGGAGTTCGAATTTTTTGATTAAGTAGGAAGAATGTTGGTTTTTGTTTAGATGTTTGAAGAAAGAAGGAGTGTTTGATGATATTAAGAAGATGTTCTTGAAGTTATGAAGGTATGCTTGAAGATGTGAAGGACTTGTGTTTGAAGATATGAAGATGTGAAGAAATGGTACTTGAAGATTTGAAGATATGAAGAATTGGTGTTTGAAGATTTGAAGATATGAAGGGATTGGTGTTTGAAGATTTGAAGATGTGAATGATTCTTAGAGAGAGATTTGAGAAAAGGAGGAGAATTAGTTTGAAGATTAGAATGTGTTGGCGAAAATGTTTAACAAAATATTTGAAAAACAAAAGGGCCTTGTGGCCGTCCACAATAGAGAGAGAGGGAGAGATATTTTTGTTTAATTTGTGTCTTGAATTTTGCTTCTTGCATGGGAGACAAAATGCAAGTCAAAGTATGGCCTTGAATGGTGTTGGAGAATATTGAGAAGAATGTTGGTTAAGTGGAGAGATGTTGGGAAAAATAGTAATAAATAATTGGTGTATAAGATGATGTGTATAATGTTTGAATTAATGGTGTAATTATACACAAGATGACTAATATAAGGTGTAAGTGTACAAAAAGTTGGGAGATATTTCTACACCAAAAACTCCACTATTGCCGTCCACTTAGGGTATTTTGGTAATTCCATATATATATTTTTTTGTCCCAAATTTGATGATAATAGATGAATAATATCAATCTCCAAATTAATTAGTGATTTCCTTGATCACTTATAAGTCTCAAAATCACTTAATCTAAATCAAATTCTTAATTCTATAAGGTAAAAGTCTCTAAAACAAATAGTCTCTTAAAATTCTAAGGTGACTAATAAATACAAAAATAGTAATAATGATCAATCAAGTGATCATAAATGCGAAATAGAATTAATAATGATCATGACCACAAGTAATAAATAAAATGAAATTAAATGCAAAATATATATATTATTAATATTTACTCGTCTAAGTGACGCGGTAAAATAGTCGATCAAATACATAGACGTCAAAAAGATCAATTACATGCTCGGAAAAATCGGGGCTTCACACTCTCTACGCAATAAGGCTAAGGGATGGTTATGCTTTTTAACACCACCAACTGCAAATTGGGTAGAACTAAGTCAGCGGATTCTAGCCAAATACTTCCCCCCAGTAAGACGCTGCAACTGAAATCTGAGATCGCCTAGTTTAGGCAATTAGATGCTGAGCCAAAATATGAGGCATGGGATGGATTCCGGGAATTGTTAAGGAAGTTCCCTCAACACGGATATCCCGACTACCAACAGGTTCAGTACTTCTATAATGGTTTGAGTGGCAACACAAGAAAATTATAGATATTGCATCTGGAGGTGCACTACTAGGGAAATATCCTAAGGAGGCACTAGAATTATTAGAGGAGATGGTGAAAACAGTTACCAATGGCAGAAGTTCAAGATGAGAAGGTCGCCATGCTCACAAAACTGGTGTCCGTGCTGAATATGAAACTGGACGCGATGCAGCAAGTGACTCCAAGAAATCCTGCTATTGTTGAAGAGGATGCAAACTTTGTGGGCCAACAAAGAAACTTCAACAACAATTACAGAAATAACCAGATACCCAACTACTACCATCCAGGTTTGCGAAACCATGAAAATTTCTCTTATGCTAACAATAAAAATATTTTGCAGCCACCTCAGGGATATAACGTGGGTATTCAAGGCAGAGCAGAGTCAAGTGAAAAGAAAGTATCTGTTGAAGAGATGCTATCCTCGTTTATCGGAGAGACAAGGGCAAGACTTAACAAAGATGAGGCCAAGATAGATATGATAGAAGAATAGGTCACTCACGGCTAAACATCAAAAAGGTAAATTCGAAGCGATCTATCGAAATAATCCATGAGAGCAATACAACGCCATTAAATGCGATGGATGGCATTGAAGGTTCACATGTTTCAAATGACAAAGTTTAGCAATAGTGATTAGAAATCAAGTCCTGGTCAAGATGTTAAACTTAGCGTCGTATGGGAGGCAACCCAATTTATTTCATATTTCCATACATTTTTATCGCCTTCAATTTTAATTTCAATTTTAGTTTCAATTTTAATATTTATTTATTAACTTAATTTTTAGTTTTGTTTAGTTTTCTTGAGTTGTTGTGTAGGAGGTGTCACGGCAAACTCCCGATTATTCAAAAAAAAAGTACGGAACCAATCCCACATGGGCGTGTGGAATCACATGACCTGGTCGCGGAGAGGGCGAATCAAGCAGCACACCACACGGTCGGGCCGTGTTATGAAAAGGCGGCAAATAGGGCCAGCCCGTGTGACCTCACATGGCCATGTGGCCCTGCGAATAGAAATCGGGCATGACACTTTCAACCCGTATTTTTATCCCAAAATCCCATTTTTTCTCCCACTTTCTCCTACACAAACCCTAATCCAAGAAAATTCTCTCTTTAAATACTCAAACTACTCTCCAAATCTCTCCAAATTCACCTCCAATCTCAAACCAAAATCACAAATCCTTCACTTTCTAAAGAAACCCACCACCAAATACCTTCAATTTTCAATTTCTCCAAGTTGTACAAACAAGTTTGGGGATACCCCAAAAATTCCCAAATTTTAGATTTTTACTCTTCCAAACCTTGAAATCATGGCTTCTAGGGATGAAAGAAGAGCTATGAGGAATACGAGAAGAAGGAGGGAGCCGACTCGGGCCCGAACCCGAGCCTCAACTAATTTTTCGACCCCGAGGAGCTCAAGCTTCCAACGTCAACTTGCCAAACGTAACCCCATCAAGGGCTAGATGGACGATACTCTACTTTCATCCATGGATTAATTCGAGGTATATCGATGAACCTACTCTTACGAGTTTGGGTTTATTGGAAGATTTTAGAGCTTTAAGTGGAAGAATTGATTGGCATGAATTTCTAAATGGACATTGGGCTACTTATTCTTGTTATTACACTTGAATTTTTAAGTAGCGTTGAACTGGTGGTGCGAAAAAGAATTTGATGGGAGTTAGATTTCGTTTGGGAAATGAGCAAAGGGAACTAACAATTGATGATTTGAATGTAATTTACAAAACACGGCGTATGGGGTGGAGGAGCACGAGGAATTCGATAAGCATAGGTTTTGGAAAAAGATAATCGGAAAAAAATTTACACGCCGAGCAACTTCGAGGTATCTAGTATTCGAAACCCGGTATTTTGATATGTTCAGCGAGTCTTGGCTGAAACCATCTTTGCGAGGGAGGAGAGTAGAGGGGCATTGAGGGTTGATGAATTGTTTATCATTTGGTGTATGGCATCGGGGACTGAAGTGGTGCCAAATGCCGGGGCTATGATAGCCCGACAATTTGATAGGATTAGAAAGAGTGAGAGGGGTAGAATTTGCATAGGGGGACCCCTATTGCTGAATATTTTAACATTAATTTGGAGGGGTATAGGGAGGCCGCTGGGCCTAAGTTGATTGATTTTAATGTTCTAACTGCAATGAAAATGATAAAATTCGATGGGCGTGATTACTGGCTCATTCAGGCAGATAGAAAAATAGTTAAGCTTCCGAACCCCGAAGCTTCTTCCATTAGAAATAGGGGTAACTGGCTACTTAGAGAGGTAGAAGGGACTACTGCTCAAGAAAAGCAGGATGAGCAAATGAGGGAGATGCCGGAATCCTCTCGCCAAGGGGGTAACCGGCCATTTACTATGAGTGAGAGGCTCGGAAGGGTAGAAACGATATGGGAAATTGATAGATGACACATATCGATTGACAACTACTACGATGAGTATCACCAGAGTACTACTTACAACGTTTTGATGCCATCACTCGGAACAACGGCAAAATGTACGAGATGATGTCTCGTATGGACCAGATGGCACATCTCACAAGGCCACTACCACCCACCTCCACCACCACAAAGTGATCTATGTAAGTACTTATTACGCATTCCTCTTTCTTTTGATAATTTTCTCATATGTTCCTGGAAAAGCATATTTTAAGTTTGGGGGTTATCAAGAATGCGTAATTTAGTACTTTCTTGCATTTTGCATTTGCATTTAGGATCGCATGTATGAGAGCACTTGCATTATAATTTTCAAAAAAAAAAAAAACAATTGTTTATTTTTTTTTGATTTTTTTATTTTTTTAGCACGTTTACCGCTTTAGCACGTTTAATTGCTTTTGTGTGTGTTTTTAAATTTAGTTCATATGCCCATCTCCCTATGATTTTGCTATGAATATTTTATGGCATGGGATAACATACTTGTGGGAATAATGTAATAAATTATTAGGAGGAAAGTTATTTATTTGTCATATGTGTTAAGAAAATTGGGTATTTGAGCATGTTGCGAAAATAAGCTGTGAGCTTTTGTGCCTTAAACCGCTTTTACATCATGCAAACTTATTTTTTCTTGAGTGTGTCATTCATGATTGATAGAACTCTAAAACTTGCTCTGAATCTTCATTGAAGACATGTGTGTGTGCAATTTTTGAAAATGATCTAAGGCCATCTTTGTTTTAGCCTACTTAGCTTAAAAAGCCTACCTATGAACTCATGATTCCCTAGTTAGCCAAGTTGGAGCCAAAACTATTATTCCGAGCCACATTAATCTTTAAAATTTATATGTTTCTATCCCCAAATTTCTTGAGCTTATAGAACATGAATAAGTTTGGGGAGATGTGGTGAAAATTTATGAAAAAAGAGAGAAGTTGGCAAAAGAAAAAGGGATGAGCAAAGATTCTGGGTAAACGAAAAAAGTATGATGCTCGAAAAAAAGAAAGAAAATCTCTGAAAAGAAAATAGAGAAAATCGAGCAAAGCAAAAGAAAATTCTGAAAAAAATGTGAAAAACATGAACTTGAGGCTAAAGGAAAAAAAACGAAGGCAAAAAGACCAAAGAATGAGAAAAAAGAGAAATAAGGGTGGAATTGAGTTGAAAAAAAGAAAACTGATATTATGTTGAAATTGGGTTGGTGAATTGCAAGTCTGTAAGAATAAATTCTATTTGCTCAAGTCAAGTCACTTAATCCAAATTTCCCTACCCATACCAAAGAGCCTACATTACAACCTAATAAAAGTCCTTTTTGATTCTTAACTTGTGCACACAAAAGTGGTCGAGATGTTAGACGATTTGCAAGTCTATGGTAGTTCTACTTTCATTGAATTGAATTTGAGCGTAAACACTTACCATACATTTTTGAGAGTAGAGTGATACACTTGTTTACTTGTGAGTCACGATGTCGAGCAATCTTAGAGAGTATTAATCATGCCGAGTTTATGAATAATGACTTCTTGATGATGAATTACATGGTTTCTTTTAGTATGAAGTCAAATGTTATTTAATGTTCATAGTGTTCTTGGGTATTCTTTCGTTTCTACCCTTGTATTATTTTTCTAAATTTGCTCGAGACGAGCAACGCTTTAAGTTTGGGGATTTTGATGTGTGTAAAATATATATGCATTTAGGGGCTTAAAATGATATATAATTGATGAATTTGCACGCATATTTACTATGCTTTTACTTGGTTTCCTTAAAAGGGTATGATACTCGCATATTCTTGTAATTCTTGCGAGAAACGGAGCTTAAAATGAAGAAATATCTATTGGAATGCCCGGATAAGATTGTTTGAATGCGAAGAGAAAATCAAAATGAAGGAAAAATGGACAAAAACACTTCACACGGCTAGACTGTGTGGTGTCACACGGCCGTGTGGAAGAGCTTCTGTGAAAATCACACAACCTATGAAGTTGGATAGAAAATAGAGGACGGAGCAGGCCCACACGGCCGGACCGTGTGAAGTCACACGGTCGTGTGGGAAAGGGAAACCCATCGCACCAGCCGCTACAGACTCACATGCCCATGCGAGAAAGGGTTGAAGGCAAGACCACACGGCCATGGGACACCAAGCCTACAAGTGATCTCTCCAAGCATCTATAAAAGGGACCCAAGCCTTGCACGAAAAGACATCACTTCATACACAAAACACATCAAATAACACAGAATGCAATAATCGAGGATCTTCGAGCGACGAAGGCTAGGTCGCGAAGAACACCACAAGGCTTTCGCAACTAGGGAGCACAAGAGCTTCGAGGGCTTGGAAGGAGAATCCATCCCGACAAGAAGGGGTTTTCTTTCTATGTCTAAGATCTCTTGTCTCAGGCTTATATGATGTCATAATGTTGATTCGAATTTGTCTATAAGTTTGTAATCAATGTTTGGCATATTTTCCTGGATCTTAGGGCATAATCGATAACGTGGATTTATATTAAATATGATTATTTTTTTCTTAATTAATTCATGCTTTATATTTTATGAATTCGAGTGCTTATTTATAATTACTTTTATTTGACTTGAATAAATTGCATGTCATATTTCTTAGTGCAAAATTTGGGAGATGAGTTCTAACAAAGAAGAAAATCAAATTCGACATAAACGGATGTAACAAGTCGGAGACCTACAACTATTTGTGGGGAGTCATTCAATTCACAAATCTTTTTGGAGTTAGTAATAAATGTAATGAGTCGGAGACCTACAATTGTTATTAATCAACTGTTTATTCACCGCCTGAAGGAGGAGAGACCGACATAGAATTGAACCCATAGAATTGCATGAATTGGTTTTAAAACTTTATTCGCATTTAATATTGAAGAAGCATGTTGAGATTATGTGCCTAAGGTTGCTCCTAAAGATGTTGAAAATACTTGTGGGGTTCACAAAATTATTTCATCTGTTCCTCTTTATTTTTGATTTTTAGTTAGATAAAATACTCAATATTCTCACGCTCAATAAAATTGGAATACGATGTTATTATAGCCTAAGGTTTCAATATCAATCCTTGAGGAATACGACCTTGCTTGCCATTATTCTATAAACTACATTGTACACTTGTAGTTGTATGAACCAAAATATTTTTGGCGAACAGTTTTCATCCGATTTCTTCGTCTTTTAGATCTTTTCTTTGCACTCGTCGATCTTTTTGGGGCCTTCCAACTGATATCTTTTCAATTTAAGCTTGGTTTCCTGTAAAAAGTTACAAGAATACACAGTATCATGCCATTATAAAGAAACCAAGTAAAGCATACTAAATATGCGTGCAAATGCATCAATAATGTATCAAAATAAGCCCTTAAATGCATGTATATAATGCATGTATCAAAAATCCCCAACCTTAAAGAATTGCTCGTCCTCGAGCAAATTAGAAAAATACTATCAAGGGGTACAAAGAACACACAAGAACACTATAAATATTTAATTTCATTTGAATCCATATCCAAGTAAACCATGCAATTCATTATCAAGAAGTCATCAATCATAAGTTTGGCATAATTAATATTTTCTCGGTACTTGACATCGCGACTCACAAGTAAGTAGTGTATCACTCATTTCTCAAAGTGTATGGAAAATATTTGCACTCAAAATCAATTCAAATGAATGTAGAACTACCATAGGCTTGCAAATCGTCTAACATCTCTACCACTTTTGTATGTACAATTTAAGAGTCAAAAAGAACTTTCATTTGGCTGTAATGTAGGCTCTTTAGTAAGGGTAGAGAAAAAAATTTGGATTAAGTGACTTGACTTGAGCAAATAGAAATTAAGCGCACATGACTTGCAATGCAATTCACCAACCCAAGTTCATCTAAAAATCATTCTTTCAAGATATTTTCTTTTCAACTCAACTCCACCCTTTTTCTCCTTTTTTCACTCTTAGGCTTTTTGGCCTATTTCCTTTTCTTTTCTTTAGCCTCAAGCTCTCAATTTCTCAAAATTTTTAGAATTTGTTTATAGATTTTTCTTTCTTTTGCTCGATTTTTCTCTCTTTCTTTTCAGGGATTTTTTTTCGAGCTTCATAAATCCGTCATTTACCTAGACACTGCTTATCCCTCTTTCTTTTGCCAACTTTCTCTCTTTTTCACAGTTTCACCATATATCCCCCAAACTATTCATCTTCTATAAGCTCAAGTAATTTTTGGGATAAAAATAATCTTTCAATTTTAAAGATCAAAATGTGGCTAACAATAAAAGTTAAGGCTCAAAAGTGACTAACTAGGGAATCATGAGGTCATAGGTAGGCTTTTTAAACTACGTAGGCTAAAACAAAGATGGCCTTAAATCATTTTCAAAAATTGCACACACACATGGCTTCAATGAAGATAGCAGAGCAAGTTCTAGAATTCTAGTAATGATAAATGACACACTCAAGAAACAATAAGACTGCATAATATGAAAGCAGTTATGGGCACAAAAGCTCACCAGGCTTATGTTTCACAACATGCTCAAATACCCAATTTTCTTAACTAATGCCAAACAAATAAAAGACATCTCCTCAACTATTCATCGCATTATTCCCAAAAATATGTCATCTTATGAAATCAAATGCTCATAGTAAAAATCATATGGAAGTTTTGTACTCTTTCCGAAATGTTGATTAATATCACACACAAAAGTAAATAAATGTGCTAAAGCAATAAACATGCAAAAATAAAAATAAAATCGAGAATTTTAAAAATTTATTGCAATTTTGTGCTCTACATGTAATCCAAAATGCAATGCAAAAAATGAAACAGTACTAAATTACGCATTCTTGACAACCCTCCAAACTTAAAATATGCTTTGTCCCGAACATATGAGGGAATTATCAAAAGTAAAGAGGAATGCGTAAAAAGTACTTACTAAATCACTATGGTGGTGGAGGTGGAGGGGTAGTGGCCCTATGAGATGTGCCACTGATCCATACAAGACATCATCTCGCATGTACTATTGCCGCTGGGTGATAGTTTCAAACTTTTGTAAGTATTCGTGTGTGGTACTCATCAACCGTAGCCGACAATTGATAAGTATCATCGATTATCTTGCCCACATCAGCTTCCACCCTTTCTAGCCTATCACTCATGCTTCATGGCTGGTTACCCCCTTGTCTAGAGGATTCCGACGCATCCCTTTACTGCATAGGCTCATCTTGCTCTTCCTGAGCAGCAGTCCCCTGTTCACCTCTCATTAACCAATTATCCCTATTTCTTGTAGAAGTAGCTTCCGAGTTTGGGAGCCTAACTTTTGTTCTATCCGCATGATTTAACCAGTAATTGTGCCCATCGAATTGAATCATTTTCATAGAAGATAAAACAATCATATCAATTAGCTTTGGCCCACTGGCCTCTGCATACCCCTCAAAGCTAACATCAAAGTGCTCAGCTATAGGAGTAATCAGCCCACCAATACAAATTCTTCCCCTATCATATTTTCTCACTCTATCAAATTGCCGGGTTATCATAGCCCCGACATTAGGCACAACTTTTGTCCCTGACGCTATACACCAAATAATAAATAACTCATCTATTCACAAGGCCACTTTGCTTTTTCCCCTTGCAAATATCATTTCCGCTAAAGTTCTTTATACATTGCAAAATATGGGGTTTTGAATGCTAGATGGCTTCAAAGTACCCGACGTATAGATTCGTTAACCCGTTATCTCCCTCCAAAACCTATCCTTATCAAAATCCTCATGCTCCTCCACCCCATGCCGAAGTTCTATATATTGCATTTAAATCATCAATTGACAACTCCCTCGGCTTATTTTCTAACCGGAACCTAATCCCCATCAAATTCCATTTTCGGACTATTAATTTAAAACCACATAAGAACTCAATCGTAGAAATTGATAAAGTAGCCCAATGCCCGTTTAACAATTCATGCCAATCCACCCGACCACACATAGCCCGAAAATCCTCCAATAAACCCAAATTAGCTAGAGTAGGTTCATCGGGGTACCTTGTATTTATCCATGGCCAATAATAGAGCACCGCTCATCGAGCCGGTGTGTTTCATCCGTCAAGATGATATTAGAAGCTTTTGTTTTGTCGGCTGCATATTCCAGTTTGTAGCTCGGGTTCGCTCGATCTTGGCTCCCTTCTTCTTCTCTTGTGTTCCTTCTTCTTCATATTTGTCCTCAAGAAGCCATGAAAATCAAGTTTATGAAGTATAGAAATCTGAAATTTGAAAATTAAAAATCCCCAAACATGGTGAAAAACTTGAAAAAGTTGAAAACTTGAAGGAGTTAGGTGATGGGTTTCTTAAGAAGGTGAAGAATTTGTATTTTTGGGGTGATATTTGAAGTGAATTTGGAGGAGATTTAGAGAAGAGTTTAGGTGTTTTGGGAGAGAATTTTTGAGTTGTATTGCTTGGGTAGGAGAAAGTGAGATAAAAATTGAGTTTTAGGAGTGAAAAAAGGGAACAATCCCGTCTGGTCCTGTCCACACGGCCCGTATGGGCTCGCATGGCCCAACCGTGCGGCCCAAGGCGCCGGGCCGTCTCTCGTCTCGGGAGAAGTCCACACGGTCGCGTGGTGTCACACAGCCCGACCGTTTGACGAATCCTGGTTCGCTGAGTCGCACGGTCTATGTGACCTGGTTCACACGACCGTGTGATGATTTTCGTACTTTTTTCAGAACTGGGAGTTTGCCGTGAATCCTCCTACACAATAACTCACAAAACCAAACACAACTAAAAATTAAGTTAATAGTAAAAAAAATGGAATTAAAATTTAATGAAATCAAAGGCGATCAAAATTAAATAAAAATAGGAAACAAATAAGGTTGCTTCCTACAAAGCGGTAAGTTTTACGTCTTCAAAGAGACTTCATCTTTCTAACATCACCGTGTTGAACCGTATCAATTGAAATCATGAGCCCTCGTAATCTGTACCATCCATCGACAAATGACATTGCACTTGTTCTCTCGGATTCGATTCGATCGCTGGGAATTTGCCCTTTTGATGTTGGTCTCCCACTACAGTTGAGATCTGGGCTACTTGTGTTTCTAGAGATTTTAATATTACATTTACGTTCGTGTTCAGCTGAGTGACCTGTTCCTCAATCCTATCTATCTTTGCTTCATCTTTGTTTAGTCTTGCTCTAGTTTCTCCGATAAACGAGGATAGCATCTCTTCTACAGATGATTTCTTATCACTTGACTCCCCTCTGCTTTGATTACCCACATTAAATTCTGAAGGTGGCTACAAAATGTTTTTGTTATTACATATGAAAAGTTATCATGGTTTCGCAGCCCCGGATGATACTAATTGGGTGTTTGATTATTTTAATAATTGTGATTGACGTTTATTTGTTGTCCCACAAAGTTTGCTTTATCCTCAACAACCACAGGATCTCTTGGAGTCACTTGCTGCATCGCATCCAGTTTCATGTTTAGCACGGATACCTGCTCTGTAAGCATGGCGACTTTCTTATCCTCCGAACCTCCGCCACACGCCGGACATTGATCTCTGATGGCCACCGGTAACTATTATTCGTCATCTCTCTAACAGCTTCTAGTGCATCATCCGGATATTTCCCTAGTAGTGCACCCCCAGATGTAGCATCTATAGTAGTTCTTGTGTTGCCATTTAAACCATTATAAAATTACTGAACCTATTGGTAGTCGGGATATCCATGTTGAGGACACTTCTTTAGAAATTCTCTGAACCTATCCATGCCTCATATAATGGCTCTGAATCAAATTGCCTAAACTGGGCGATTTTAGATTTCAGTTGCATCGTCTTAATAGGGGGAAAATATTTGGCTAAAAACCACTGACTTAGTTCAGCCAAATCTGCAGCTGGTGGTGTTAGAGAGCATAACCATCCTTTAGTCTTATCACGCAAAGAGAATGCGAAAAGGCGGCATCGAATGGTATCCTCGGAAACACCATTCATCTTAACAGTATAGCAGATTTCTAAGAATTGCGCCAGATGCGCGTTTGGATCCTCAACGGCTCTTCCGCCAAACTGATTATATGAGACCATCTGGATCAATGCAGGTTTTAGTTCAAAGTTGTTTGCATTGATCGGCAAACGGGCCACCCCCCATAAGTCCAACTAACTTCTGGCTAGAAGTAGTCTCTAACTGCCCTTCTTGCGGGCCTTTCCATAATCCGGTCCTGTATGTCTGCCTCAGGTGGGCGCTTCTCATTGATCTTGCTATTCCCAGCATTTTGATTAGTCCCATTGGTCATTGCTTCAGATCTTTTGCTTAGTTGTTTTTGTTAGAAAAATATTTTTATCTTGATTTTGATGATTTTGTTTAAATGGATTTTTACACCAAAATAGTATTCCCAAATGTTGTCCAAATACTCCAAATTGATTTAAATGATTTTTACAAATTTTTTGAAGTATTTCTTGAATTTTATTTTTGACAAAAATTGGACAACACTTCTATTTTGAGGTCAACCGGTCGCCCTAGATGGCAACCCGTTCCTGAAAGTTAAAAATCAAAACAGAAACGAAATAGTGGCCAAAATTTGACAAGCCAACTGATCGACCCTGAGGTTGACCAGTGGGATCGACCGTTCGACCTTAGGTCGACCGGGTGCCTGAGTTTCATTGCATCTCACTATTTGCTCTCTATTTCAAGAAATTGGTTGCCGTCATGGCTAGGGAGGAGGTCGACCGCACGAGCCCTTGGTCGACCGGTCCAACCCTCCCTTGGACTGGTCCAACCCCTGAATTAATTAGATCAAATCTCATATTAACTTTTCAAAGGTTCAAAGTTTAAACAAGTCAATCGGTCGACCTATGAATTTTGACAAAGAATATTCTATCCGTTGTTGAGCTATTATCCGTCATGATCTACTTTACAATTGTTAACCATTTTTGTAGATCATTTGATCCTTCTTTTGTAGACAAAAGTGAAGATGGAGGAGTCTATGTTGGATATCCAATCTTCAAGACTCTCTTATAAATAGATGAAGGTTTTGAAGGATCAAACACAACAACACAAGCATTCAAACAACAAGAAAATTTTCAAAGAAACTTCTTATTCTTTCTTGACATAATTCTTGTTGTATTTTTAAGCTAGTTTACACTTGCACATCTTGAGTATTAGGTTTCCTTCTTGATTAGACTTGCACTTTTGAGTTGTAATATTTTTCAAACAAAGTGTAATCTTGATTGTAACTTTCAATCATCCAAAACCAAGACATCCTTGTTAGTGTTCTTATGGTAAGAACACACTGGGTGATTTTAGTTGTTGAAGAGTGTGATACTCTTCATTGTTGTGAGAAGATTCTGTAATCTTCATAGGTGGTGGTGTAAGAAGAGTGAGGTGCTGTTCAAGGTAAAGGTTTGTAATTGTTTGGTATCAATAAAACTTTTTTCTTTTTTCGAAATTCATTCCGGACATACTGTGGTGGTAGAAGATTAGGCCCTAGGTGGGTTGAACTTTTATAAATCATCGTATGTTGTTTATATTTCCATACTTTCATTTTAGGCATCATTCTCATATTCGAAAAGAGGACGAAAATCGGAAAATTGAGATAATCTATTCACCCAATCTAGATTATCGTAGCCACTTGGACTAACAAGTGGTATCAGAGCCAAACTCTTTGGCAAGCTCGTTTAATCTTTGCGAGTAAAGAGGAGATCCATGGCTACGAACAAAATCTACCTCACCACCTCAGCTCCTCCACCAACATGCCCCCACTCTTCGATGCAAACAACTACGCCTTTTTGAAGGATCGAATGGAATACTTCCTACAAGGGTGCGAGATTTGATATTTGGGATGCGTCCATCGAAGGAATTGTTCAACTAATAAAGAAAATGGATAATGGAACCACGGTTCTCAAAAGCTTCAAGGAATTTGATGAAAATGATAAGAAGTCAAATATTTTGCATTGGTCTCTTACGGCTACCGAATATAATAGAATTCGAGGGATAAGGTCGGCTCATGAAGTTTGGGAGAAACTAGAAACAATTTATGAAGGTACTAAAAAGGTTAAACAAGCTAGAAAAATCATGCTTGTCAAACATTTTGAAAACTTCATAATGTTTGAGGGTGAAAACATTTCAAAAATGGTGGAAAGGCTTGACAAATAGTCAATCCTCTTGTGGCACTTGGGAAAGTCATCTCCGGAGAACACAAGGTTACTAAAGTTCTAAATTCTCTCTCTGGTTCTTGGTCCGAAAAGGTAACGGAGATTACAGAAGCTCAAAATCTCGAAACTCTCAAATTTGATGAGCTCATTGGAAATCTTCTCATATACAAAGTATATCTCAAGGATAGGAAAATTCCAAACCATCCACCTCTCAATCGGGTATGCAATCTATTCCTAAAGGCTTAGCATCTTCTTCTAATAATATTTATGATGAGGAGGATGAGGAAACCATCGTCCTTGTTCAAAAATTTGCAAATAAAAATAAGGCAGGAAAGTCTAGAGACAACTTTTGCTTTAAATGCGGAAAACCCGGGCACTTTATAGCCGATTGCCCAAAATTAGTGGAGAAAGAGAAAAAGAAGAAAAAGTCTTTTCCAAAAAAGAAGGCACTAAATGCGGAAGCCAAAACATGGGATGAGCTCCTTGCCACCTCCGACGAAGAAGAAGAAGTCGAGCATGGTCTTGTGGCCATAGACGATGAAAATAACGAGGTACGCTCTAACTCTTCATCTTCTTCTTTAATTGATGAATTACAATGTGATTATGATGAGTTGCAAAATGAATTTAGTGATATGATTTGCAAGTACAAACTTTTGAAAAAGGAGTATAAAGAGCTTAAATTAGAAAATGATAAATTATTTATCTCTTATGAATCTCTTGATCATGTTCATGCTATTACTCTTGCTAAAATGCATACTCTTGATTCCGAAAAACAAATGCTCACAAAAGAAATTAAAAATTTGAAAAAATGATGTGCAACGTTTTAATTTAAGTATGGATAAAGTCACAAAAATTCTTGGTGTACAAAGAAGTGAGCATTCAAAATTAGGACTCGGTTACAAACCTTTTCAAACCACTTTTAAGAAAAATGACCAAGCCCCGACTTTCATTCGTGCTAGTAGTCCTAACATTATTACTTATTTTTATTGTGGTAACAATGAACATTATGAAAATAATTGTGAGTTGAAAAATTGATTTAGTCATTTTTGGAGACCCAAAGGTCTCAAGACTTACCCCGATGGACCCCAAAATTATAGGTACCTAAAAATAATTCATTTGTAGGTGCTAAGAACTATAACAATTTCGGAAGATTCAAAATGGCTTGTGGACAGCGTATGTTCACGCCATATGACTGGAAGGAGAGAACTTTTTACCAACATCAAGCTCCAAGAAGAATGGATGGTCATGTTCGGGAATGGCAAAAGAAGAGTTCTTGGAAATGGAGAAATCGATAACTCTTCTTTCTCTCGTAGTACTGTTTTATTAGTTAAAGGGTTTAAGTTCAATTTGATATGTGTTAGCCAACTTTGCGATTCTAATTATAATGTTATCTTTAAAAAAGAAAAATGTCGTATTCTCAAAAATGATAAAATTATTTGTGAAGCAAGTAGAAAAGGCAATCTTTACAAAATTTGCACAAGTGATTTGGTTAGTCAAAATGTTACTTGTCTTGTCGCCAACAATGATTTAACAAGTTTATGGCATAGGCGAATTGGACATGTTGGATACAAAAATTTGCAAGAGATTTACAAAAACCAACATGTCAAAGGACTACCCAAATTAAATTTTGAAAACATTGGCTTATGTGACACTTGTCAAAAGAACAAATTAGTTAGAAGTACTTTTAAGCCCAAAAATGAAATTTCCACAACCAAGCCTCTACAATTACTTCATCTTGATTTGTATGGGGATATTGGCACCGAAAGTTTAAGTAGAAAACATTACACATTTGTTATAGTTGATGATTTTTCTAGATATACTTGGACTATTTTTCTTGCCAATAAAAGTGATGCCTCTAATGAGTAGAAAACATTAAACATTTATTATAGTTAATGAAAATGAAAAGGAAAATACTATTAAATCTATATGAACTGATCGAGGTGGTGAATTTGATGGTGAATTTAGAGTCTTATGTGAAACCAAAGGATATGCTCACAATTTGTCGGCTCCAAGAAAACAACAACAAAATGGAGTAGCCGAAAGGAAAACTCGGATACTTCAAGAAATGAGTCTGTCCATGCTCAATGAATTCTCACTTCCAAAATAATTCTGGGCCGAAGCCGTCAACACCACTTGCTATGTCATAAATCGGGTATATCTTCGTCCTAAGTTAAATAAAACTCCTTATGAGCTTTGGAACGAAAGAACTTCAAATATAGTTATTTCAAAATATTTGGTTGCAAGTATTTTATTTTTAATACCAATGATCAATTAGACAAACTTGATCCCAAAGCCGATGAATGAATTTTTATGGGGTATTAGACTAAGAGTAAGGCATATCGGGTTTATAATAAAACGAGCAATGTGGTCGAGAAGTCCAGTCAAGTTAAATTCAATGAAGCCTCGGGTGTTGAAAGAATACCCAATGATGAAAGTGATGAAAAAGATGATATTGAGCATATTGTTCCAAATGATGGTCAAAGTGATCAACCTTCCACATCAAATGATCAACCTTCAACTTCCAATATTCCACAAGAAGATAAAGGCGACAGCTCGGATCTTCCCGTGGCATTAAAATTCAAAGGAGATCATCCAAAAGATCTCATAATTGGGGTGTTGGGAAATTATTTTGTAGATTTTGATGAATGCCATGTAAAACTTAGATTAGAATGTTGCCACCCCATTTTCCTTGTAACGATGAGCTGAGTCAAGTCTGCTAAGCCTGGAAGTACAAGAAGTCAATCAAGATCGAAGTGAAGACTCATTGTGGAACAACTGAGTATGGCCAAGAAGGAAGACCAAGAACTTGATCAAGATGTATCACCGAGGAACAACTGTGTGTGAAGTGTCGATCTAAGTCATCTCAAGAAGCCAAGTCACAAGTTGAAAGTGATTGAGTCTTCAAATGATTGGAGCAAACTCAAGTCACCTGGAGAAATAGGAAGCAGCCAAGAGAAGTCAACTGAAAGAAATCCGTTGCACATAAGTCAAGAACATTACTTAAATAAGTAATACTTCCATGTCGCCAGTCTTAAAATGCTCGTCCCAAAAGCGTGCAAAAAGAATAAACCAATGGGAAGCACTCGTACCTCATGTCAAAACCTCAAAGTCAACATTAATTTAATACGAGGAAAGGTCTACATCTCAAGATTGAAGACCAAGAAAAGACAAGCCAACGAACACAAGTGTCTTATGAAAATCAGCCTATCTCTTCAACGGGCAGATTTTTGAAAGTTCATATTAAAGGCTGAGGAAATTCATTGAGAATAGGTTACCTTGATTACCTGAACCACGAACGAGCAAGCATTATTCAAACTGTAACCTGCAAAATATTCTCAAGATATTCAAGCAAAATCCTCAAGCCTAAATCTCGAAGGACATCAATCCAACACAAAGCTGTGAAGCAAAGATAACTTCAAACTGTTGAAGAGGAAACTTTTGAAGAATCAAAAGGGGTCTACTTTCCAAGGAGGATTGTAGGAAGGTTCAAGGTCGAACCAGTCTCAGGTTATTGGAGGGCTTCGTGATCAAATCCAAGAAGCTTGAGAAAGTGAGTGAAGTAGTGCGGTATGCCCTATGAAGAAGGCTGAGTCGGACGAGAAGCCACCGTGTGACCAAGGCATCTCTAAACTGAGTCCAAGGAGCAAGTCAGCTGTGTGATCAAGACTTGTCTCTAGACTGATAACCACTTTGTGATTCGATCATTACTTAGTGGATTCTTCCAGGAGTTGGAGAAGAGAGGATTAGAAGAATTACCCCATCTTCGAACCTCAATAAAAATCACTTGTGTCATTTACATTTCAAAGACTATTATTTCTCGCATACTTACTTATATCTGCTGATAATTTGCTATCCAACTGATAATTAACTAAGTGCTAAAATCAAGTGTTAAAACAAGTTTAAATCAAATTCAAGGGTGATAAGTCTTCCGCAGAAAAACTCAACACAACCAAGTTAAGGTTTAGACTAAAAAATGAGTTATTCTATCAACAACTCTCTCGAGTCCTTGAGTGGCTAACTCACGATTAACTAACTTAGCCGTCCCTCGGGCTTAGTTGTGTGTTAACTCGTAATATTTTAAAAGGACTAAATCGAGAATTTTGTAACGTTTATTCAACCCCCTCTAAACCTTACTCACACCCCTTGGGACCTACAAGTGGTATCAAAACGGTTGGTTCTTTGAGCCTTCCGCACTAGTTACTTGAACTAGATCTCTAAAAGATTTTTAACTTTTTCAAAATCTTTCATTCTTAACAAAAGTTATTATCATGGAAGCAAATCGACACGCATTCCTATGTTCACCGTGGAGGAATTTCATGACCGAAAATTTGTATGCAGCTCATTTATCCTTTTTACATGATGAAATGTGGCTAGTGATAGAAGATGGGCCACCGCAAATACTTAAAGTGAACACAAATTTGTAAGAATAGCAAATTAGTAGCGAAAGCGAGAAGAAGACGGACCCGGCCCATGGTTGAAAAACAAGGACCGAGTGGACCAATGATGACAGAAGAGATACAACTTGGATAATGTGGCCAAGGACATTCTCTACAAGACATTGGACAAAGCAATGTTCAATAAAGTCAAATTTTGCAAATCTACAAAAGAAATATGGGATAAATTAACTCTAATTTGTGAAGGATCTGAGCAAATTAAAGATTCTAAGAAGCCTCCCAGCTGAATGGGAAATGAAGGTCATGGCCCCGAGACATTCAATGAACCTCACACAACATCCAATCATGAACTATTCTCAGATCTCAAAGCTTATGAGTTTGAGCCGAGAAGAAAAGATCAAGAGAGATAGTTGTACCTAAGACAAATGACCGATAGTCAAGGATGGAAAGAAAGTCAAGTCAAGGAAGCCATAGACCAGGAGGAGATTGCCCCGATGGTTAAAAGATTCAACAAGTTCTTCAATAAGAACTACAAAAGAAACAAGGGTGAATCCTCCAGGAGACATTCAGCTCCCTCCGAGTCAAGGGAAGACAGGCCACCCAAGAGAGCTGAGCATCAAAGGGTTGAATATCAGAGAGCTGATAACCCAAGGACGGAAAGAGCTGATCAAAGAGCTGAGAACCTGTGTTGGAACTGCAGACAACCAGGACATTTTTCAATTGACTGTTCCTATCCACCAATCAATAAATATAGGATTGAAGAAGAAAGAAAAGTCTTCAGAGAAAGAAGACATGAAAAGAAGAAAGCCATGTTGGCTGCTGAAACTGCTGAGACAACTAAGCCTAAAGAAGCAGCAGACTTAAAGAGTAGTGAAGTTGACTACTCAAGTGATTCGGAAGAAGAGGCAATGATTTGTCTAATGGCTAAAGAACAAGATCAACCAGACCAAGAAGTTGAGGTACACTCTAACTCATCTCATTCAGATTCTAGTGATAGTGATTGTGATACACACACTTCATCATCTTTATGATTCATTAGGCAAAATGATGAAAGACTTTGAGCACATTAAATCCTCACACACACTATTAAATGAGGAAAACAACCAGCTCAAGCCAAAACTCATAGCCGACTAAGAGCCGAGTACTCTAAGTCACATAGTCGATGAGAACAAAGAGCTGAAGGCTGAGAATGCTAAACTAATAAGAGAGATAGTTGCTATAGAAAAGAGGGAAAATGATCTCAAAAATGTGATTGCTTCATTTACAAAGGCATCTAAATCATTGGATGACCTTATCATGAGCCAAAAAGAGTGTGGAGACAAGACATGCATAGGATTCAATTCCTTTGTGCGCAGTCAAACTCCAAGAATGACTTTGGAAAAGGGATCTTCAAGCAATGAAGCATCTCAGAAGTCCAAAACACCAAATGTTGCACCCACATTCATTCCAAAGCACAATCACAAACAAACTAGCCTTGAATATAAAGGAAAAGGAAAACAATGAAGTTGAGTATCTTTGAGAGGACAACTGAGAAGAAATCCAAAGAGTTCCTCAAAGAACTTCAAATATAAAGTACTCTGTAAAAAAATAAACAGAGCTACCAAAAACCCCAGAAGTTTTATCAAAGAAACACATATGGTGGGAATAGTAGAAATTATCCGAGACAAGCTGATTGGAATAATGTGAAATATCAAAGAAAGTCCATGGAATACAAGCCTAGATGGCAAAGACCTGACCAAAGAACGGTCATTCCAAAGGCAAAAACTATTATCGCACACATATGCACCCAGGCACTACACTCAAAAATATCACAACTACCCAAAGAAGGCAATTGCTAAAACACACACATAGGCATACAGATAAAAGAGACGGATGTATGAACCTAAATCCCCCAAGTGATTTGCCAAAGTGAATTATGATTATGGCACAGATAGATGGCAACCTCTTAGAGTCAAGTCATTTGGCTATAGGTTGGTTGGATCATCTTACAACACTAACCCCTCGGACCCAGGCAAGCATGGGTACCTAAAAACTAATTTCCTTGATTGCAGTTCAAGAACAATGAGTGTCAAGGAACCTGGTACATGGATAGTGGTTGTTCCAGGCATATGACGAGCAACAAGAAAAATCTGTCAAGATTCAAGGAGATTAGAGGCGCAAAAGTCATATTTGGAGAAAATGAAGCTCCAGGGGAAATAAGAGGCATTGGATCCATCAAGAAAAATGGATTGGAAATGGCAGATGTTGCTTATGTTGAGGGACTCAACGTTAACTTACTCAACATAAGTCAACTTTGTGATAAAGGCTACAATGTTGGAGTCTGCTAGCAAAGAGCACAGCCGAATCAAGTTGGTTGTAGCACAAGAAGCTGAGTCATCTGAACTTCAAGACAATCAACAAGCTTGCAAGGAGTCATCTTGTGGAAGGATTTCCAGACTCAGTGTACAAGAAGGAAAGTGTATGTGATGCATGCCAGATGGGAAAGCAGATTAAATCTTCATTCAAGGAGAAGCCTAGTCCTTCTTCAACAAGGATATTGCATCTGTTGCATATGGATTTGTTTGGTCCAGTTGAACCAGCCAGCATAAGTGGAAAGAAATATACTTTAGTTGTGGTAGATGATTATTCAAGATATACATGGACAATCTTCATGTGCAAAAAGAAGGAAACCTTGCAAAAGTTACCACAGCTGATGAAAAAAGTTCAAAATGAAAAGAGCCAAACCATTATAAAGATAAGGTCTGATAGAGGAACTGAGTTTGTCAATGGGATAATACTCAGTATTGTGTTGAAAATTGTATTGCTCATGAGTTATCCGCAGCTAGAACTCCACAGCAAAATGGAGTAGCTGAAAGGAGGAACAGAACTCTCAAGGAAGCTGCAAGAACCATGTTAGCTAAAGCTGGATTGACTAAGAGATTTTGGGCTGAAGCTATCAACACTGCATGCTATACTCAGAATATATGCATGATTAATAGACAATGACAAAGACTCCTATGAAATATGGATCGGAGAAAGCCAAATGTTGCATATTTTAGAATATTTGGATGTAAATGTTTCATCCACAACAATGGCAAGGATAATCTAAAGGCTTTTGATGCTAAAGTCGATGAAGGTATTTTTTGGGATACTCACCGAGAGCAAAGCCTATAGAGTCTTGAACAAGAGGACTATGGTCACGAAGAGTCTATTCATGTGGTTTTTGATGAACCTAATGTGAATACATTGAAGAGTTAGGCGATAAGTTGAATCACCAACTATGCGAAGAGTCCTTATGTTGAAGTCAAGTAAGAGTAATCATGTCAAGATGAAGATGAGATAGTCAATCTCAAAGACACCGGGAAAGTCTCTGCAATGAATGATGATGAAAGAGTCACTCAAGATAACACACAAGAGACAATTTGAACCCAACTCGATTTACTTCAACCCGATGTGAGATGGTTGAGAGACCACCCACCGTAGTTGGTCATTGGAGATGTTAGAGATGGTGTAAGAACCGGATCCGAGCTCGGCAAGAAGCAATGTTCACTTGTTTTATCTCCTAAATAGATCCAAAAGATGTGTCCCAAGCATTGGATGACATACATTGGATTCAAGCCATGCAAGAAGAGCTGAATCAGTTTGAAAGAAACAAAGTATGGGAATTGGTGCAGAGACCAACCCATCAGAATGTTATTGGCGCAAAATGGGTTTTCAGAAACAAGATGAATGAGGAAGGATCTGTGGTAAGAAACAAAGCAAGATTGGTACCCAAAGGGTATTGCCAAGAAGAGGGAATATATTTTGATGAAACCTTTACACCTGTTTCAAGATTAGAAGCAATAAGGATGTTTCTTGCCTATGCTGCTCACAAAAACTTCACCGTATATCAAATGGATGTGAAAAGTGCATTCTTAAATGGGTCATTAGAGGAAGAAGTCTACGTTGAACAACCTCCGTGGTTTTGAGCGAGAAAGACTCTTGGGGACAAGGTGTACAAGCTCAAGAAAGCATTATATGGACTAAAACAGGCACCAAGAGCATGGTATGTGTGACGCCCAACCCTATTACTACTACTTTTTGAAAATATATAAAATAGTAATACTTGCCACAAACTCTATGTAAAACGCGTATTAATTTTTTTTTTTTTTTTTTTTTTTTTGATCCCCGTGACATTTTAACCACAAACAAGTAAAAATCACTTTAATTAAAATATCGACAAGCCATGTCCTCAAACAAAAGAGGTAACCAACCCCGTTATTAAACACAACAGACATCCACGTGATCAAATGCATAACCCACATCACCTAGCTATTTACATGCACATAGTAACATCAGAGTTTTCAAAAGAGGGAACAACCCTAAACCAAAATATAATACAAGACCACAAAGGGAAAGGTGACCCATCAACATAGCCCAACAACAAAGTCGTTATCCATGTACACCGTCCTCAATAACTTGTATGAGCTCCAAATAGCGATCACGCGAAGCCCATGAAATCCAAAGATCAACAGTCACCTACAATGCATGAACTACATGAGCTAAATCTCAATAAGTAAAAATCATGCATGTCAATGAAATGATATGAAATACATAGGTAATTGTATCCAAGATACACTTTCAGGAATGCATGCCGATGAAATAAAATATTTCAACCAAATTTCTTTTTCTTTTATCGGGCCCTTGGCCCTCTACTACGCACCGAAAAGAGCTCAATATCAATTTTCGATGGCCAATAACCGATTGACACATTTAGGGCCCATCCTCTTGTGACCGCCGATGTCCGCCTCATGCCTGCACCCGCGATCCACAAGAAGTCATCCCACTCGCTGCACCAACCATAAGGGTACGATCAAGTGGACCATCCTTCCGTGACCACCAGGTGTCCGCCTCATGCCTGCCCCTGCGATCTTCCGGAAAGTCATCCCACTTGCGGTACCCAAACATCATATACATAAGCCACACAGGTCTCGGTGCACTAGTAGCGGCCAATCAAAATGTTTTCTTTTCAAAAAATCATTTCGTGCATGCCTCATCTCAACAATACTCATATGTTGTGCATGCACGTGCAAATGTCAATGAATGACATGCTCAATGAAACAATAATCACCACACTCCAATATCCACCAAACAACATATGAACATCAAGGTTTCCATAATGCACCCATCAAGATACAAGAATCGCATTAGTATCAATAAGACAGAAAATACTATGTTCATGCATTGTAGTTGCAGATGGATTTTCACTTACCTTGTATAGAGATTGCCTCACCTACAGATTTGTTACAGTTTCACTCCAATACTAGGTGTACAACAATCTGTAAAAGCATAAATTACCAATATTCCAAAATCAACAAGTTTGCTATACCGAATTTCATAAAAGGCATTAAATCTAAGATTTAACTAGTTATTAGTTAAACCTTAAAACTTACAATTTAAAATTTATTCAAAACTCTAAAACACATCACTAAAAATAGAACACATTTTAATATCAGTTAATCGATGTATTACGCCATTACATTAGTAATATTAAACATCTTTCCTCTCTATATTTTTGTTTTATAACTAAAATTCACATAGTTTCTAATTCAGTTGAAGACACACCTTATTCAAATTTCTAGTTTTTTTTTTTTTTATAAATTCAAGTATACCTCGTTTTTATATTTTAGTTTATTCCCTACTATGCAATTAAGAGGAGTTAAGGATCCATTCACCAAAATGAGAAATTGAGCCTTCTTACTTTCTGCAAGTTTCCTATATCAATTTAACTATTTAATTCATTAAATGGAATTCAGAGTTTGTAGTAAGCTTCCAAACAATGATCAGAAGTTATAAATTTTATCCTATGAGCACAACACAATCAACAACCCTACTCTAAATCAGAACACCTAAAGAGAAAACTAATTATTGCATAAAATAAAAATTATCTCCAATAATGAAACAAAGGGAGACTTACCATAAAACTGAAATTACTGGAATTATCCTACGAGCCGTCGTGCTCTCTAATTAATTGCATACTGATATATATATGTATATATACATATATATATATATACTAGCTTTCTAGATAAGTGCAACAAAGGCGGTGGTAAGTAGATAAAGCCATCCTTTTAATTTCTTTAGTTTGCTTAGGTATAAGGTATTCATTTATTTATATAAATAATGTAAGCAAACCATTTTATATATAAAAAAAGTTTTCAAATGTCATGCATACTAGTCATACTAATACTTGTATGTGTGTGTGCGTGTGTATCATTTTGTTTCTTTCTCCCTTTCTTTTTTTTTTCATATATTAATAGATTTAGTAGTCTTATTTTAGTGTGTGTATATACACATATATATATTTAAACATTAATATTTTTTTTTAATCTATCAACGTATTGTATCCATCCCCGATCAACGCAAAGAAATCCACATTTCGCCTGTAAATTTATCACGTGTGATTAATCATTATCTAATAATTCAAAATCTATATTTTCTTATTTGTGTGTACAATAATATTAGAAACCTGATACCTAATACTATCTCAGAGTTTCAAAATTATAAAATTAACCATGTCATTTAAAATGAAAATATGCAAATGCATATATCCAAACAAGTGCCACATAAACAACTCGTAGTGCATGAACTATATTGGCCTAGTGAGTAGTGAGAGGCTCGGGTATTACAAAGATGATACATTACGATAATGGATTCACCAAAGACAGAGTGACGTAACACTCTTCGTAATTCAAGATGGAGATAGTATAACGCTTGTTCAAATATATGTGGATGATATTATTTTTGGATCTACTAATAAAGAGCTATGTGAAAAGTTGCCAAACCTCATGCAAGGCAAATTTGAAATGAGCATGATAGGAGAGCTTACTTTCTTCCTAGGACTTCAAGTTAAGCAATTGAAGATGGAACTTTCATAAGTCAAACAAAGTACACCAGGATTTAACGAAGAAATATGGTATGGAAGAGAAGTCTTCTCGAAAATACCAATGAACACATCACCAAGATGGACATGGATGCAGATGGTAAGGTCAGATCAAACAAGATACACAAAGACTTATTGGATCAACGCTTATTTAACAAACAAAGAGACCGACATCACCTTTGTTGTAGGTGTATGTGCAAGATTTCAATCTGCACCAAAGGAGAGCCACATGATCGCAATGCTAAGAGAATCCTAAGATATCCGAAGGGATGCCAGGAAGTTGGCTTATGGTATCCAAAGGAAGGTGGATTCAAGCTTATTGGTTACTCGGACCCGACTATCTTTGGATGTAGAGTTGACAGAAGAGTACTTCAGTACATGTCAAATGCTTGAAACAGATTGGTTTCCTGGTTTAGCAAGAAACAAAATTCAATAGCCACATCCACACCGTTGCAGAGTACATAGTCAAGGGCAAAATTGTTGTGCCCAAGATTTATGGATGAGACAAAGAAATGAGAGATTATGAAATTGAAGAAAAAGAGATTCTAATTATGTGTGATAACACAAGTGCTATTGCAATCACTCAGAATCCTGTGTTGCATTCTAGAACAAAGCATATTGATGTCAGATATCATTTTATAAGAGATCATGTTGAAAAGAAAGACAACATTTGGGGGTATATCTCAACTGATAAACAGTTAGCTGACATATTCACCAACCCCTTATGTGAATCAAGATTTGAAGAGCTTAAGCATGAGCTAGGGTTAATTGAGCTGAGGTAACACCTAGAAGACTCAATCAGAAGAGATGGGAGATAGAAAGTGAGGAATGAACAAGTTTTTCACATCAGCCAAGTGAAACAGCCATATCAGAAAGTCAGATGTATCGAGTTAGCTGACAGTTGAGTCGCTAAATAAAAAGAGAGAAGAAGAGTTAAGCCATTTGTCAAATAAGTTGAGTCATTTATGAGCTAAGTGACAAAAACGCAGTCGTTTTAAATGAGCGGGAATGTTTTTAAGGATGATGTCAACGTAATAATGACGGGTACAATCAAAAGCTGCACAGTAAGCATATGATTGGATATAAATGCTGCCGCATTAAATTCGAGGAATTAAATGTGGTTTGACGTGCTAAATCTGAGTCGTTGATCTTGATCAAATTTCAAAAATCAAAAACTCGTCCTTTCATAACCCTTATATACGGTTTTCAGTCTTCTCTCTCACACTTTACTGAAAACTGTTCATCTTCAAAGCAAGTTCATTTCTCTCTCGCAAACCCTATGAGTTCTCAAGCAAGTTCATCAAGTTCTATTCGGTAAAACTCTCTGCAAATGGCACCAAAGTTCGATTTTGTTAAGCTATCAAAGCAAATCCACTCTGGATCAACCATGGATTTTGAAGGGATGGTAAAACAGGGTTCAGATGAAACCCTAGTAAAGAAGATAGCTAATATGCTAGAAAAGTCCGGTCTCAGGCCTTTTCTTACTATGGAGTACTCGCTCACCTATCTTGAAGAAGTGGTGCAGTTCTATGTCAACGCTGAGGTGCAAGACGAGGGAATCAAGTCCTCCGTCCACCGCAAGGACATCATGATTACTGCTAAGGACCTTGTGGAGCACTGTTTGCTGCCGTCTGAGGGAATGACGGAAATAAACGAAGTTGATGTTAACTTGGCTGTTGCATGGAAAGAAGTAGCCAAACCTGAGTGTACTGCAAAAGTGGTCTACACAGCTGAGAAAAAGTTACTGAAGGACGACTATCACAAGCTGATGGATGTCGTCGCCAAGTGTGTAGACATGAAGTTTGACTGCTTCAATCAGCTGTCAAAGACCAAGCTGATCGTCATGGCTGCGATCATGGAAGGAAAGAAAATCAACTGGGCTGAGTTCGTGTACATCAGACTCTGCCAGAACATTGGGAACAAATCATACAAGGAAGATGGATCCTTTGGAGGATCACTCGGATATGGCCTAGTAATTGGCCATCTGATTGAAGTGAAGGGCATTCCATTTCAACATGGAAAGCCTTTCCATGTAAACAAAAAGATGTTCAGGGCTAATCTTTTAGGAGCCCAAAAGAGAGCCCATGCGAAGAGGGCGGATACAAGTGAGGGGGAATCAGCTGACCCCGAGGACGCAACTGTTACCTCTCCTCCCAAGAAGAAAGTTGCCCCTGCAGCTACAAAGAAGAAGACTTCTCCTGCAGCCAAGAAAAAGAACGCTCATGCCCCTGCAGCCGAGTCACCTGCCCAAGCAGCCTTGTCTCCTGCCCCTGCAGCCGAAGCTGAGAAGGAAGCCCAAATACCTTCTCCAGCCATAAGAAAAAAGAGGACTGCCAAGACGAGAAGGGCAGTTGCCTCTAAGGACACTCAGAAGGCCTTTACTTTCGAAGAACCGGAGGAAATAGAACCAGAAATCTCTCTGGTTAAAACCAAACGAAGAAGGCTAGTCAAACGTTCAGAGCGTGAGAAGACAACTGAATCTGCCACTCAACTGGAGAAAGCTTCTGAGACTGCTGGCACTCAAGAAGTGCAGTCTCCCGAAATGATAGATGAAACAGCCAAGTCTGCTGAAGGTGATCAGCAGAGGCACATAGAAGACCCAACTGTGGGGAGGACAAATGAGGACAAAGAAGCGGTGAGACAAATCAATCCCCAATCGAAAAGGTTGTCTCTCTCCGCTCTACTCGACGCTTGAAAGGTGAAGAGCAAAGAAAGTATGCTACCTTCCATCCAAGAAAAGGAAGGACAAGAAGATGAGAATGAGGATGATGATGTCATCATGTACTCTCCAATATATCCGGACATTCGGCGTCGCTTCACGTGAATGGAGGGTGGAAGCTAAGTCACTCATGGGTGCGGTTTGAGCACCTTGAGTTCATAGAAGAAGAGGAGGAGTTGTTCGAATTTCTCAAGCATCACCAAAGTAATTCGTGCCCTTGATGAAGATAATTGCCTCAATATTCTACGATCTTCAATGAGAAAGAACAAGCCGGAGCAAATTGAGGAAGCTAAAGCTCTCGAGAAAGCCAAGATATGTCCTCTTCTCGAACTCGAACACACTCACCCTCATCTGGACGTATTGTCAGAGAGTGATGAAAACTTGGACCCCATTGCTGCAAAAGAAAAGTCAGACATGCAGAAAACTTTGAGGGAATCCAGAATGATGAATGGACAACGTATGTTTGAAGGACCAGGAGAGTCCTCACAATCTCTCCTGCAAATAGACCCACTGGGAGTAGTGCAACAAATTGCCACAGTTATAGCTGCAACTACATCCCCAATACACTCTGAAAATGGGTCCAAGGGACTTGGCAATGAAACTGGAAATTTGGGCACCCAAGTTGAGCCAACCCCTATTGAAGGTGTGTTACCACCTACCCCCACGGCTGAGCACTCAACGGAAGCAGCCGAGAGTCTGGAGAAGAGTGACCACATCATCAGTCACTCAGCTGGTGTGCCAGCTGAGGGGGAAACTCACTCCACTGCAGCAGGGTCGGAGAATGCTACAGCTGACTCCACAATGAAGAAAGGAGACGAAGAGGAAACTGAAAAAGAACCCCAAAGAGTTGACATTGACGGCTCGGACAATTGAGTCTGTCCCACCAAGTGTCGCTACTTTGAAGGCTAAGGACACCGCTGTTGCAGTTAAGGCACAAGTTGAAAACGCCCCGGGAGTTAACACTCTGGGCACTGAAAGTGCAATCCGAGGAGTTGAGACTCCTATGGATGCCACTGCTGAAGACCCTAAGACAATTGTGATCGCCGAAGGGAATGTAGAAGGCCTCTCTGCTTGAGACTCGCTGGAGGTGTTGAAGGCCCAAGGAAGTTGAGACCTCCTTGGTACAAAGACAAGGAGTTCAACACATCCTCATGTCCACATTCTTTGAATCTGAAAAGGAGATTAGTGCTCTTCATGACTCTCAGACAATCCCGACATATCCTTTCTGGGATCTAAAGAAGAAGCTGAGTCCACACCAGTTGAACATCAAAAGGACCCAGCTGATGATGTTCTCCCGCAGACGAGTCAGTCAAGTTTTAAAGTTGCTCGTCAAACTTTTAACTTCTATGATGAACCAGGCCCCCAGCTTCATCATCTTCCGATGACGCTGATGTTGCAAAAATGAGGAACATGTAATTCATTTAGAAAAATCTACTGAGGCCGAAGAAGCTGTTAAGACAGCTGAGAAGCAAAAGAAAGAAGCAACCGTTGAGAAGAAGAAGGGAAAAGCAGTTGAAGGGGAAAAGTCAAAGGATTTGACCTTAATGATTGCTAAAACCCTCAAAGAAGGTCATGTCACGGCCTCAATAATCAGCAAACTTCCAAGATTACCTCTGCGATCGAACACTCACAGCCCATGTCGAGAAAAGAAAGATTGTAGTAGCAGATCGCTTTAGAGTTCTATAAAAAGACGGATGCCCGTATTGAAGCGATGATGAAACAATTCGGTGGCATTCCGATAGGAAAGGATCAAGATGATATTCTAGATGACGGATCCGAGCCAAGATCGGTTGAAGAATTTAAAACTCTCCAATCCGGGCTATTTCAAGAATATGCCGGTAGCCCAAGCACCGGATCCAGAATGGGAGAAGGGTCTCGTTATGCGAAGAAGGCGATAGGCGAGAGAGACTACCGGCAAAGACCATTCAAATAGCAAGCAGAAGACACCCGTATAGTAAACACCCAGAGGAGGAGGAAGAAGTGGTGGAGGAAGAGGTTTTCGACCTAGATCTCTCGCCCAAAAATATCGAATATGTAGATCCGGGAAAGAAGGGAAGGATCTCTTTGGGGCTGGCTACGATGAAGTAGCGAATCTGGAAGTGGCTAGAAAGAATGCTGATTATGTGAAAAGAATAGAAGAGGAAAACAGAATACAAGACCATCTATGGAAAGAGAGGCAAGAGAGGAATCGAAAAGATGATGCTGTGAAGAGAGCTTATGAAAAGAAGAAAGCAGCTGAAGATGAAAGAAAAAGAAAGAGAGCTGATGATGACAGAGTTGAAGAGAAAAGGAGGAGGCAGTTAAGGAGATGAAGTGTTGTTGTGAACCCTCCATGTATTTTACTTTTGTAAATACATTGTTGTGTAAGTCATCTGTTCTTTCAATAAAATATTTTGTTTTTGTATCTTAGCATAGACGCTTGTAATTCGCTTAGATTTAAATATGCTCTGATACACTTTGTAAACAGTTGTGTAAAGGACAAGAATGCTATGATCAATAAAATGATTGATTCTACGCATACATTATTTGTTACTGCATTGTCTGTATGTATCTCTGTTGTTTACATGTTGTTTAATATTTTTTTTAAGTTTTGGCATCATCAAAAAGGGGGAAATTATTGGGAAATTATTTTGTAGATTTTGATGAATGCCATGTAAAACTTAGATTATAATGTTGGCACCCCATTTTCCTTGTAACTTTCATTGTAATAGATAGGGCTGGATGAGCTGAGTCAAGTCAGCTAAGCCTGGAAGTACAAGAAGTCAACTGAAGACTGAAGTGAAGACTACGCTGTGGAACAACTGAGTATGGCCAAGAAGAAAGATCAAGAACTTGACTGAAGATGTATCAGCTGAGGAACAACTGTGTGAAGTGTCAGTTTAAGTCATCTCAAGAAGCCAAGTCACAAGTTGAAAGTGATAGTTGAGTCTTCAAATCATTGGAGCAAACTCAAGGCACCTGGGGAAATAGGCAGCAGCCAAGAGAAGTCAACTGAAAGAAATTTGTTGCACAGAAGTCAAGAACATTACTTAAATAAGTAATACTTATGCTTCCAGGTCTTAAAGTGCTCGTCCCAGAAGCGTGCAAAAGGAATAAACCAATGGGAAGCACTGTACCTCATGTCAGAACCTGAAAAGCTGAACATTCATTTAATACGAGGAAACGTCTACATCTCAAGATTGAAGACCAAGAAAAGACAAGCCAACGAACACAAGTGTCTTTTGAAAATCAGCCTATCTCTTCAACGGGCAGATTTTTGACAGTTCACTATAAAAGGCTGAGGAAATTCATTGAGAATAGGTTACCTTGATTACCTTAACCACGAACAAGCATGCATTATTCAAACTACAACCTGCAAAATATTCTCAAGATATTCAAGCAAAATCCTCAAGCCTAAATCTCGAAGGACATCAATCCAACACAAAGCTGTGAAGGAAAGATAACTTCAAACTGTTGAAGAGAAAACTTTGGAAGAATCAAAAGGGGTCTATGATCCAATGAGGATTGTAGGAAGGTTCAAGGTCGAACCAGTCTCAAGTTATTGGAGGGCTTCGTGATCAAATCCAAGAAGCTTGAGAAAGTGAGTTGAAGTAGCAAGGCAACTGCCCTGTGAAGAAGCTGAGTCGGACAAGAAGTCAGCTGTGTGACCAAGGCATCTCTAGACTGAGTCCAAGGAGCAAGTCAGCTGTGTGATCAAGACTTGTCTCTACACTAAAAACCACTTTGTGAACCGATCATTACTTAGTGGATTCCTCCAGGAGTTGGAGAAGAGAGGATTAGAAGAATTACCCCATCTTCGAACCTCTATAAAAATCATTTGTGTCATTTACATTTCAGCACTTTTATTTCTGCATACTTACTTATATCTACTGATAATTTGCTATCCAACTGATAATTAACTAAGTGCTAAAATCAAGTGTTAAAACAAGTTTAAATCAAATTCAAGGGTGATAAGTCTTCCGCTGAAAAACTCAACACAGCCAAGTTAAGGTTTAGACTAAATAACTGAGTTATTCTATCAACAGCTCTCTCGAGTCTGTTGAGTGGCTAACTCTGCTGATTAACTAACTTAGTTGTCCCTCAAGGGCTTAGCTATGTGTTAACTCTGTAATATTTTAAAAGGACTAAATCGAGAATTTGGTAAGGTTTATTCAACCCCCCCTTCTAAACCTTACTCACACCCTTTGGGACCTACATGGGGATCCTCTAAACAAAGTTATGACTAGAAGGAAATTTGCCGAGAAAGCTCTTATTTCTCAAAAAGAACCAAAAAATGCAAAGGAAGCCATTGAAGATGAAGATTGGTTTCTAGAAATGCAAGAAGAGTTGAATCAATTCGAAAGGAATGATGTTTGGGAATTGGTACATTGCCCTCCATCACAAACTATAATTGGTACAAAATGGGTATTCCGAAATAAGCTCGATGACCAAGGCAACATCATTCGAAACAAAGCAAGGTTAGTAGCTCAAGGGTATTGTCAAGAAGAAGGTATTGACTATGATGAAACATTTGCACCCGTAGCACGTTTAGAAGCAATTCAAACTTTACTTGCCTATTCTTGTTTTAAAAATTTCAAGCTTTACCAAATGGATGTTAAATCCGCCTTTTTAAATGGTTTTATTTAAGAAGAATTCTATGTAAAATAACCTCCGGGGTTTGAAATATTTTGAGGCCAAATGATGTTTATAAACATAAAAGGCCTTATATGGTTTAAAACAAGCACCACAAGCATGGTGTGATAGACTTAGCTATTTTCTTTTACAAAATGGATTTTCAAGAGGTAAAGTTGATACAACTCTCTTTGTTTTTTAAAAAGGGAAAGATTGTTTATTTGTACAAATTTATGTTGATGACATTATATTTGGTGCTACTAATGAGTCTCTTTGTAAAAAAATTCTAAGCTCATGCAAGGTGAATTGAGATGAGCATGATGGAAGAACTCAACTTCTTTCTTGGACTTCAAATAAAACAATGTCAAGAAGCCATATACATATCCCAATCCAAGTATACAAAAGAACTTCGAAAGAAGTTTGGAATTAATGAAGGAAAGACCGTTGCTACCCCGATGGCAACAAATATCAAGCTCGACAAAGATGAGAAAGGTAAACCAGTAGATTAAACAAAATATCGAGGTATGATTGGTAGATTACTTTATTTAACCGCAAATAGACCCGATATTCTTCAGGTTGTATGTCTATACGCTCAATTTCAAAGCAATCCCAATGAATCTCATTTAAGTGCCATTAAAAGAATTTTTCGATATTTAAAGGGCACTATTTTTTATGGTTTGTTTTATCCAAAGAATTAAATTCAGATTGTACGGGAAATATTAATGATCGTAAAAGTAATTTCGGATCATGTCAATTTTTAGGCGATTGCCTAGTATTTGATTTTCTAAGTAACAAAATTGTGTATCTTTATCAACGGCCGAAGACGAATATATTTCCGCAGCTTTTTATTATACTCAACTTCTTTGGATGAAACAAATTTTAGCGGATTATAAATGCTCTTTTAAAAATGTTCCTATTTTTTGTGACAATACATCCGCTATTAATATTTCACAAAATCCAGTTCATCATAACCGAACAAAACATATTGAGGTTCGACACCATTTTTTAAGGGATTGTGTATCTAAACGGAAAATTGAAATGTGCTTTGTTATGTCTCAAGATCAACTCGCGGATATTTTCACAAAACCGTTACCCACCGAGACTTTTACTTCAATTCGATTTCATTTAGGCATAATGCATATTGAATAAAGTCTATATCTTCATTTTTGATGCGTTTTGAAATTTTTGGGGTGAAAAATCAAATTTTTGCAAAATATTAAAACAGAAACGGAAGAAAATTGCACAGTCTTCACCAAGCGAGGTCGGCGGTCGACTGCACAGTACCGGTCAAACCCCCTTCGACCGGTCGACCTACACTATTTCATAACTTAAAAACTTTTTGTCTCATGTTTTTTCACAGATTCATCTTATTCCTCTTTCATTCCTAAAAACCCTAGTGAGCGAAAATTTCAATTTTTTCTCTAAATCTCTCATTTCTTCACCAAATCACTCAATTGTTGTTGCTAATCTCTCTATTTTTGTGAGAATTTCAATCTTATGGCACCTCCCATAATTTTACCGGTCAAAATCCCAATCCCGAGGAAGAAGAAGAGCCGAAGAAGGTTCTTCAAGTTTTCGCCAAGATGAAGCCAAGCAACGTGAAATTCGAGCTACCCAAAGGAATATAGCTCAAGAGCAAGGCGAAAATCCAAAACCCCAACTCTCTCGGGCCCAAATTACTGAGCTCCGGGCTACAATCTCAAAGGACAATGTTAAATGGTCAAAAAGTAAAAAAAATCCCTTTATCTCAAGCTCCTAGTGGTTCTAATTCGATGAAATTCATCAATAAATTTGCGGAGAAAACTTATGAGGATTTGGAGTTGAGTAATAAATCGATTGGGCGTACTAAAATTTGTCGATTTGGTACTTTCTCTAATGAATTTCCTACAATTAGAGGTTATTTTGAGACTCAAGAGTGGATGTACTTGTGGGAACACCCTTTTGTGATATATGATGATGAGTTAATTATGATTTTTTATACGAATTTATGGATTGAGTATGATATGGGTGATAAGCCAATTGCTATGAATTCATTTATTAACGGGCGTCATTTTCGTTGAACGTCTAATGATATTTGTCGGTTGTTGAATGTTCGAGAAGGAGGGTGGGATTAATTTGGTTGTTCTCATTGGAATAATGACATTTTTGGAGTGTCTTTAGAAGAGGTTAAGACATTTTTAGGTGTTTGGCCCGATTTCACACATTTGTCTATGACAACCGAGCTCCGTTTAATATCCATGATTTTAGCGTATTGCGTTTGTTGAAAATCTGTGAAATTGCCCAACAACATGGATTATTTTTTGACTTACAAAATCTCAAAGGGGGAGCTAGTGTATTTTGGAGCGGTACTCATCCAATGTGTTATTGAGTCGATTACTCAAGGAAATAAGAAATTCTCAATGGGAAATTGGATTTGTAAACTGCTTTTACAGTCGGGTCTACCTTCTTTCGAGTTCAACTCCCAAATCATCCAAGACGACTTTGACAATGATAATGTTCAACAAATTCTTAGGATGCATAGGACAAAGCCCAAACGTCCTACTAAGTCGACTAAAGGTAAATCACAAGGTTCAATATCACATAACCCGGATGATATCTTTGATGATGAAGAAGCCAAAAGATTGGCGGCGGGTGGTAATGAAGGCAATGCGGAGGGCAATACCGGTGTCGAGGTTCGGGATGATGATGTTAGAATGGAAATAGGATATCTTCAAGCTTGTTGTATGTCTCTTGAAACACAAAATGTGGAACTTCATCAAGAAAACTCAAGATTAAAAAAATCGGTTGGAAAATTGAAGAGGTTTATCAAAGAGCTACTTCCAACCGCGTGTTTCTCTTCAGACGAAGAGTTATCCATTTCCTCTGTTATTATTAGCTTTTGAACTTGTTTCTTTATATTTCTATCATTAGCTTGGTTATGACTCTTGTATTTAAGACTAATTATCTCTTAATGCGCTACTTTGATGTTAATTTCTACTGTTTTATTTATGCTAATGATGTTTTTGATGATTACAAAGGGGAGAAACATGTCTTGAGCTTAAACTATTCTTGATGAGGTAAAAGAGCTTGTGAAAGCTCACAGAAAAAAGCTTTTCGACATAAAAACTGCTTTTCTAAAGCTGGAACTTTTGTAGTTTTTTTTTATGATCAAACACTTTTGTACTCCCTCATTTTATTTAGCTATGCCTCTAACAAGTTTATTTTGACAGGGGGAGTTTTTAAGCTTTTTTTAGACCTTCAAAAGCTCTTAAGAAAAGCACTTATGAAAATTGCTTTTTGGAGCTACAACTCTCTTTATATTTTGCTCATTTATTTGTTAAAGCATGTTACTAATGATTTCTATTGACAGGAGAGATTTTAAGATGTATAGCTTTTAAGCTATATTGTGAAAGTTGTAGCTTTTATGCTTTAAATTTCAGCTTTTGTGTGTTTTGATTAAGCTTGTTGATAGGGGGAGCTTCTTAAAACTTATTTTGTAAAATCTTTTTCATTTCCTTGTTAAAACTTTGTTTTTGGTAAATGTTGCTTAAAACGGATACACTACTTTTACGATCGGAAAACTTATTTGCTCTTGTAAAATTGTTTTAGGTTGTAATCATCAAAAATTAGGAGTTTGTTAGAAAAATATTTTTATCTTGATTTTGATGATTTTGTTTAAATGGATTTTTACACCAAAACAATATTCCCAAATGTTGTCAAATACTCCAAATTGATTCAAATGATTTTTACAAATTTTTCGGAGTATTTCTAGAAGTTTGTTTTTGACAAATATTGAACAACACTTCTGTTTGGAGGTCAACCGGTAGCCCTAGAGGGCAACTTGTGCCTGAAAGTTAAAAATCAAAACAAAAACAAAACAAAGTCAAAATTGACAAAGCCAACAACCGATCGGCCGGTGCACCGCCAGGCCGGTCGAGGGGGTTGACCGCTCGAACCCCTGGTCAACCGGTCCAACCCTCCCTTGGACCGATCCAACCCCCCGAATAATTAGATCAAATCTCATATTAACTTTTTAACGTTCGAATTTTCAACAGGTCAACCGGTCGACCTGTGATTTTTGATAGCAACATTCTATCTGTTGTTAAGCCATTATCTGTCATGATCTACTTTACAATTCTTAACCATTTTTGTAGATCTTTTGATCCTTCTTTTGTAGACGAAAGTGAAGATGGATGACCCTATGTTGGAGATCCAATCTTGAAGACTCTCTTATAAATAGATGAAGGCTTTGAAGGTTCAAACACAACAACACAAACATTCAAACAACAAGAAAAATTTCAGCAAACTTCTTATTCTTTCTTGGCATAATTCTTGTTGTATTTTTAAGCCTAGTTTTACACTTGCATATCTTGAGTATTAGGCTTCCTTCTTCATAACACTTGCAAATTTGAGTTGTAATATTTTTCAAACAAAGCGTAATCTTGATTGTAACTTTCAATCATCCAAAATAAGACATCCTTGTAAGTGTTCTTGTAGTAAGAACATACTTGGGTGATTTTAGGTGTTGAAGAGTGTTGTACTCTTCATTGTTGTGAGAAGATTGTGGTAATATTTATAGGTGGTGTTGTAAGAAGGGTGAGGTGCTCTTCAAGATATAAGGTTTATAATTGGTTGGTATCAATAAAAAAAAATTCCTCTTTTCGAAATTCATTACGGACATACCTGGGTGGTAGAAGATCAAGCCCTAGGTGGGTTGAACTTCTATAAATCATCGTGTGTTGTTTATGTTTCCGCACTTTTAATTTTAGTCATCATTCTCATATTCAAAAAAGAGGGCGAAAATCGAAAAATCGAGATTATCTATTCACCCCCTTCTAGATTATCGTAACCACTTGGACTAACAGTTTCTAAATCAATAGGTATTGTTTGGGTAGATCTAGAACGCGTAATCATGCACTATCTGCACTTAACAAAAACAATGTTTGAACCGAAAAAATAAAATAATTTTACAAAAATAAAAAAATCAAAAACAAGAAAAAAAAATTACAAAAAAAATCGAAAATAAAAAGAAAATATAAAAAATATTTACAAAAAGCTTCAATCAAAATTGAACAACTTATTACTATATCTAAGTAGAATCTTCCAACCCCTGCAAACAAAACGCCAAAAACTTGTTCGCCAAAAATATTTGGATCTCTATACTGCAAGTGTACAGTGTAGTTTATAGGGTAATAGCAAGCAAGGTCGTATTCCTCAGAGATTGACTACGAAACACTCAGGCTATAATAACATCGCATTCTAATGTTATTGAAGCATCTGAATCTCAAGTTTTATAAAAATCGAAAATAAAAAATAAAAAGAAATAAATTTTCCAACCCCACAAGTATTTTCAACAACTATGAAAGCAACCTTAGGCACATAATCTTAACATGCTTCTTCAAAATTTAATCCAATTAATGTTTCACATAACCAATTCATGCAATTGTATGGGTTCAATTCATAACTTAGTCTATTCCCCCTCCCAGGGCACTAGATTAATAACAATTATAGATCTCCCGATACGTTAAAACTATTATTAACTCCCAAAAGATTTATGAATTTAATGACTCCCCACAAACAGTTGTAGGTCTCCCGACTCATTACACTCGTTTATGTCTGAATTCAATTTCCGTCTTTGTTAGAACTCCTCTCTCGAATCTCGTACTAACAAATATTAAATGAAAATTATTGGCAAAATAATAAATAACTAAGAATAAGCACTCGAATTCCTCAAATAGAACACATGAATCAATTAAAAAAACATTTAATCAAGATTTAACATGAATCCACGGTTTTGATTATGCCCCAAGATCCGACATATTAGCCAAACATTGATGAAAAATTCATAGACCAACTTGAAATCAACATTGTGACATTGTGTAAGTACAGACAAGAGATCTAAACGAAGAAAGAAAACCCCTTCTTGTCAGGATGGATCTTTCTTCCAAGCCTTCGAAACTCTTATGCTTCCGTAAATGTGAGAGGCCTTGTGGTGTTCTTCATAACCTAGTCCTCTTCTCTCAGAAGACCTTTGATCTTGTAATCTTGTGTATTTTGGTGTGTTTTATATTGTATGAATGAATATATTTTCGTGCAGCCCTTGGGCCTTTTATATAGGTGCTTGGAGAGATCAGTTGTAGAGTTCGAGTAGGAAAAGGATACAAAATTCCACCACAGACAACCGCACGGCCCGTGTGAGTTTCACATAGTCACTCCACATGGTCATGTGGACTCACACGGCCAGACCGTGCGGCTTGGTTTCGCCCATGTTTTCTCATGAATACTTCACACGGACATGTAGCTTTACACGGTCAGGTCACACGGTCGTGTGGTTTCACACGGTCTGACTATGTGACTGGTTTTCGTCTGGTTTCTTTGTCTTTTTGATCTTCTCTTTGCACTCGTCGATCTTGTTCGGGCCTTCCAACTAATATCTTTTCATTTTAAGCTCTGTTTCCTATAAAAAAGTTACAAGAATATGCAGTATCGTGCCTATTTTGCATATTTTTGTGTGTGTTTTGTGTGATGATTTATATATATTTTTGGCGTTTTTATTTGCATTTTTGCATGTTTTAGTGTTATGTTGTGCTATTTTATTGATTTTTGAGGTTTTGGTGGAAAAAACAAGTTTTGGGGCAAAAAACGTTAAAAAGTCATTTCGTGCAACTGTGGTAGTCATCGTATTTTTGACGTAATGTTCGCATCCAAAGCCCAATTGACATGCTTCATACACCATTGGAAAGCTAAGACAAAGTTCTACAATATCTATGGGATTTCTAGAGCCTAAATGCAAACACACACGAATAAATTACATAGCTCTCAAAACACACACACAGAATTTAAGAGAAATATGAAGACGTATAGAGATGAGGATAAGCACAACTGCACAAGAAGGGAAAGACATGGTGGTAAGTAGTTTTCAAGCCACCTTTACTTATTTCCAGTTCTGTAGGACTAATTTAAGGGCTGCTACGAAATGCAAATGAAGGCGTTTAGATGGGTTAAAATCATGTACTAGTCAAAATAATATGTCGAAATCTCGAAAATGACACGTTTTGGTATTTTGGCCATAACTCTCTCTAGAAAATCGATATTGAGGTGATTCAAGTGTTTATGGAAAGCTAAGAGATTGATCTACAATACATAAGAGACACCAAGATAATATTCCGAAGTTTAGAGGTTGCACGGTCGTGCGCAAGAGGTACGCGGTCGCACGCTGTAGACAGCAGCAGGCCGCGCGCGCGGTCGCACGCTGTGACTTGCAGAACACAAAATTGTCTCTTTTTTTTTTTTTTTGCTCTTCCACCTTATTTAGGACTCTAAGCTTACAAATAGGACTTGGGAAGCCCTTATTTTTGACACACTCTCATTCTTAGCACTTTTAGACTTTAGTTTTTGGTATTTTTCTCTTCTATTCAACATTGGGATTGCTTGAGTTCTTCCCCTTGAAATTATTTTGCTTCGTAATCAAAGAGTAAGACTTCTTCATCTCTTTGTTCTGATTTCAATGGTTTGGATGATTATTATTGTTGCATGATTATGTTTATGATTGTTTTTTTTTCCTTCAATTGATATTATGATCCCATCCCCAAGCATGAACTAATTTCTTTGTTCTAGGATTAGGATGATTTGATTCAAACAAACAAGCATGAGTATTGATTAATTGATTTGCTTTCCTGAATAAATTGCTTTATCTGATAATTGATTGTCTGAACAACTTTTGATTATTTTCGTGGAATAATTGAGATCGAAAGAAGATATTATTCCTGGACTAAATTTATTCAGGGGGTTAGATATGAATCAGAGATGTATTATCTAACCCGGGGCTTAATGAAAATAACAAATTATGTTGGGATAGCCCTAATCTGTGAATACGTGAGTTATCAGATCTAGGCATAGTTTTTACATGTTTGTTATATTTGTTAATTGCATGATCAATTAATTGATATTCTGCTTGCAAGTTTGACGAGATGATTCCGAAATCCTAGACTTTCATCCATATATTTTTCTCAAAGTTTACTCGTGTTTAGTTTGATTATTTGTCTTTTAACTTATTTTTCTTTAGTTAATTAAAAATTACAAATCTTGTTAGAGTGTTTAAGATTTACTTTTTGTTTATTGTGAAACATAATAATTATTTGCCAGTTAAGTCTTCCTTAAGAGATGACTTGTGGTTAACTTGCTACCCTACGATTGATTTCGTTCTCTTGCCAGGATTGTTAGACTTTTATAGGTGTTTAGCGGTCGAACAAAATTTTAGCGCCGTTGCCGGGGAAGGCTTTATGATTAATAATTATTGGGTTTATTTTTTTCGTGTTTCTAGATTAGAATTCTTTTTGTTTGTTTATAGTTTAAGTTTCTTTCACAAATGCGTTTGATCTATTTTTCTAGTGTTGTTTATACAAGCACCGGAATGAGAACTTATAAAGAGCAACCACCACGACCCACATTAGAAAAGAGCTTGATTTATTTTATTCAAGTTAGTCAGCAAACACAAGAGTGGAATAACAAATGGTTTGAATCCTTGGAAGCCTCTTTTAAGAGAATTGAGACTCAAGTCGGCCAATTGCTACGCAAGTTGGTGAGATAGCTTGACATCTCGTCAAAAGGACATGTTACCTAGTCAACCAACGCGAGCTCAAGCCATCACTTATCTTGAAATTGATGAGAATTACGATAATAAAATTGAGTTTCCATATTCTACTGTCTCGTCTAACCCCGCAAGTGTTCCTAAAGCGAAAAAAGAAGAAGATGCAAGTGAAGCAAGAACGGATAAAGATGTAAGTCGGGGATCGTCCTTACACAAAATTGATAATCCCTATAAACCTTCGACTCCATCATCAAGTCCACTCCCAAAGCAACAAGATCAAGGTAGTTTCATCATTAATATTGTTTTTGGGAATGGTAAGAAAGTCGAAGGTATGCTTGATCTCAGAGCCGGAGTTAACCTTATGCCTTACTCTATATTTAAACAATTAAATTTAGGAAAATTGAAGTCCACCAGCTTATGTTTGCAACTTGCTGATAGATCTCTTAGGTATCCTAATGGCATTGTTGACGATATTTTGGTCCAAGTAGATGGTCTTAAAATTCTCATTAATTTTGTTGTCTTGGATATGGGGAAGAATAAAGGTAATATTAAAGATCACACTATATTGTTGGGTAGACCGTTCGTGGCCACCATTAATACTATGATAGATGTCAAAAATAGAAAACTGAGTATGAATATCTTGGGAAAAACTCTAACGTTTTCAATTTTTGATATAGCTCATAGTCCTACTTGTGCCTTACATGATAATTTTATTGTTGACTCTGGCGATTCTGTTGTGAAAGATATTTTATGGCAGGAACATAATGAAATTCAACCAGAAAAAATTTCCTAGGTCGTCAAAAAGGTCTTGCTCGATGACTCGCCATGATTTTCTTAGTTGATAACGTCAAGATAATGACGTTAAAAGAGCGCTTCTTGGGAGGAAACCCAAGCATTTTTTTCCTTCGTGTGAGTTTGCATGTGTTGTTTGTTCCCTTCACATGGCTTTTGCAAATTTGTAGGCGGATATGACTATTGTGCCATTTATCGATCTTTGCATTTTTCAGGGACGTATCTTTTTCCTTCTCTTTTTACGCATTGAGGTCATTGCATGATTTAAGTGTGGGGAGGGACGATTAGTCATTGATAAAATATGATGATTGCATGTGGCTATGCTTTTACTTTGCCTAGTGATTATCCCAAGTTTAATAATAGTGTTGTTTAGTCAACTTGAAATAGATGTATTAATTTGAGTTTGAAATATGAAATGACTTTGTGAATTTGATACGTAGGATTTGACTAAGTCGTGAATTAGCCTTTGTGGTGAACGAATTAGGTGATGGTTAAACAATAGTCCGAGTTGTGGGCCTTGAATTACGAGATTTCATTGATGTGAATTAAGTTAAAACCCTATTTTGATTTGTGTATACACAAAATTGCTAGCCTTGCGGAAAAAAATACATTATATAGCTATAAAAAAAATTATAGAGCTATATAAAAATAAAATAAATTTAAAAAAAATAGAACAATCAAGATTATACTCCGCTGATTGAGTTGCTTAGTAAGTAGGAGCATTCATGAGCCCCATGTTTGACTTTTACATAAAACGGTGGCTCAAACATGAGTATGGGAAATCACCCTAGGCGCCTTTGGAATTCATCTGAAGCTTATACCTAGTGGAATAATATCTCGGGAGTTCTAGCAAAAACAAATGGTCATGGCTAGGAATTGCATGATTTGTTGTGTGAGTAAAAATGATTGCAACTTTTGACACAAATTTGAAATTTAGTAAGGAAGGTCAAACACTTTGATTGATGTTTAACTTTAGTCGAGTGAGTTTATTGCGAAGGTTGGGGATCGATGAGGAATAATCCAAAGTAAATGGAACATGGTGTTATGGATTAATTGATTCTCAAATTGGATATAATATTTCTTGTTGGGTTTATTGGCATTATTATTTGCTTGAGGAGCAAAAGGCTAAATGTGGGAGAGTTATTTTGCACATTTTTGTGTGTGTTTTTGTGACGATTTATACAAATTTTTGGCGTGTTTTATTTGTATTTGCATGTTTTAGTGTTCTGTTGTGTTATTTTATTGATTTTTTAGGTTTTGGTAGAAAAAACAAGTTTTGGAGCAAAAAAACATTAAAAAGTCATTTCGCGCAATTGCGACAGTCATCGTATTTTTGATGTAATGTCCGCATCCGAAGCCCAATTAACATTATTCATACACCATTGGAAATATAAGACAAAGTTCTACAATGTCTATGTCTGCTACTAAATGCAAATGAAGACGTTTAGATGGGTTAAAATCATGTACAAGTCAAAATAATATGTCGAAATATCGAAAATGATACGTTGTGGTATTTTACCCATAACTCTCTCTAGGCAATTGATATTAAGGTGATTCAAGTGGCTATGGAAAGATAAGAGATAGATCTACAATTAGTAAGAGACACCCAGATGAAATTATGAAGTTTAGAGGTCGTGCGGTCGCGCGCAAGAGGTGCATGGTCGCGCGGCTGACAAAGACACACAAAAGAAAGGAGGGCACGTGTGACTTGCAGAACACGAAATTTTTTATTGTTTTTGTGTTTTTTGGCTCTTCTACCTTGTTTAGGATGCTAGGCTTATAAATAGAACTTGGGGAGCCCTTATTTTCAACACACTCTCATTCTTAGCACTTTTAGACTTTAGTTTTTGGTATTTTTCTCTTCTATTCAACATTGGGATTGTTTAGGTTCTTCCCCTTTAAGTTATTTTACTTTTTAATCAAAGAGTAAGATTTCTTCATCTCTTTTGTCTGATTTCACTTGTTGGGTTATTATTATTGTTGCATGATTATGTTAATGATGGTTTTCTTTCCTTCAATTGAGAATATGATCTCATCCCCAAGCATGAACTAATTTTCTTGTTCTAGGACTAGGATAATTTGATTCGAACAAACAAGCATGAGTATTGCTTAATTGATTTGCTTTCCTAAATAAATTGCTTTATCTGATAATTGATTGTCTGATCAACTTTAGATTGTTTTGGGGGAATTATTGAGATCGAGATAAGATATTATTCGTGGACTAAATTTATTCAGGGAGTTAGATAAGAATCAAAGATGTATTATCTAACCATGGGCTTAATGAAAATAGCAAATTATGTTGGGATATCCCTAATCTGTGAATACGTGAGTTATCAGATCTAGACATAGTTTTACATGTTTGTTATATTTGTTAACCGCATGATCAATTAATTGATATTCTGCTTGCAAGTTTGATGAGATGATTCTGAAATCCTAGACGTTCATCCATATATTTTTCTCAATGTTTACTCGTGTTTAGTTTGATTATTATCTTTTTACTTATTTTTCTTTAGTTAATTAAAAATTACAAATCTTGTTAGAGTGTTTAAGATTTACTTTTTTGTTTATTGTGAAACATAATTATTATTTGCCGGCTAAGTCTTCCTTTAGAGATGACTTGTGGTTAACTTGCTACCCTACGATTGATCTCGTTCTCTTGCGAGGATTGTTAGACTTTTATAGGTGTTTAGCGGTCAAACAATGTCCTTCTAAGGAAACCAAGTAAAACACACTAAATATGCGTGAAATGCATCAATAATGTATCAAAATAAGCCCTTAAATGCACGTATATTTTACACATATCAGCTTCAATAAAATTGGAATACGATGTTATTATAGCCTAAGTGTTTCGTATTCAATCCCTGAGGAATACGACCTTGCTTGACATTATTCTATAAACTACATTGTACACTTGCGGTATGGCGAACAAATTTTTGGCGCCATTGTTGGGGATTAAAAGATTCTACCTAGATATAGTAATAAGTAGTTCAATCTTAATTGAAGCAAAATATTTTTGTAAATATTTTCTTTTTATTTTTTTAGTTTTTATTTTTCCGATTTTCTTGTAAATATTTTTTCTATTTTCAATTTTTTTTATTTTTGGTAAATAATTTTAATTGCTTTGTTTCTAACATTATTTTTGTTGAGTGCAGATAATGCTTGATCATGCGTTCCAGATCTGCCCAGCAAATACCTATTGATTTGAAAATCGAGAAAACATCGAAATAACTAAGGAAAAGATTTAAAGTAATGGCGGATGGGAATAATCAGAATGGCGTGAATAATAGCAACAATGACAAACACCCAGTTGGGGTGGACGGGCAAGACCGGATTGTGTAAAGGCCCACTAAAAGGGCAGTGATGGACTAGTTCCAGCCGGAAGTTAGTCAGACTTATGGGGGTGTGGCCTGTCTGTCGATTAATGCAAACAACTTTGAACAAAAACCTGCATTAATCCAGATGGTTTCACAGAAACAGTTTGGGGGTAAAGTCGTTGAAGATTCAAACGCGCATCTGGCGCAACTCTTAGAAATCTGCGATACTGTCAAAATGAATGGTGTTTTTGAAGACATCATATGATGCCGCCTTTTCGCGTTCTCTCTCTCGCGATAAAGGCTAAGGGATGGTTATGCTCTCTAACACTACCCGCAACAGATTGGGTTGAACCTAAGTCAGCGGTTTCTAGACAAATACTTCCCCCCAGTAAAATGCTGCAGTTGAAATCTGAAATAGCCCAGTTTAGACAGTTAGATTCAGAGCCATTGTATGACGCATGGGATAGATTCACAGAATTGTTGAGGAATTTCCCTCAGCATGGATATCCTGATTACCAACAGGTTCAGTATTTTTATAATGGTTTAAGTGGCAACACGAGAACTATTACAGATGTTGCATCTGGAGGGGAACTGCTAAGGAAATATCCAGATGAGGCACTAGAACTGTTAGAGGAGATGGCGAATAATAGTTACCTGTAGCCATCCGAGAGATACAATGTCCGATGTGTGGCAGAGGTTCAAGATGAGAAAGTTGCCATGCTCACTAAATAAGTATCCACACTGAACATGAAAATGAATGCGATGCAGCAAGTAACTCCTAGAGATCCTGCAATTATTGAAGAGGAAGCTAATTTTGTGGGACAACAGAAGAACTTCAACAACAACTATAGAAATAATCACACACCCAATTACTATCATCCGGGGCTGCAAAACCATGAGAACTTTTCATATGCTAATAACAAAAATGTTTTGCAGCCACCTCCGAGATTTAATATGGGTAATCAATGCAAAGCGGAATCAAGTGACAAGAAACCATATGTGGAGGAGATGTTATCCTCGTTTACCGGAGAAACTAAGGCTAGACTGAATAAATATGAAGCAAAAATAGACAAGATTGAGGAATAAGTCACTCAGTTAAACACGAACATAAATGTGAGACTGAAATCTTTGGAAACACAAGTAGCCAAAATCGTTACTGCAGTGGGAGGCCAACGTCAAAAGTCAAATTCTCAAGCGATACTGAGGTTAACCCGAGAGAACTGTGCAATGCCATTCATCCGAGGAATGATACAGAATCTAATGGCTTAAAGATTTCAAATGACATAGTTCAACGACAGTGAAACGAGAAATCTTAAGTCTGGCTGAAGACGTAAAACTTAGTGCTTTATGGGAGGCAACCCAAATTATATCTTATTTCCGTTTATATGCAATTTTGTTTTGATTGCCTTCGTTTAAATTGATTTCATTCAACCTTTTTTTATTTTTTTGTATTAACTTAATTTTTAGTTTTGTTTGTGAGTTGTTGTGTAGGAGGAATCACGACAAATTCCCGATTCTAAAAAAATACAAAATCAGATCACATGGCCGTGTGAACCACCCACACGGGCCGTGCGACCACAAAACTGAGATAAGTTAGTCACACGACCGGGCCGTGTGACACTCACATGGTCGTGTGAGTCAAGGCAGTAGCAGGCAGCCCAGGGCAGCGTGACCCGACTGTGCAAGCTCGCACTAGCCTTGCAAGATGCCCCGACGGATTTTTCTTCCCTTTTAACTTCAAACACTCAATTTTTCTCACTTTCTCTTACCTAAACTCTATAATTCGAAAATACTCTATCATATACCCAAACCTATCTCCAAATCTCTTCAAATTTCACTTCAAATTTTACACCACAAACACAAATTCTTCATCTTCTCTTGAAACCCATTACTATATTTTTCCAATTTCTCGACTTTCACAAGTTCTCCTTCAAGTTTGAGGATTTTACAGAAATCGAACTAGCATAAAAAAGAAGATAAAGATGGTGTTGTCCTCAAAGTCAAACAACTAGCTAATATATATAGGAGGAGGAGGATCATGTGAGACAATGGCTATAGGTTGGACACAATGGACTAATCTCAAGCATCCCCCACTATTAATCAATAGGTATGATTTAATGGATAAAAATTATATTAAAACATTAATTTAATCAATATAATGGTAATAGGGTAAAAAAACAAAACAAAATAGTTTAAAAAAATGGAAGGAGATTAGAATCAAATCTTTTTCTCTCTCATACATATCTCTCTCTCTCTCTCTCTCTCTCTCTCTCTCTCTCAGTGTTCCTCCATTAACGCAAATGGAGAAAAACTGTGAAGATCTCGAACTGTGGAAAAAAAACTGTGAAGAAGATGATGATTTCTGTTCGAAATGAAAAAACAAAAATGAAGAACTCGAACTGGTTTATATTTAACCCACACTTTATAAACTGATTTTACAGAAAGAAAAATCGTTAAGAAGATGATTTCTGTTCCAAATGAAGAAACAATTAACCATGAAAAACTCGAAAGTGAATTATATTCAACCCATACTTTATATACTGTAATTTGTAAATTTCAGGGTTGAAAATGGCGCAAAAATTCTTTGGGGACACTGCATAAATTACTATAAGATATTGCATATTTGAAACCATCCAACAAACATCAACTAACTATACATTATTTCGAAGATATTTATACAGTGTGAAAAACTAAAAATACAGTGTATATACCGAACTATGGAATACGTCATAAACTATGCAGCAGAATCAACTAACTATTCATTATCTAAAAACTATCTATGCAGTGCGGAATAACTATATATGCAGTACATTATACTCCACTATATCTTATTGTAACATTGCAACAAAAACAACTAAATATGCATATTTAATAGCTATTTAAGTAGCATAAGAACCCTAACTATACTTTAAAATAAAAAAAAATTGGAAAAAAAAAACATTTCCTTAAATAACGCAATTAAATCCGGCAGTTACAATTTCACCCCATAAAAATGGTTTCAAAAAGTCAAACATACCAGAAAAACTAATGAATATTACACAATTACAATATTACCCTTAATTGAGCAAAAAAAATAAAATAAAAACTGATTCAATCACACCCATTGAAAATTGATAATTAACGTGTATGATAAGTTCACACTGTCTCAACCAAGAAGGATGGTCTCACCTGAACCAAATCATATATATATATACATATATATATATATATATATATATATAACTAAGTCACTTATAAATAGTAATCAAAAACAATTCCGCTTAAAACACCTTTCTAGAATTAGTAAAATATAATTACAACATGTAATATTAATTTTGGTAATTAGTAAATTAATTCCAAAAAATATATGTGTATTTATAATAACGAAGCATTATATAAAATAATTTTTCCAAATCCGTGTGTTCTGTATTAATTATTTGTTTTATTTTTTTATTTTTCTTTTGTAAAATTTAATAACCTTTTTGATCCCTTTTTGACGTATAGTTATCAAATTAATTCTCTTTTTACGTTCATCAGTTTGATACCCATATTGCATATATAAAATAAAAAATAAGCATAAAAAGTAGAAAATATAATATATATTTACTAAAAACTTATTTTGTAATGGGCTACAATAATTATACATTTTGCCTATTGGACATCAATATATATATATATATATATATATATATATAAATTCATGTATTTTGATATTTGTGATATATGTATAGTTTTTATTTGGGCTTAGCCAATTTTTTTATAATTATAAATTCAATTAAAAAATTACACATTTCAATTGAAAAAAATATATTATAATATTATCCAGATATTGATTTACATATATCCATACATAGCAATATATATTTATGTAATAATTAATTAAATTTACATTTCAAATAAAATTATATTCATAATAGCGATTTATATATAGAAAAAATTATTTTTAGTATTTATTAACATACTTTTTATGTTAATAGAAATTAATTTTATTTTTATCAACATATTTTGATATTCAACTTTCAAAGTTGTATATTTGGACTATTAGATATGAATTTGTCTATTTGATTTTTTTTTTTGACATTTGTGTATATATAAAAAAAGTAATTATTAATTTTTTCTAATTTTATTTTTACTAAAATAATGCTACCAAATATAAAACATGATTTTTGTCTAATATATATATATATATATATATAATAAGAAAGATACTTATAAATAGTAACTCAAAAAAACAATTCCACCTAATCCACCCTCCTGTAATAGTAAAAATATAATTGCAATATATAACGACAAATTTGGTAATTAGTAAAGTAATACTGGGAAATATATGATTAAGAATCGGATCAGCACTCATAGGCTCCCAGCCAAAGTAATTTCGTTACGATATTAATCTTTAATTACAGTAGTTGGAACAAATATTTTATTATGGTAGATTTATGATCTACACTCTGAATATTTGATTGATTGCAATTCAATTATGCCAATATAAAAATAAAATCAACCATTGAATATTTTATGCCGATAATTTTGTAAATCTAATACTGATGAGTTTTTTTAATTTGCAGCGGATCATCGATGTGTAATTGTAGTATTTTGGAAATACAAAAATTTAAAAAGTATAACATACAAATATTGACAATAAGGAAATTTAATATACATATTGATGTTATGCTTTATTAAACTGATGGAACAATAATATATCATCTTCTCAAAAACTGAATTGAATTACCATAAAAGGTAGATAATGAAATTCCTAATTTAAAAAAAATAATATAAAAATATAAAATTACTACACTATTGAACACTGAATTATTCAAGAAACACAAATATCCAAAAGCAAATACCATAAAGTAAAATAATGTAATAATGTTACAAAATATAATAAATAATGAGTTTTTCAATAAAGAACCCAATTTTCAATCATGGTCAATTTTATGTTGTTATTTCACGAATCACATATCATACGAGTTTGAAATATTAGTTAGTGACGATGATAAAACAAAACCAAACAAACGAATAATGTTGTGTACAAAATTTATAATTTTGAGATGTAACGATTTACCTTAATTTGTTTGAGGTTTGTATTAATTGTACGTTATTATATTAATTAACATTGTAACTCTTATATGAATGCAATTTGCACGTGTCTTGACGCAACACATCCCGAGCATTGCACAGACAAAAGACTAGTGTACAAAAACACTCTAAGATTATTGTCATACAAGAGGCTGAAAACTCGGGTTATTTTATAGTATGTGGCATTTCCCACATACTTTTGCGTTTTTGGGGTGGATTGGGGGTATTGCTTATTTAGGTGTAAGCGCCCTTGGAGTTGGCGCTGCTGGGGCGCACTACCAAAGCGCCTCTCCCCATTTTCCATTTTCTTTTTTTTTACTCTGATGTTGCAGGCACCGATCAAAAGGGCGCCTGATTTCTTCTGTCGCTGACAAGATAGACGCCCCTGGGGAAGGCGTCTACCTCTCTATAAATGGCGCCCTCCCCCTCCTCCTCCTCCCTCACCTTCATCCGAAAATTTTCAGTCTTCTTCTTCATTCTTTAGTCTTCTTCTTTAGTTCAGTTGTGGAGTATTCTTCACCATCCTTCCCCACAATGTTTTAACAAAACACCCCAAACACCCAAAAATCCCAAGCATAGTTGTAGTGAGTGACGGCGGACGGCGGCAAGACGGTTGATTCCGAGGATTTTTCTAAAAATTTCAAGTAATTTTTCAAACATTTTGAGAAATTTTTAATATTTCTAGCTTATTTAGTTATTTATTTATTTTAGAATAAATGATTGTCGTTGGTAGATAGTATTTGTTAATGGTTTTTTTAGGTATTTTTATAAATTGTTAGTAAAATTTTTAGAATAATATATTGTTTACTGGTAATTTATAGGTTTTTTTTAAAATGTTAGTACAATGATATAATGACACGATAATTTATTGTAGATAATATTTTGGTAATGTTATTTTACTTTTAGGCATTTTTACAAATTGTTAGTAGAAATTGTTTAATAATATAATAGTCATTTGTAAAAAAGTTAGTGAAATGATAGAATAAAATAATTATAGTTGCTTATAATGAATCATGTGTAGTGTCACGCCCCAAACGTGACGCGACAACGATCAATCACTTAAACAAAATAAATCAACATCTAAACCAAAGATACCAAACTCCAAGTGAAATGGAGTCTAATGCGTGAATTAAAATAAACATGAGTACAAATTACAATCTTAAAGTCCGGCGGTATCCGAATACAACCCAAAAGATTATATGAATTAACTTACAATCCAAACGAAAATAAAATGAAGGAGTCCAACAACAAATAAAAGTAAAAGGAAATGTCGCTCCACATCACGGATAGGGATTCAATCTCACGGTAGGTTCGATGTCTTGGCGAACTCTTCATCTAAAGGTTAGAAAACATGAGGAATGAGACAGAAATCTCGGTGGATGTGGATGGGGTGATCGTGTGCAAGTGTGGCGATATAAATAGTTAATGCGAGAAATTTAGTTGTATGAAAACGCGTGAGAGATGATGCATGATTTCACACACGATCCACAAGCGTCGTGATAAATATATTAAGTAACATACTTATATAGTTTAAGAAAATAGTTCGTAGTCACGCAGTACTATGGTTCAAGCGAGACAGGAGGATTGCGTGCGGATTTGTAACGCCAATCCTATGCAAGACAAGTAGCGATTGCGTGCGGTTTGTAGCGCCAACCTATGCAATACAAGTAGTGGTTGCGTCGGTTTGTAGCGCCAACCAAACGGGTCCGATTAACTCGAAATCGTGTGGATCGGCAGCGATTCCTTCATTCTTCCTTGTAACTCCCGAGCAAGATGGTCCAAGACCTGTCACCTTATCGCTCCGTAGGCAAAGACAAAATCCACGATGGAGCTAGCAAGGCTCGGTTTGTCATAATCATGATTATACCTCAAGTACTACGACCCGCTTCCCTTGGACAAACTCCGTCCCTCGATTGCGGGATTAGGGCGATGGGGCGGGAGAGTGGAATAGCAGCCGAGCTGCCGGTTCCATCCCCGACGTATCCATTCCGATCGTGAGCTCGACACACCAAGTTGACTCGGCAGAAATTAAGTACACGTTGGTAGTCAACCAGGCGATGAGTATTATTGATTCGGGAAGCGATTCATGAAAAGTCCTCAAAAATTTGCACAGGATGGTTATGGCGTTGGTGGAGTTATTGGGATGAAGATAATTATCGGGAGGATAAGTAGTCTTCGATATCTTAAGGATTAGGAGGAACATAAGTCCCGTTATAGATTCGAAATCGCGAGACGAGGAAGTCGCCCCGCGATCGGGTATTAATCGGTCAAGACGATCCGATAAGTCAAGGGATTTTTAAGAAAATAAAATATTTTAATTAAATATTAAAGTCAGAGGGTCCAGGGCTGTTTCTTTAAAAGAAAATAATTTGAGTTAGGTCCTTATAAAAATAAAGTTTACAATTAGCCCCGTTTTGTCAAAACCAATACTTTTGGGGTTAAAAGTTAAATAAATAAATGTCCCGACCTTGAAAAATTATGAGGTCAGTTCCTAAATTCTCTAAATTGTTCAGAGATTCAGGTTTTTAAAGTTTTGATGTCGAGTTTTTATAAAATTCTCACATTGGCCCCAAATTTGTTAAAATTGTCATTTTGGGCCCTAAGTTTAAAATAACCGGAAATCACAAACCGGAAGGGCTTCTAATGTGATTCCAGTTGGAAAATGTCACTAAGGTTAGTGGGATATTGGGACAAAAACAGTTTTAAAACGTCATAAGTATAGGTCCCTTAACTTTTCAAAATCTCATTTTTGTCCCATTTTGAAATAATTGCCTTTAAGGCTTTTAGGGGTCCAATTGTTATGAAATTTGAACCAAGGGTCCAAAATATAATTATGTTATAGGTAAATTAGTATTTCCAGGTACATGGGCTGTATAAGTCCTGGAAATTTCATTTGGGTCCTCAAGTTTAATCTTTTACAATTTGGTCCCTCAAGTTTTATAAAATTACTTTCCAAGCTCTAAACACTTGGATTTTTGGAATACACTTAAAATATGTTATTTCCAGTCCCTTAAGAGTTAAAGTTTCAAATCTTAAAATTAGGGTCTGGTACAGTTTCGAAATTTGCAAAATAGCCCTTAAGCTTCTCAAATTTTACAATCTAGTCCTTGGGCTTTTAAAGGTTGATTTTATTTATCTAAAAACTCTTAAAACTTTATTAAAATGTCAAAATATAATTTTTGAACCTGAGTTCAGTCCCAAAAGTCGAAATTACAGAGGGGTCCCTTAAGTTTTATTTTCTTGCAATTAAGTCCACCAACTTTCTATTTTTTTGCATTTTAAGTCCAAAATCGAATTTTAATCAATTATGCTCGACTTTTCCAGGTTATATGTCATACAAAACATATATATCAAGAGTCATACACATACATAACCATCTCATACAAGAATTTATCAAATATGACAATAAAGTGTACATGTATGTCCTAATTTTCGATAAATCGCATTTTGAGCAACACTTGAGAAATTTTTCAACTTGATACAAGAAAATAGCATGAAATACATAATATATATCTCACATGCTCAATAACAAAATACTACATGCAATTTTTATGAATTAAAACACCTAGGAGTTGAAAGAATTTTTCCACCCACCTTGTTTGTTCGGTTGATTGGTGTAAAGTGGTGTCACTAGACCTTGAGGGTTTTAATCCTCACTTAAGGCAGCCCCTAAGTCAAATAATACAAGGAGTTTTGAGTTAGAAAATGAAGAATTGAACTAAGGGAAAAAAGAAGAGAAATAGGCCAAAGGTACCACACTTACCTTGTGTAGTTGAAAGTTGTAGTCAAAAATTGATAGTCTCTTAAGAACTTAATCACCTCTTAACCAAAGCTCCAAGGTCAGCCCCTAAACACCTCAAAATGATAATTTTGGTGTTAAAATTCTAAATTAATAGGGGAGAAGAAGAAGGTACCAAAAATCCCATTTCTTACCTTATAGTCCAAATCCTTCAAATTTTTTCAAGTCTAGAAGTCTTCTTCAAGGTGATGGTGAGACTCTTAGTATCTTCCAAGTCTTCTATGTAAACCTCAACATAAAAATCCAAACTTACATTAATAAGTGAGAGGAGATAGTTAGATGATATCAAGACAAGAAGAGGAACAAAATTTCTTACCTTGTGTAGGGGGTGTTCGAATTTTTGTGATGGAGTAGAAGGAAAAGTTCTTGTATTTTTATTAAGTGTTTAAGAGAAGAGAAGAAAATTGTAGAGAGAGGTAGGAGGATTTTTAGAGAGAAGTAAGAAGATTCAAGGCTTGAAGAGATGAATGTTGGTGAAATGAAGTGATGAATGAAACTTGAACAAATTTCTTGCCCAACTAAGGCCTCTTGGCCGTCCACATGGGGTGGGGAGGGGGACAACATTTTGTTTTGTTCTATGGCTTGAAAGGTGTAGCTTGCATGAGGGACAATGACCTTGGTCAAGATGAGGTCTTGCATGAGAGGATGAAATTGAAGGGATTGAGGAGAATGTTGGCATGGGATGTTGGGAAGCCTCCAACATGTTGGGTAAGTTTATAATAAAGAATTGGTGTATAAGGTATTGTGTATAAGATTTGAATTAATGGTGTAATAATACACAAGATGAATACATAAGGTGTGTGTGTACAAGAGTTGGAAGATATTTCTACCCTAAAATTTCCCACCATGGCCGTCCCCCTTAAGGGTATTTGTGGTAATTCCATATTTTTTTTTTTGTCCCAAATTTGATGATAATAGATGAATAATATCAATCTCCAAAATAATTAGTGATTTCCTTGATCACTTATAAGTCTCATGATCGCTAATCTAATCCGGATTCTTAATTCTATAAGGTATAAACCTCTAAAATAAATAGTCTCTTAGAATTCTAAGGTGACTAATAGATACGCAAATAAAAATAATGATGATCAATCAAGTGATCATAAATGCGAAATAAAATTAATAAATGATTATGATCACAAGAAGTAAATAAGGAAATTAAGGCAAAAATGCAATTATCATTAATATTTACCCGTCAAAGCGACGCGGTAGAATTGTCAAAAGTACAAAGACGACACGGTAAGTACATGTTCGAATAAAAATCGAGGGCTTCACATGTAGCCCTTTTTAAATTAATTAATATGTCTCCTTTTTTTAATAGATTATTTTTAGGCATTTTCTAAATAATAATTATGTATAAGTTTTGAAGATATGTCAGACAAAATTGGAGCATTTGTGCATTTTGGAGGAGAAGTTGTTGGAGCAACACATATTGATCGTAGTATCGAGCTATCTAATTTAATAGGACTTTTGTATGAAATGGCGGATTTGGATCCAAACCGCCATAAGTTGACAGTTTCAGCTAAATACTTTGAGAATGATAATTCATGAGTGGTTCCAATTAAAAGAGATCGGGAACTTAGATTTTTTTGGATCCGATAACTCGTTTAAGGTTTGCAGATCTATTTGTTGAATCAAAAATTTTGTCTCATACCGTACTACCACCAATTCCATTGGAAAATGAGTTTTACCAATATGCATCTTACATTATTGATGACTCTGAATTACCTTCGGTTACTCAAAAATGACAAATATGGGTTTGGGTAGTACTTGTAGACCTAGTCAGGGCAATTTGGATGGGTTGATTGTGCATGTTGAGAAGCGACCTACAGTTAGGGGTGATTCTTTTCTTGCGGATAAAATGGAAAACTTGGAACCAGTGATAATAGCGAGCATGATGATGATAGTGATGATCATATTGAGGATAATGATGTACATGATCATGAAAATGATCATCCCGGTCCAAATGACATGTTCCTTTGATAGTTCCTCATTATCCTAATTTATCGGATCATCTTTTTTTTGAATCGGACATGAAGATATTCATGGGAATTCATTGATGCCCCTTTAAAAAATATATATTATGACTCGACAGAGGTGAGTTGAAAAAGGGTATGGTTTTCGTAGATAAGAAACATGTACAATCAGAGTTAAGGATTTTTTTGTGCGTCATGGCAGACGTGAGTATAGGGTTGTGGAGTCTACGCCGACATTGTGGAAAGTTATTTGTAAGCATAATCAATTAGGAGCTATTTAAATGGGCCTATCACCACAGCAATGCAATTGGTGGTTGTACTCGAGTTTTATGAAAAGACATTCGATTTGGCAAATTACCAAGTTGGGACCTCCCTATAGTTGTATTATGAATACCGTCTCCAAAGATCTGGTACACTTCTACGGGTTGATGGTAGGGTGTTTGGGTTACCACCATACGGAGCCAGATGGGTACAACATCACAGTTATGGTCGCACCTCAAGACATTCAATATGGATATAAAGAGAGATTTTTGATCCATTGTTGCCTGATCAGGTATTACACATTTATATTACTAATTACTATCAATTAATACGCACATCACATTTTAATACATGGTTATTTTTTAGCAGTTTATATGGTAGCCATACGATTTGGAGGACCCCAATATTGCAGATCTTGGACCTCATTGTCTGACTATGCATTGGCTATCGCGATGTCGATCGATCAATTAATTACGATAGTGGAGATATACCATCCAGATCGATTTCTCAGAAATTTGGTGGTAAACAAGGTATTCCTCAGCATGTACACCATACGCATAGAGATCTGCTTGAGTTTGATCATAGAGGTCGAGACTGTACTGATTGGAGACATCAACATCTAGACTGGATCCACTTCTGGGATCAGAGACATTCACATATCCTGAATGTTGAGCCGATTGTTGGAGATGATAATACGTTCGATGGGTATATGGATTGGTATGGTAGGATTACACGGAGATTGATTACGCCTTGTCACTTGGATTAGCTGCCTAGGTTCCAGCCATTTGACACATCAGCACGCGATGCCATGGTATAATTAAATATTATTTTATGATAACATTTTTATAGTTAAGCAATAAAAAAATCAACATTTATGTTATTTGTATTTTACAGTTTACGTGGATGGAACAACTTAGGCTTTCTTCAGCTCAGGTGTTATTCGAGAATCACAAGTCAGTTGCACATTTACGACGTGTTGCTAGAGACGTTAGTGATGACATTGAGCATACACTGCAAAGGCAACCTGCCGGGAGAGCCACGAGAGCGCCTACGGGATGCCGGGCACATGGTAGAGGGCGACAATACGGTCGTATGGCTATCTACACAATGGACCTTCCACGACCCATGATGTTCTTTCATCGGCACCTCATGTTGACATAGTTGGGCGTTCCAGGACTTATGAAGTTCCTTCAGTTGGACCTCCTATTGACATAGTTGGACCTTCTACTTATACACCTCAGATGCACCATGGTATGAAATTTATTAAATTCTTAAAAATAGTATTAATAGCAAAAGTTATTTTACTTGATCATTTTCCATTTTATATGGCAGGCCCGTCTACATCCACTCCGTTTTTTTATGCCCCTCAACTAGTACAGACTGACTACTACACACCACAGTGGACATCATTTTCTTTGCTATTGGAGACAGGTTATAGTGCTATGAGAGCTCCATATGGTGCCCATGATCCGTTCATGTTCGAGCATCCACATTTTAACATATCGCCAATCTCATTTCCGCCTATACTCAGTGCATGTCATGATTTGACCGAAGAGTCTACATCATCAACTACAGATGATCAAGATGATAAGGACGAGCCACAACATTTTGCACATGACCAGCAGTCAGATGCTGGTAGGCGTCGGAGTACTAGACAGAGGGTACCGCCCAGGGGTGGCAAAATGTGCGGGTCGTGCCGTTATCGGGCCGGCCCAATAAGAACCCAACCCAATAAACACTAACCCAAACACGACCCAATAAACGCCTGAAAATGCCACCAACATGACACGATAAAAATCCAATAACCTTATACCACCACTAAGCCCGATAAACAACTATATCTAATGTATATTTATTTATTTATTAATTATTACTGCTTTGTTGATCTATTTGACCCTTTTAGACTAGTTGGTCTATTAACCAACCAACTAATATAAATAATACATTAAGTTCTACAAATCATAAATGATGCATAGAGTTCTTTAAAATACAAGTTATAAGATAAAATGATAATCCATTAATATAGAAAGTTCAAAAAACATCACACATCAATTTCTAAATGTCTTCAAAATTGTGTTCTTCATTTTTCTCGACTTCAAGAATTTAAGCCCATTCTAAGATCAATCCAATTATCCAAAGAACCTATTTGATTAATAACATAAAGTTAGTTAATATAAATAACACTCAAACAGTGATCATAATTTGTAAATACCTTGGATGATGTGATGTCCATGTTAGAACATTGGGGTGAATCATCATTACTATCCGTTTACATGATATCTTCAGTTAGTTCGTCAATCTTCAATTGTTGCTCTGCATGTACTAATTAAAATTATCAATAAGAAACTGAAAAATTCATTATAACAAAGACTAATATTAATAATCGAAATTTGCATGAACTAAAAGATTACATAGTAAATTTACCTCGATCTTCATATAACCAATCTCTTGTACATATCATTGCCTCAATTGTGTTTGATTTAAGTTCACTACGATATTGGTCTAGCACTCGTCCACCAACACTAAATGCGCCGGATGCAACGGATGAAATAGGAATGCATAAAATGTCTTGAGCCATGGATGCTACTTTTTAGGCCATCGGTATTGATTTGATTTCCAATAAGCAAGAATATCTAGAGTTTTTTTCATAATCCAATCTTGGTTCCTCCAAATAAAGCTCCAATTGTGATTTTTGAACATTGAAACAACCATCATTGTTGAAGGTTTTAAATTTCTACAAAGAAAAAAGGAGACACAAATAATAGAAAAATAATGTAAAATATATTTAATAAATTTAGGACAACATATACAAATAAAAAAAAAAAGAAATAGAACAATTACCATCAACTTCTTCTTCATTTCATCCCATAGCATGTTATTAGAAAGTTCCAAGTTGGCATCATTATTTGTTGGATCACTAAACTCACTTGCTTGACTTTTCTCAACTTTCTTTGAATATTCAACAAACAAACTAAATAATGTTTCTTTGACTTTGAGAAATGCAAGACAACCAAGATACCCATAAATGTCTTCATATGCGAAATTCACAAAATCAAGTTTATACCGAGGATCAACAACCACTGCCAATGCCAAAACCAAACTAAACTCTAACCAATATTTTTCAAATTTTGCGAGCATCTTTGTGGCCATATTTTTAATGTACACATCATCACTTTCGACATTCCTCCTCAAATACTCATAGCATGTACTAACACATGAAAAATACAAATTGGCAATTGGATACTTTGTCCCAGAAAAAATAGTGGATATGTTATAAAACAAAGCCAAGAAATTGCACATTTTCTCCACCTTCTCCCACTCTAAAGCATCGGGACAATGTTTATAGTTGGAATCAAGTAATGCTAAATGACAAAATGCACGACGATAGAATAAAGCACTTTCAAGCATAAGGTAAGTAGAATTCCATCTAGTTACCACATCTTGACGCAAACCTTTCTTACTCCCCAACTTCAAATGATTCACAACTTCTAAAAAGTTTTGTTTCCTTGATTGTGATCCTCTTACATGATGCTTTCATGAATTTTATGCACACATGGATCAATCTCTCTTAACCCATCTTGAACCACCAAATTAACAATATGTGCACAACAACGCACATGAAAAAGTTTTCTATTTGCAACAAGTGATCCTTTAAATTGACTAATCAATAAATCAGCCAACACATCATTAGCAGAAGCATTATCCAAAGTCAGTGAGAAAATTCGATTGTTAATTCCCCATTCACGTAATAATGAAATGATCTTACCACATAAAGTTATTCCACTATGTGGAGGAGGCAAAAAACAAAAATTGAGCACCCTCTTTTGCAATTTCCAATTATTATCAATAAAATGAGTTGTCAGGCATAAATAACCATCCATAGTAATGCTACTCCAACAATCGGATGTCAAAGAAATCCTAGCATTCGTTGACTCTAACAAATATTTCAACCTTACTTTCTCTCTTGCATACATCTTAAGAATGTCCGCTTTACTTGTGTTTCTAGATACACAATGAAAATCTGGACTTAAATACTCAAAACATGCTATAATACCATCATATTCTATAAACTAAAATGACAAATCATGCATCACAACTGCAGAAGCTACTAACTCACGAAAGTGCTCAGCACTAAATTTGTAATTTTTCAACAACAGTTTTTCCTTATCTCCACCAATAATTAGTTGACTTAATATCACACATAGTTTTTCTTGGACAACTCTTTATGTGACGATTTAATGTACCAGTTCCATTCTTACTTTCAGCATTATAAACATTTGAACAATACTTACATTTTGCCTTTTGAATTTTAGTATCATCAAGTGGCATTTTTTCAAAGAAATCCCAAACCGTAGATCTAAGTTTTCTTGTGCGCTTTTTCGGATTTTTTATACTCTCGCTTGTAGTGAACGTGTCTTATTCTACCTCAACCACATCATCAACATCGTCTCTTGAGATATTCATATTTTTCATGTTTGATGAGCCAATTTCATCCATAACAAAAGCAACCATCTACAAAGGAGAACAAAATAAACATTAATTACAGGAAAAAAAAAATATTAAAAAAGATTATCACACTTTTCAGAAGTTGTAATAAGATTTCACATAATGACATAAAACTAGAAAATATAATTTAAAAAGATAACTGATGAAAGAAAATGACATAATGATACATACACAAAAATGCACAATATAGGAAAAAAATAGAACAGGGTAGACTAACAGACAAAGTTACAAACAAAACCAAGTTTAGAGTTACCAAATAATGATTCTTAGACAATAATTTGGAATATGGCCTTCAGTTCCATTTCTTCAATTCACTTATGCAGATTAGAGAATCAAGGTAAAAGACTTGTTTTTCTTTTTTTAATTTGGGGATTGGTTTTTTAATTTGGGAATTGGGACCCAGGGGTATAGAGTGGCGGAAAAGATGATTGATGGTGAGATATAGAAAAATAATTGTACTCGTTTTTTGACTTAATCACTTATGATTAGAAAAAAAAAGTAAAAAAAAATATATATTTTTAACTTATCGGGCCTTATCGAGTTCAATGGGCTTATCGGGTTAGCCCGATTTTGACCCAATTTCTTATCGTCCTTATCGTGTCGGCCCGATTATGACCCTAACCCAATAACACACAGCCCAAACCCGCTAATTCCGTATCGTGTTTGTGTCGTGCCTCAAATTGCCACCCCTAGTACCGCCTGGTGTGGCACTGGGGGGATATAGAGTTTAGGATTATTAAGAGATATTATTGTAAAATAACTAATGAATCAAGTTATTTTATATTAAGTTTGCATCATTTATTGCATTTATTATTATACATTTATCTGACAACATTTATTAACTTAGCATCGATATGTCTTATCTACAATACCTTTATCAGCTGTAAGCTTTAAACACATGTATGGTCTTGTCTAAAGTAATTTTATCAGGTGTAAGCTTTATGCACATGTCTAGTCTTGTCTACAGTAGCTTGATCAGATGTCAGTTTTATTAGATGTAAGCTTTATCAAACTTAAGCTTTATTTAGTGATACATCTTGTCTACGTACATAGCTTTATCAGTTGTTGAATTTTGTCTGAATAACTTAACAAATTTACAAAAAATGTCACTATGAATACTTCACACGGCCTATAAATACATGCCAAAAATTTTATTTCATTGCAACTTGAACTGGTCCCCTCTACCACCCTAAAATATTTATATTATTTCTCTTTTCACTCCAATTTAAATGGATCAGTTCAACTGGTCTCCTCTACCATCCCCACAGAAGCCCAACTCTCAGTTAAAGATGAAACTCTATAATGAGAAAACTTTAATATGGACATTACCGATGGACATCATCCTCATCGATTCAGTACTAAACGAGAAGAGTAAAGGCAACTGATTAGTTGGTGAAACCAACAATAGTGTTGCCATTCTAGAGGCCAGAGTAGTTCTAAAATTTGCATTCCAATGCAATTTTAAGTTCGTCGAGGTAAATCAACGAGTTAAACATCTTCAAGCCTGCTATATTTTGTTCGCCAAAATATTAAGTATGTCGGGTGTATATTGGGATCGTAAACTCAATTTTGTGCACGCAGCGGAAAGGGACTGGGTCACTTGGCGTTCAGTAAGTTAAATATTCTTATTTTCATCATGCGAGTTGCATTATATATGTAACGACCAGATTTTTATGCCTTAATAAAATTTTATTAATTATGTTATTTGTTTATTTTATGGAATAATAAATGGAGAATTGGAAATGTATTAAGGATTTTACTAGATAGTTAATTTATTAAATTACGGATAATAAAAGAGTCTTTTTAATTGGATTGTGATTTATTTAATTTGGGCCTTATAATGAATAATTGGACTTTTAATTAGTTTAGAGTATTAGCTCTGGCCCATAAGCTCTTTTTGTTATTAATGGATTAATAAATACGCTTATGTACCCAAAGCCCAGTCTAATTGGGAGTAGGTTAAAACATAGATATAAGATATGTAAAACACACGGACAACACAAACACATGGACAACACAAACACACGACAAAATAGATGCAGAGAGGGTAGAGAGATCGACCAAGAGAGAAAGAAAAGAAAAAAAAAAGAGAAAAAGAGAAGAAAGACAGGTGATTTTCCCAACGCAAATCTTCTAGGACTACGTTTGATCCCAAAGAGCCTGAAAAGAATTTTAGTATCTTAAGTTGAACAGGCAAGTAATCTCCTTAGTTTTCACATTAATTTAGGTTTGTAATTTTGTTACATGATTTTCATTATGTTAAATTTAATGCCTATTGCTTTATCATAATTGACTGCAAGGCTTGTCGTTTTATCATGTTTGACTACTACAAGAATTGGCCCTATGTGTATGTATTGGCTTGCCGCCTTATGAGATAAGAATTTATGTGTTGATGTGATAAATTGGCTTGCTGTCCTATGTGATAAGAATTTATGTGTTGATGTGATACTTGGTTTTCCTAATTAATTGGATATATGGTTTCTCCTTAACTAATTGAATGTAAGGTATTATTGAGTATCTGAATGTATGTTTATCCTCGTTTACATATTTTATGTCATGGTTACTTTTAATACGCTAATTAATGTGATTTAATTATTATGATTATGCTCTTTAAGTTTATGTTCGTATTCAATTGAAGTTGCATCACTTACATTCATGCATCATATTAACGTATGGTCATAGCATTTCACGAGCATCCCAAGATTAAGCCAAGTCAAGTCTTAAAGTTTAGAATTAATAATGTTTTTCAAAGAAATGGGTTCACATTGTTCTATATATGATCTTTGAGTGAGTGGGAAATGGGTGCGGGGGTCGTTAATGATGTGCCGTTTGCGGCTAATGTTAATGTTCAAGGAAAGGGCCTTCGAGCAAAACGAATGGAAATGGGCCTTCGAGCAAAAATGTTCACGGGTTCCAAATAACAAGGCCCACTGCGACCCTAATTAGAATAATGTGTTACCAAGTGAGCTCGCGTCCTAAGAATGTTTCATGCAACAAAAGTCAAAGTTTAATGCGAAAGAAGGTTTTAAGTAATGAAATGAAGGTTTTTAAGCAATGAAAACGTAAAGTCTTTTTAAGTTATAAAAGTTAAGATATTGCATTAGGCACATTCATGCATGAGGTTACTTGTTGAGCTCCTTTAGCTCATTCCACGAATGTTAAATTTTTCAGATGGGAATGCAGGGAGGAAGGAGATGGCCGGGCGCAGTGACTCGGGGAACCCATGTCAATGGAATTTTTATTATTTTCAAAGTTTGACTTTTTAGTTCATTAAATGTTAAATGTCATTTTATTTCCAGTATGAATGTTTTGGACTAGTAATTATTAGTATTCTGTTGCAAAGTTTTGAACGAAGTAAGATTTTTATTATTCCGTATTTTTCAGTATTCATTTAAGTATTTCTGTTTTAATTGCTTATTTTCCACCTTAAAATTTAATTAAGCTAGAAAGGGCGCTATAATATACCATTATGTATCGTAAGTATATTAATCATTCATTTTCTTTATTTTTTAGGATGGTGACACCATTTCTCCAGATGCTTATACGATGGAGGGAGAACCTTTATTTGATAATCTTGAAATATTGTTTAAGATACCAGAGCCAGAAACACAAGGCTCAAGCAACCTACTGGCTTACCCTAAAGGCTACTTGCCATCACGATCTAATGCAGAGCAAGGAAGTTCTTCTTCATGCCAAGATTGATCGTGCAGTGTTCCGGTTTTTTGCGTACAGGTTATTCGTGTACTTATGTTATAATGGCATGTCGTATCTTATTCCAAAAGATTTTAATGTGTAATTTCCTTTTTTTTCTAATAATGTGTTGTAGACTTTATTATGTTATCGCGTTTCGATTCAGTAATATTTCACATTTTAGTTATTCAAAATTGTGTTTTATATTTAAAATTAAATTTTGAAAATAAAAAGAAAAAGAAAAAAGAAAAATCGGGTTGTAGGCGCCAACGCCTACATGTCGAAGTGGAAAAAAGTACTTCTCGGCAGCGCCTCCCAAATAGGCACTGCATAGTAGGCGCCACGCCTAGTTTTTCCCCAACCCACCCTTTCTAAAGTTATTATTTTAGGGTTTAGGTTATGATTAAGGTGGGTACAAATATCATTGATATCGATTTGGTTTTGGTGGTTTAGACATCTTTGAATTGTTCTAAGGTTTAGAAATTTTTTATATTGATTTCACCCCAATGTTATAATGTGGTATTGCTTTAGATTTGTACTTTTAATTCTTAGTTCAATTCTTAATTGCATATTCAAAACTTGATTACAGTGTTAAAGAATTATTTTTATTTTTCATAAATTCAAATAATTACACGCTTGGCTAAACTTTTCTTGTGAGACAACTTTGGTCGATTACCACACTACATTGCTCTTGTACTATTACAAGTAGAGGTTAAACTCAATAGGTATTTGCTGAACGCACAAAAAATCATAATTGGACAGAAAATTCGGTACCCATCGCGTGCTGAATATTGTACCAAAATAATCAGTTTTTACCATACTTTTGTTTTTGTATTTCGGTCAGTACTTTGGTAAATCAAAATTGCCAAAAAAAATAAATAAAAGAAAATAAATATTGTAATCATAATTATAATATCTATCTAGTATTTTTTTAATTTTAGTATGCAAAAAATAAATTATAATGCAAAAATAAATAATATATACGAGAATATATATAATATAAAAGTAAATTTTGTATATGCTAAATTTTCTATTTTGATTCTCTCACAATATGGTTTAAACTTATTTTTGTGTTTTTTATGTATTAAATATGTCACGCCCCAAAACGGAAGTCGTGACACAATAAACCAAACTTATACTGGTTTACCAATCTGGCTTAACTATCCTCCAACATACATCAATATAACACATAAATAAGGGTATAACTAAGTCAAAGTATGGTTGCAGCGGAATCCAAAAGAATTAAAATACAATTTAGTAAATTGATCCTCGGGGTCCTATGCCCTACTATTACAACAAATAAGTCCAAGGTTTAAATCATCACAAATAAAATCCATCGTCTTAATAAAATCCATAATATAATACAGAACTAGGCTACGTCTTGGGATCCATCGTCACCAACATCCTGATACATTCCTTCATCTTCTAGTAGATAAAAGAGGTGGGGTGAGAACAAAAATCCTCAGTGGGTGGGTGCCGGTGTGCGAGTGTGGCTGGTTTTTATGCACGGAAAATAGTTTCATGGAAATCAATGCATGAAGTGCATATGACTTTGTCTCGTTGTTTGTATAACGATTTCCATTAACCATTATGTTAGATTGTCACAATTAGTCAAGCATTATTATTGTCTTATTAAATTTACTTCAACTTTCAATTAAAGGATAAATCACTGGATAAAGCAAATTATCCCACATCACTTGGATAAAGCCAAGCAAATTATCCCACTTCACTTGGATAAAGTCGAAGCAAATTATCCCACATCACTTGGATAAAGCCAAGCAAATTATCCCACTCGGAAAGCCGAAGCAAATTATCCCACATCACTTGGATAAAGCCGAAGCAAATTATCCCACTTCACTTGGATAAAGGTGAAGCAAATTATCCCACATCACTTGGATAAGGCCGAAGCAAATTATCCCACTCAGATAAGGCCGGATTATCCCACCGATAAAGCTAAAAATTATCTCACATCACTTGGATAAAGCCGAAACAAATTATCCCACTTTAAATTTTCACTTTACTTTTCACTTTCATTCTCATTTTCACTTCCACTTATCATTTCACTTCACATTTCACTTTAAATTTCACTTCATTTCACATTTCACTTCACTTCACATTTCACTTCAAATTCCACTTCACTTCACATTTATTTCTACTTTACGTTTCACTTAAATCTTCACTTCACAATTTCTCTTCCAATCACTATTTTTCGTTCGAAAAATTTGATAAAATCATTAGCAAGTCCGGAGTGATCTTGGTCACACAATATCCAGTATTTATTTTAAAACAAAACTCGCGGTCTAGTTATCGGGTGGATAATCTAGCCGGTTTTAATATTCGGTTCGGTGCATTATGTTCAAGATCGATATTTTTATTAGATAAGTACAAAAATTATATCTTAAAATTTTTATAAGGTAACCAAGTTAGAAAATATCAATTTCAAGGTCCTAAGCAAATTTTAAAATAAAAATCATTTTTACTAAGGAAAAATATTCCCTTACCGGGTTCTAAAATTCGATAAGTTTCAATTCTGGACTCGAAAAAGAGTAAGGTCAGTTCCAAAAATTTCTAAATTCCCATAGGTTTAAATCTTCCAGAGGCTCGAGACAGATTTTATAAAATTTGCAGATTCGCCCTCTAGTTTTTCAAAAATTGTAATTTTTGACTTGATATTTTAAAATTAGGTAACTCTTAAACCGGGAAGGATTTTGAGGTTATTCCAACTTTTAAATACTTATTTAGACAGTAATAAGTTGTGGTTAAAACAATTTTGAAAATTTTGAAAGTTAGGTACCTCTTTTTTGAAAATTACAATTTTGGCTCAAAAGCGATTTTGAGCCAAAAATTTGGCTCAAAATTAGGTACCTCTTTTTGAAGAGCGATTTTGAAAGTTAGGTACCTCTTTTTTGTCGTTAAAGGCTCGTTTTAAGTCGGATGGTTATAAAATTTGAATTAAAGGTTAAAAATATCATAATAAATAAATCTGCAAGTTTTCGAGATACTTAACTGTCCCAGTTTCGAAAATTATATTTTTGGTCCTTTAAGTTTTACAATTTTACTCCATATTATATTTTCTTACCCGGAAGGGGTTCCAATCTTTCAAGTCACTTCATATATGAAATTTTCAGAGTCTTGGGTCTAATATTTCAAATTTTCAGAGGTGGACTTCACAGTTTTTTATATTTACTCTTTTGGCCCAATATTTCACAATAATTGCAAAAATACTTCCATCGATCGGTCTTATCAGCTATTCCTTCGATTAGGGGTTAGGAGCAAACCTCGGAATTGCGAACATCGCTGATGGTGTTAGTTTCTAAGCGCTAATCTTTGAATCAACATGATAACCCAACCTTCGATTTTTCTTGCATAAGTTATAAATCCAGAATTCCAATAATATATGAAAACTCATTTTAAACATTTCTAAAATATATTTAAACATTCATAGGATCATAAATAATAAAAGCATAATGATGAGCAATTTTATCAATATTTTATGCAAGAAAAATATTATACTCATCTTTTTATTTTCTCTAAATTTTATTAAAATATAAGTCTCATAAATACTTGCTAAAATTCATAAAATATAATATTATCACATGAGCATGCATTTTTGCGTACTAGTAGAAAGAATGATGCATTTTTGTAGAAATATTTTTCACCCACCTCGTAGTAGTTTTCGGGTTGTGGTTTAAAATGGAGATCTTCTTAAGAATCCAAGCTCTTGGTTCTAACACTCAAAGTTTAGCTCCTAAATGTCAACCATATCCATATTTTGGTGTTAAAATTGAGGTCTCAAGTCCAAAAAAAATATCTTAAAACAAAAGGATTAATTCTTACCTTAATTTCCTCAAGTAGTCTTCAAAAATAAATTTCTCTATTCAAGCTTCTAACCTCAAACTTGAGCTCTATAGATCAGTCCCTAAGCTCAAAATTTTAAATCCTTGAGTCAAAATTAATTCCTCAAGTTGTCAAGAAGAAAAATACTAAAATCACAATATCTCACTTTAATGTGTGTTGTCTTGAATTTTTTCTTCAAGCTTGGAGTCAAGTCTAAGTCTTCCCTAATTCTTCAAGAAAACAACCTCTAGGAGTACCTCAATAAGGAAGGATTCAACAAGTTAGAAGATGAAGGAGAAGGCTTGAAGTTTTAAGAAGATAAGATGAAAATGAAAGAAGTAAAACAAAAATTTTCTCACCTTGCTTGTATTTTCGGCCTTAAGGAGGAATGTAGGAGAATTTTATGTGTTTTTGTTTTTTGTCTACGTATGGAAATGGGGAGAAGTTGGGAAGTTTGAATAGGGGTTAAGATGAAAAATTAAAATTTGATTCTCTTATCTTACACATGGCCGAAAATTTGGTTCAATTGGGTGATTTTTGTTGTTTTTTTTATGTCTAATTATTAGGCAAAATCTTGTTGGAGATAAAAAAAAAAATTGATTTGATTCCCTCCCCTTTAATGATAAGGCCGAAAGTTAATGTAGGAAATCAAAATATTTTTGGCCTTTTGGTATTTAATTATGGTAGTGGGTATCTAGGTGAGATTTGTAGAGTAGCTTTTAAAGTTGTAGGATTAGAGAAAAAAAATGTGGGATTCCCCCTAAAAAAAGGGTGATGGCCGAATTGGTTGTTTAGGGGATGATTAAAAATTTATTTTGTTAATTAGTGGGGTAGTGGAATTAGTAGGAAAATTTAAAAATGTAGGTTTGGAAAAAAATTTGAAACAATCAATCCCCAATTCTCTCTCTTGGCCGATTTTAAGGGGGGGACTTTGTCAAAAATTTTAAATATTATTTGTTTGTCTCGAAATAATCTAGTTGGGAGATAAAAAAAATAGTAAAATAATAATAATAATAATAATAGAAGAAGAATGAGTTAATTTCCCCATTTTTTGAAAATAAGACATAGGATGGTAAAATTTTTGTTTTCTTTTATTTTATAAAATTTTGAGGAAAATAAAATGTATAGATATTTATAAATAATTATTTAGAAGTTTAAAATTAAGGATGTGAAATAACAAATGTGTATTTTCTCAAAATAAATTAGAAGTTGGTTGGGAATGTATTATAGAATAAGGTGAAATATTTGGATAAGGATTGGAATGTACTCCTAAATTATCGAGGGTCCAATATTTCTAAAGTCTGTAAAAATTAATTACATAATACAAAATCGTATTCTAACTATAATGAACACGAGAAAGCGGAAGCGAAATTGGATCAAATTACCTCCAGCTATTGCTAGTTCTTCAGTGATACTTGAGAATTGATTTCTTCGTGATTCCGAGAATTCTTCTAAGCCCTTGCTCTCGCACGATAATGGAATTCGTTTTCTAAATGTGAGTAGGCTTAGGGACCTCGAATACCAATTTATAGATGATCTCGTCCATCAAGAGATCGTACCAAATTGGAAAGAATCTTCCATGATTATTGGTATAATTAGCCAAGATTTGTGCCAATCAAATATAGAAATGATATAGACCACATATGGAAAAATATCAATATGATTTTCCTTGATCGAATAGAAATAATCTTACATTTATGGAAAAATATCAATATGATTTTCCTTGATCAAAAAAAATCTTACATTCTCCCACTTGGTCTATATATTTCACAATGCACCTTAATAGGAAACAAAGTACACGAATCATGGCGATAGGTCCTCTAATAGGTGAGTATTATCTTCCATGTATCACATTGTACTATATTCCCAGGATAAGCTATGTTAAACTTAATGAATAAACCTCATGTTTATTCTAGGTCCAAACTTAATGATATTTCTCAAATAAACAAAAATTAATGTGCACAACCATATGAGAAACATCTAAATAAATAAGAGTTCCATTAAGTAAAATGTACGTACAATGAAAGATTACAATATGGAACTAAGTCCCATTCTTTCTACATGATCCTTGAAATTCTTTGGTGGCATGCCCTTAGTCAAAGGATCAGTAATCATTAATTCAGTGTTAATGTGTTCAATGACCACTTTATTTTCCTTAACACGTTCTCTTATGGCTAAATACTTAATGTCGATATGCTTACTTCGACTTCCACTCTTATTATTCTTAGCCATAAATACAGCAGCTGAATTATCACAGTATAACCTCAATGGCCTAGAAATAGAGTCCACAACTCTAAGCCCAGATATGAAACTCCTCAACCAAACTCCATGCGAAGTGGCCTCAAAACACGATACGAACTCGACCTCCATAGTGGAAGTAGCAGTCAAGGTCTGCTTTGCACTTCTCCAAGATACAGCTCCACTGGCTAGCATAAAGATATAACCCGATGTTGATTTTCGTGAATCAATGCAGCCAGCGTAGTCTGAATCAGAGTAGCCAATCACCTCCAGATTATCAGTTCGTCTATATATGAGCATGTAATCCTTTGTACCTTGAAGATATCTCATCACTTTCTTTGCAGCTTTCCAGTGATCAATATCTGGGTTACTCTGATATCTGCCTAACACTCCAACAACATATGCAATATCAGGTCTAGTGCAGACCTGAGCATACATAAGGCTTCCAACCGCAGAAGCATATGGAATGTTTTTCATGTGTTCCCATTCCAAATCATTTTTGGGACATTGACTCAAGTCAAGTTTATCACCCTTGACAATAGGTGTTACACTTGGTGAACAATCTTTCATGTTAAATCTCTCTAATACTTTGTTGATATAGGTTTCTTGAGACATACCCAATATGCCTCGAGATCTTTCTCTATGGATCTTAATGCCAATGACATAAGATGCCTCTCCCATATCCTTCACATCAAAGTTCTTTGAGAGAAATTGTTTCACCTCATATAGCAAACCCTTATCATTCGTTGCAAGCAGAATATCATCCACGTATAAAACAAGAAAACAAATCTTACTCCCACTAATCCTTTGGTATATACATTGATCCATGATGTTCTCTTCAAAGCCAAATGAAGTAATAACTTCATGGAATTTCAAATACCATTGGCGGGACGCTTGTTTTAATCCGTATATGGACTTATTAAGCTTGCAAACTAAATGCTCATTGTTTCTCGGAGGAGAATCCTTCGGTTGTTTCATATAAACTTCTTCCTCTAGATCACCATTGAGGAATGTCGTTTTCACATCCATTTGATGTAGCTCAAAATCAAAATGAGCTACTAGTGCCATAACCACTCGAAGAGAATCCTTTCTAGACACAGGAGAAAATGTATCTGTGTAATAAATTCCTTCTCTTTGAGTGAACCCTTTGGCAACGAGTCTTGCTTTATTTCTTTCAATGTTGCCTTGTGAGTCTTTCTTTGTCTTAAAGACCCATTTGCACCCTATGGCTTTTACACCATCAGGCAACTTGACAAGATCCCAGACTCGGTTAGATGCCATAGAATCCATCTCGTCCTTCATGGTGTTGTGCCATAAGTTAGATTCCTTAGATCTCATGGCTTGTGAAAACGTTTTCAGGTCTTTTTTCACTCAATATTATAGTCCATTTCTTGCAGATACACAAGATAATCACTAAAAATTGCTGAATGTCTGACTCTTGTAGATCTTCTCAATGTTGTTTCATCGTTATTTTGAGGAACTTGTTGTTCAGCTTGTGGCTCAACATTGTCTTGATGCCCCTCATCAACAATTTGATCTACAGGATCACCATTAGCAATTTGTGGAATCTCAACGACTGGTTGTCTTACACTCGAATGTACTTGAGGGGTGTAAACAACAACTAATCTATCACTTGAACTAGAGGGTTGATCCTTATAGTGATCCTTTTCAGGAATTAAGTGTTGTAAGTGATCACTCCCACTAATCAAGTCATCCTCAAGAAATTTTGCATTTCTTGATTCCACAATCCTAGTCTTTATGAGATGGACAATAGAATCTATAACCTTTGGACTTTTCAAAGATATCCAATGAAATACCCACTAATTGTCCTCGGGTCTAGTTTCTTCTCTTGTGGATTATAAATTCTCACTTGACGGGCTTCCCCAAATGCGTATATGTCGTAAACTCGGTTTCCAACCCTTAAATAGCTCAAAAGGAGTCTTTGAGACAACTTTGGTTGGAACTCGATTTAATATATACACAGCCGTCTTTAGCGCTTCAGTCCACAAGAATTGAGGAAGTCTTGAAGAGCTCCTCATGCTCCTTACCATGTCCATCAAAGTTCGATTTCTTCTTTTGCCACACCATTCGATCGACCGCGAACCAGGCATAGTGTCTTGGGCAACAATCCCATGTTCTTGAAGAAACTTTGCAAATGGACCAGGAGCTTGTCCACTTTCCGTGTATCTACCATAATATTCCCCACCTCTATCCGATCTCACAATTTTAATTTGCTTATCACATTGTTTCTCTACTTGACTTTAAAAACCTTAAAAGCATCCAAAGCTTCGTCTTTTGAACAAAGCATGTAGAGATACATATATCGTGAGTAATCATCTATAAAGGTGATAAAATATTTAGGACTATTTGCATCCATATCCGGACAACAAATATCCGTATGAATGATTTCTAATAAGTTTGTGCTCCTCTTTGCACCCTTTTTAGACTTGTTGGTTTGCTTGCCCTTTATGCAATCCACACAAGTCTCGAATCGAAAAAATCCGAGTACTTAGTACTCCTTCCTTTACCAATCTTCTAATTCTCTCAATGGAGATGTGTCCTAATCTCCTGGTGCCACAAATTAGAGGAATTTTCGTTTATAACACATCTTTTAATACCAAAGACAAGCATGCAAAACATTTGAGAAGAATCATCTTGCAAATCAATAGAGAAAAGACCATCATACAATGTACCATTCCCAACAAGATCATATTTATAATATAAATAAAAAGATCCATTCAAAAAGTTAAAGGAATAACCCAACGGTACAAGTCTCGAATCAAATCAAGTTCCTTGAAAAACTTGGAATATAAAAGGTCCTTTCTAAATGCAAAATAAAACCAAGATTTCTTAGAACTAAACGGCATGTCCTTATGGCTTCAACATGAGACGCATCTTATTTCCGAGAATAGATACTTTGCTCACGCCCACTTTGGTTTCCTTAGGTTTCACATACCCCCGCAAGGTATTTGAAATATGGATTGTACAACCGAATCAATCCACCATTTGTTATAGACAACATTAACCATATTAGATTCATAACAGACGAATGAAGTTTCCATACCTTTCTTTTCAAGCCAAATCTTAAATTTGGGGCAATCTTTCTTTATGTGTCCTTTCTTCTTGCAAAAATGACACTTGATTGGTTTCTTGATTCCCCCTTTGATAGGCATTTTGCCCTTCCCTTTCTCTTTGGCTTTCTCTTGAAATTTTCCTTCGGTTGCCACCATTGCAACTTCACTTGATTCCATAACAAGCCTCTCTTCTTCCTGAACACACATGGTCATGAGTTCATTGATTGACCATTTATCTTTATGTGTGTTAAAGGATATTTTGAAAGGGCCGTATTGTTGTGGAAGAGTGTTCAATATATAGTGCACAAGGAAACTATCAGACATGGTAACTTCAAGCGTCTTAAGTTGGGCGCAATATCCCTCATTTTCATAATGTGCTCACAAGCACCCTCTCACGATAGTGAGCCCGAGGATGAAAACTTCATAATCAAGTGCTTGCAAGAGCTTTGTCGGAGGTGACAAATTGCTCATCAATGGCTTTCAAAAGTGGCTTGACCTTTTCATGATGCTCGACGGAACCACGGATACTAGGAGAAATCCTGGTCTTTATGTACATAACGGAGAGACGATTAGACCGCTCCCACTTTTAATAAAGATCAACCGCATCAGGGACTACTAGTCTCGGTAATAATAGCAGGGTGGTTCGTCTTTCCTTATGGCATAGTCAATGTCCATAAGGGCTCGCTCAAACCCGAAAGAGGTCCAGTCTTGGAATCGGGCTAGAGTCGCTATTGAATTTGTTGATGGCGATGTGATAATGCCATCGAAAGGGAAAGGCGATGACTATCGCTTCCGACTCTTTTTCCATTTCCAAAAGGAGAATTCTCTCCTTCCACACCTTGTAATTGTCACCAGTTAATTCGGGAATGTCACATTTCACATCGAGATGTTAGCAGTTGAATAACGCAAAAAATATACACGCTCAAAATTTGAGACTCAAATGTAATAACATGTTTACCGATGTAAACCATGTAAATTTATAAATCTAGTGACATAAAACTTGCCTGTGGGCTAAAGTCCTACTCAATTAGATTTATTAGCAACTATATGATAGAACTATCAAATTATGTTCCTTTTCTTAATTCCTGTGGGTAGATTAAGAAATATAATTTGATATTCTATCCTAATTAACCATATATATAATAAAAACTTCCTGTGGGATAGAATTTATTATATTTGTATGATTAATTACAATCAATGCTATTACATGATTCTAGAACACACACACAATTTTAATTAATTAAAGATGTTGTGGCTACTCTTTAATTAATAAAAATTATTCGAATCATCTAACATTTATTACATGAGCTAATTATAATAATAAACTGCATATATTCCATATGAGTGCATAATAATCACACAAAATCAAGAAATGGTGATAACAGAATATGCCCCTCAAAGTCCAAAGCATATATTACTCAATTATGCAATACGCCTCCAATGTCTAAAAATTAAAACATTGATAATGGAATTTAATATTCAACAATTACACAAAGAGAGTTTCAATACCACAATCCATGAATTTGATTATATAAACCCGCAAATACCAAGGCTAACAAATCAATCCAGAAACTCATGAATCGGAATAACCAATTAATCCAATAGTAATCGTACAGTTACGCAAATAGAGAAAAATATACCACAAAAAATTCATGAAAATTTTTCGTTTTTCTTTATCATCCGAAAATTAAAAAATGCAGCAAGACAGAGGTTAATCGCTCTGATACCAAATCTAAAAATTAATTACATAATACAAAATCGTATTCTAACTATAATGAACACGAGAAAGGGGAAGCGAAATTGGATCGAATTACCTCCAGCCATTGCTAGTTCTTCAGTGATACTTGAGAATTGATTTCTTCATGATTCCGAGAATTCTTCTAAGCCCTTGCTCTCGCACGATAATGGAATTCGTTTTCTAAATGTGAGTAGGCTTAGGGACCTCGAATACCAATTTATAGATGATCTCGTCCATCAAGAGATCGTACCAAATTGGAAAGAATCTTCCATGATTATTGGTATAATTAGCCAAGATTTGTGCCAATCAAATATAGAAATGATATAAACCACATATGGAAAAATATCAATATGATTTTCCTTGATCGAATAGAAATAATCTTACATTTATGGAAAAATATCAATATGATTTTCCTTGATCAAAAAGAAATCTTACAAAGTCGTCTATAGTCGATCAAGAATTAATACTTGAGGAAGAATATAACTGGTATACACGAAATAGGGAAAGAGTAATCGTCGTTAGAAGAAATAAATAATTGAGTATCGTATCTCATCTATAATAGATATTGTGACACTTAGCCAAGATTTTGTCACTATACATCATCGTAGAATATGTTGGAAAAAAAATCGGGGCCTCACAAAATAAGATAAATAAATGTATATACACATTTTTTTTAATTTTCTTAAATTAATATGACAAAGTGAAAATTGCGCAAAGTTCAGATGGCAAAGTGAAATTCTTAACAAAGTTCGGATGGTAAAGTGTAACCACTTCAGTTTGAATTTTAGGTAAAGACGGTTTTGCCTCACGTGGAGGGCATGTCTTTGGAATATTCGAATATTCCGCTCGGTGATGATCTTTATAGGGCAAAGTCAAAACTTGTATAGTTTATATGGTAAATTGTAAAGAAATTTGTTTAGATGGTAAAGTGCAAAAAAAAACGCATAATTTGGGGGGTTTAGTGTTTTCTCCTCCGGTTTCTAACATGTTTCTTTTAATAAAATTTCGGTGAAAAAATAAATTTTGCCCTCGTTAAATAATCCATTCTATACTCGAAGTCTTATAAAAAAAATCAAGAAATATACACATAAAACAACACATATTAAAACCAATTAAATTAAAAATATTATAGAAACAACATGAATAAAAAAAACACAATTCAATTTTTGATCCAATGAATGAAAACATAAAAAACATGAAAACAATCAGGAAGAATATAAAACAAACCGTAAAACAAAGTCCTCCTCATGATAGGAGTCTGTCGCCTTAGGGTTTCTCTGTTAGGGTTTCTCCTAGTCGTTACTAGCCTTCGCCAGCAGTTTCCGTCCGAAAGCCCCGTCGTTTCCCCTTTGTCCTAGAGTCCCCCTCTCCCCTTCTGTGTCACCTTCCCACCCATCTCTCTTCTTACCATCCGGCCCCCTGTGTAGATCGTTAGGTTGTGTCTTCCCATGCCTGTTTCTTTCTTTTTTTCCTAGGGTTTTCTGTTGGCAGTGCGTTTAAGTCGACGAAATTATTAAGTCTTCCCATGCCTGTAAAAATCGATGTTCTTTAATTTTTAATCCGAAAAAATTTTAAATTTATCAAATCGAGGTAAAAATTTATGATTGTGTATTTAGGGTAAAAATTAGGGGTATTGTCGAATTCTAAGTACTATACGTGTATCGTCGCAAGAATAAACTTCTCAAATCGAGACCAATTTATAACTATGTATTTTTTTTTTCTTGCAAAATATGCAATATTGATGTCAAATTGAAGATCGTAAAAAATAATTAATTTGATATATTGTACGTTAAAAACAGGATAAAAAACGAAAAAGTTACATATGAACTAATTACATGGAATAATTATTAATTTATTATTATATAAAATAATAAAAATAACTAACCCCACCCCAACCCACCCCCCATCCAAACCCCAACCCCACCCTCACCCCCACCAAACCCCACCCCCAATTTGCCAATTGAATTTTTACAATCTTTGCGATGCTTAAGGCTGCGCCAAAAAAAATTCTTTTAAAAAAAAAAAAAATTTAATCCCTAGCGCAAGCATGGTTGAAGCGCCACCAATTGAATGAGATTTCGCGCATAACCCATGCTGCGCCACCGAACAAACGCACAAACCCTTTGATTTTCACCATATTTGCACAAACTCATACTATTTTTGCCATATTTTGGCAATTTGCCCCAATCCAAGAGACTGAAGCCCATAAATGCGAAAAACCCAGTAGTGCACCTAACCCTCGTAACCAAGTAACCAAACCAACACACTTATTGAAGTTATACTATATTTCTTGTATATGGTACATTTTTTTGTTTCCTCGTGGCTCATGCTCTCTCTTGGTTCTTGTGCTCGTGGCTCATGATCTCTAATGATGAGCCATTAATACTCCAATGGTCACTATTTTATGTCCTCGTGGCCCATGCTCCCCCTTGTGGATTTCCTTTTCATATAACCAAGCAACAAACAATATCCACAAATTTTCTTGGACCACACCTGAAATTTTATGTTTAATATATATAATGACAAAAAATTTGTAATTTGTCTCCCTCGGGAGCAAATCTTTGTGGCACTTTTAGGGGTGTTTACAAACATTTTTTCTTTTTTAGAAAGTAGTTTATTGTAAAAAATAAAAGTCATTGAGAATCAAAAGTTTGTAGTATTTGAAATTAGAGTCCAGAAGCTGAAAAAATAAAAATTGAAGTGTTTGGAAATAAAAAAAACACTTTTACTTTCTGATAGAAAGACATGGGTATTTAAGAAGAGATGACAATTTTGGATTATTAAAAAAATGAGGATAATAATATAAAACAAACTTCTTATTAACAAAAATAAGCATTTTTCCAAATTAGAAGCACATCACCCTCAGCTTATAGATTTGATTAAATGAAATAGAAATAGAACCAAAAGTTGTTAGTTACAATCACTAAAAAGTATTTTTTTTTTCCGGTTAAAAGGTAATAATCAATTTTCATAGTGTCTGTAAACACTCCATTAGTGTCTTTATTCGCCTTCAGCCTTTGTTATTAATAGAGATAGTTAAAAATACTACCCGCAAGTATAGCTAAATTATTATCTTTCAAAATTAAAATACTTCATTTATGGACTTATAAACACCTAAACCATCTCCAACCCATAACACCAAATTTGGTGTTTTAGTGTAATTTTGTCAAAACCATCTCCAACCCATTATACCAAATCTCACACCAAATGAATATTTTTTATTCTTTCTTTTTCATTTTATAGTAAACAAATTTATGTATTTATACAATTATTTTATTTACTTATAGTTTATTACTATTAATATAATTAACTAAAAATATATATTTAATTAATATTAAATTAAGTAATTATATTAAAAAATAAATGTTACAATTAATATTAGCATCTTTTTAGTTTAAATTTATCATTGTTTGCTAGTTATTATTATTTATAGAAAATATTAATTAATTATTAGAACCATATTATATAAATTAATTATATATAAAATGAGGATACAGTTGGAAATTAAATTTGAAATAGAAGAGAATTGGAGGGCAAATGGGGGATATTGAATTACACCAAATTTGATGTAAATGAATAGTGTTACACCAAATTTGGTGTAATACTAGTCACTACACCAAATTTGGTATAGTGTTTAGAGTTGGGTTGGAGATGATTTTTTGCATATTTGGTGTTATAGTGTGGTATTTGAAGTTGGGCTAAACACATTTTGAAGGTGCAATCTGTAACATGAAAAAAAATGGTCAATGAAATATATTGTCATTTTGAAGGACATGATCTCATTTTCTTTGTAATTACACTAAACCTCCGAGGCTGTTTATGTAATTATCCCTTATTTAATATCCGTGCGACAATGCCAATGGCACAGTAAAAAACCAAAAATGGACAAAAAGAAAAGGAAAACTCCAACATCATCAATTTTGCTATAAATTAGTGAGACTTTTGGAAGACTGTTGCTAGACTAAGGGGACCAAAAAAAAAAGGAAACAATCCATGGGGACTACTACTACTACACTTCCCCTCCATGTTTGCAATGTCAAAAAAACTGACATGATAATAAACAGGCTCCACATTTTCCTCCACGGAGCAGCATTACTAGCCCTGTTTTACTACAGAATCACCACTCTCTCTCAAATCATCAAAACCAGGGAAACTCCCCTCATTCCCTATCTCATCGTCATTTTCTCCGAACTCGTCCTCTCTTTCCTCTGGCTTCTCCATCGTCCGTCCAAATGGCGGCCCGTCACACGAATTGCCTATCCAGAGAGATTGCCAGAAGACGAAAAGCTCCAGCCTGTCGACGTGTTCGTCTGCACGACGGATCCGAACAAAGAGCCGTCTCTAGGGGTGATGAACACGGTTATATCGGCTATGGCCCTGGATTACCCTCCTGATAAGATTGCTGTATATCTCTCGGACGACGGTGGGGCCCCCGTGACTCTCGCTGCGATGAAGGAAGCTTGGAAATTTGCAAAGTGGTGGATTCCTTTTTGTAGGAAGTATGAGGTGAAAACCAGGTGCCCTGATGCTTATTTTTCGAGTCCGGAGAGTGCTGCTGACAAGTTCATCTGGAGCACTGAGTTTGTCGCTGATAGGAACAAAATTGAGGTTCGTCACATGATTATCTCTTTAAGCTGTTATAACAGACTAAAATCTGATGAAATTATTTTACCAAAATCGAGAATTTAATATAGTTATAGAACTATTTTGGTAAATCGCGCATTTAGAAGGACCAAAATCGAAAACTTTCTATAATTAAATGATTTTTTTGCAAAACGTGATTTTTTTCATGACTTTTTTGTTATCGTCCTACAGTTACACGACCAATTTTGCAAAACTATAATGTATGTATTAATATGCCTTCCCCTTGATTCTTAGGGATAAGTACAAGAACTATTTTGAATTATCTTCAAGTGAGTGTTCTATCTACAATTTGAAGGTAAAATTTGCCCCAAAACTGCACCAAAGACTACGTCATTTTTAAGATGTGAACAATTTTGCGCAAAAATGGTGCAATAATACAGTTGCACTAATTTTTTTCTTTTTTTTTTGTTTTAAATTAAACGATTTCAGAGTATCCAAATATGCACTAAAATGGAATATTAGTACAAACTATTGGAGATGGAGTGCTAATTTTGCACTATTTACTAAAATGGTACAAACTGGTAGTCGGTAGAGAATGTCTAATTAAAGAAAAATCCAATTACCTTTTAGAATCATAAGTACTCCTCAAAGTTGCAATTTGTGAAAGGGTGTATTGGTAATTTTAAAAGATAATTAAGTTTTTTATAATTAGGCTAAATCTCGAGGATAATATTATAATTGTCTCTAATTCTTACAATGTTAGATTTTCATTTTGTTTTTATTGTTTTTGGGTGCAGGAAAAGTACGAGGAATTCAAGGAAAGCCTGGAGAAAAATTTGAAAATCATAGGCAGTTCTGTCAGCAAAGATCATCCACCCATAGTCCAGGTAGACAGTTCAGTGTGCCTGATTTCGCGTAAAGGGTTAATTACAAAAATATCCTTAATATTTAATCTAGTTACAAAGATATTCCGCTATCATTCAAAATTACAATTATCCTCTTAATATTTGTTACTATTTTACAAATTACACCATCAATGGAACATTTTTGTTAAGAAAATACAAACCTCAGTGGGGTGTTTATAATACATTAAGAGATATTTATAATTTTGAAAAATAATTGAACATTTGGTAAAATTGTTTTGACAGGTGATTAACGATGAAAATGGCAATGAAAAAGATTCAAGCCAAAAGGGAATGCCTCTTCTTGTTTATGTTGCTAGAGAAAAAAGGCCTTCTCATCCACACCATTTCAAAGCTGGAGCAATTAACGTTCTTGTAAACTCTCTCTAAACCCCTGCTTCATGTTTTTCGTTTAAATCCTTTCTGATTTTTCTCGATTTCATTTATTTTTCTCGATTTTGATTGGTGTTAAAATAATTTGTAGCTTCGTGTATCCGCAATGATCAGCAATGCTCCATATTTCATAGTGCTGGACTGTGACCATTACTGCAACGATCCAACATCGGCCCGTCAAGCGATGTGTTTTTATTTTGACCCTGAAATATCTTCAAAACTAGCTTGGGTTCAATTTCCACAGCATTTCCATAATATAAGTGAGCATGATCTGTATGATGGTAATCTGCACTATTATTGGGTATGTATCTTGATACTTCTGCAATAATACTATGATTAATTACAAAAATAATAGCCTTAAAGTTCAGTCTAATTAAAAAAAGGATAATTAAAAAAAATGATGTTTAGTCAAATTAAAAGAACCCATAGGTTTTTTTAATATTATATTGTTATATTTGTCTCAAAAACAATGCAGAGAGAGTGGGAAGGTTTAGATGGGCTAAGAGGACCAACCATTACTGGCTGCAATTTTTACATGAAAAGAGAAGCATTCTATGGAGTTGACAGAATCCCAAAAGGTACTTTTTAACATCATATCTAACATAAGTACATGTTTGATTAAAACATTCTTAATTTTTCTCATTGTAAAATTGTCCAGATGCTGATCTCAACCAGCTTAAGAAGTTTTTCGGTTCAAGCAATGAGTTGATCAGATCAACTTACAAAAGTTACAAACCAAATGTGTCGAGAGACGAGGGAAAGGTTTCTGATTCATTGCAAAAAGAGATCCAATTGCTAGCCTCTTCTACTTATGACAATGGCTCAGAATGGGGAACAGAGGCAAGTAGCTAATCTTACATTGTTCAAGTGAACATAAAAAGGGATAATTACATAAACCACCCTGAGGTTTAGTCTAGTTACCAAAAAACTCCAATTTTCTTTCAAAATTACAAATACCCCCTTAAAGTGTTACAAACAGTCCAACAACCCCTTCAGGTTTGTATTTACCCCACACATACCCTCTCGTGATGGTGCAAGTTGTAGAACAGAAACAAATGTGAAGGGGGTATTTGTAATTTTCAAAGATAATTGGGTTTCTTTATATAATTAAACTAAACCTCAGGGGTAATTTTTTTTGTCATCCCACATAAAAAAGAAAAGCCATGTTTAGAGTGACATTTTTCTAATCAGATAATCACAAAAACCACCCTGAGGTTTAGCTTAAATTACGACATCATCCAATTATCTTTGAAAATTACAAACAAAAACTCTGATATACTTGTTATACAAATTACCCTGTCAACAAGGTAAAATAGAAACAAATGTCAAAGCTGTATTTGTAATTTTGAAAGCTAACTGGATTTTGTTTGTAATTAAGCTAAACCTGAGAGTAAGTTTTGTAATTTAATCCATTTTTTTCTATTTTATAACATGTATTGTTTAAAATGCAGGCTGGTGCAAGATATAACACTGTGGTGGAAGATTCTATGACAAGCCTTATTTTACACTGTAAGGGCTGGATTTCAGTGTGGATAGACCCAGCCAGGCCATGTTTCTTGGGTACATGCCCTACAAACCTGAATGATATGTTAGTGCAACAGACAAGATGGGCCTTTGGACTACTTCAAATGACTCTGTCAAAGTTTTCTCCTCTTCTATACGGCCCACCTAGAATGTCCATTCTTCAAAGCATGAGTTATGGAGGGCTTACACTCGACCCTCTCTATGTCTTTCCCTTTTACGGTTTAGGCATCATTCCTCAAATCTGTCTACTTCATGGCATTCCTATGTATCCCAAGGTATGTACTAAATGACACAAGAAAACTACATCTGATATATAACTTTCAATAGTCTTTTTTACAAACACTTTTCTATGCTTTCGTTTACAACGTTAAACATCCAATACATTTCTAACTAGTCGATACATTTTTTGGTCGTGTTTTTCCCCATAAATAGGTCTCGGATCCATTCTTCTTCGTGTTCGCATTCGTTTTCATCTCATCACAACTCAAACACGTGCAAGAAGTCGTCTCCTACGGAGATCCACTCAGGACGTCACTCTACGATCTAAGGGTCTGGATGATGAAATCCGGCGCATGTTACTTGTACGCAGTTTTGAATGCAATTTTGGACCAATTTGGTCTGAACGAGGCGAACTTTTCTCTAACAAGCAAGGTGGTGGACGACGAAGAAACGAAACGTCATCAAGAGGGCATATATGATTTCCAATCATCACCTCAACTTCTTGCTCCATTATGCAGCGTCTACCTTTTAAATCTGGTTGCTTTTATTATTGGAACTGCAAGGATTTTTCAGAGTGACAAGGGCAAAGAGGTATTTGCACAGGCTGTTCTTGCATTGTTTGGGATAACTGTGAATTACCATTTGTTTCAAGGGATGGTGTTGAGGACTGATAAGGGCAGGATTTCAACGTCTATTACTATGATCGCTGTTGCAATAACTGGACTCATCTTGTTCTTTGGGTCACTACTTGTCTTTTTTTGAGGAAAAAACATGCGTTGTTTGATTATGTAATGTTGTTTTGATACCTTGCTTTATGATTATTGGATTTACACTCAAATTTTAATACATTTCAATATCTGCTGTCATTAACTCGTTTTCGATATCTTCTTTGAAACTTGTCTTTTTAAAATGTGTTGAAAAATCACTTGTCTATTAATTCCTAAAACGGAGACGGAGCTAAGGAGGCTGGTAGGGGGTCACACATTCCCTCTGGACTTCATCAAATTTAAATATGGAATTTTAAGAAGGGTTAATTACAAAAAATATCCTTAAGGTTCAGTCTAATTACAAAAAAAATCAAACTATCTATCAAATTACTACACCATTGAAATTTGTTTCTATTTACAAAATACCATGAAGAGGGTATTTGTTAAATAAATACAAACTTCAAGAGGATGTTTTAATTTTGAAAAATAATTGAACCTTTTTGTAATCAGGCTAAACATGAAGGGTAGTTATTGTAATCACCCCTCAAGCATCTTAATAATTTACCGTATATGAATGTCTAAAAGCTTTTAATAGACAAATTATCCCATGCCTCGATGAGGGAAGTGCCAGTAACTTCGCAGAAATAGGAACAATATTTAAAAAAAAAAAAAAATGGCAATCCCACATTAACGTACGAAAAGGATTCATTAATATATGGAATTATATAAGTATCCATGCATTGATGAAAACTTCCTAGTCAGGGTGTCTTAATCCATTAGTCCAACAACTCATTCTACAGCTGAAATTAGTGAAAGATCATTGAGATTTTAAACTAAAGTATTTAAAATTTCAAATAACCAAGCAACACTGAAACATCCTTTCAATTAATAAAGGAGAAGAAGAGATCCACAGCAGAAGACAACTGCAGATATTGCAACTGAAATCAGAAAAACATATGGTGAAACACGGCCATTGTCCTTCCTCAAGACCATACCTTCAAGCAAATGGTAATTCAAAATAATCCCAAAGAATGGGAGAACAGCTTGTGCCAAAAATTCATCGCCCTTGTGAAAGATCCTTATGATCCCTATAACAAAGGATACAAGATTTATGATGTACAAGGTGCATATTGGAGCGAGCAGTGATGGTGATACTTGGAAATCGTATATGCCCTGCTTAAGACGCCTGACTTGTTCATCGTCAACCGCCTTGTTTGTTAGAGTGAAATTTGCTTTATGCAAACCAATTTTGTCTAAAATCGCATTCAAAACCCCATAAAAGTTGCTTGCTCCCGATTTCATCATCCACATTCGCATTTCATAAAGTGCAGTCATGAATGAATCCCCATAGGAGACGACCTCTTCCACATGCTTGAGTTGTGAAGAGATAAAAATGTAGGCAAACGCAATGAAAAATGGATCTGAAACCTATAGATAGAACAGTGTAAAAAAGCAAATGTTAGAAAATAATACAATCCATCCACAAGTCCAGTTTGGGCAATTTGAAGTTAAATTAGATTTTGACTAGCCCTTGAGGTTTAGCTTAATTACAAAGAGTCTGTTATCTTTCAAAATTACAAATACCCCCTTAACATTTGTTTCTATTTTACAAATTGCACCTTAAGAGTAGGGTATTTGTCAGGTAAATACAAACATGAAGTAGGTGTTTGTAGCACTTTAAGGGGGTATTTATATTTCGAAAGATAACTGATTTTTTTTGTAATTAGGCTAACACAGGGTAGTTTTTGTAATTATCCCTAAGATTTTAAGACTTCAAATTAAGAATTCACCCACTGGCAGACTGGCACAGACATGATCAATTACCCATGGTTCACACCCTCTTTAAATGAATAAAGAAATATGCTTTGCCCCTAATTTATTCTGTGTACTCACCTTGGGATACAGAGGAATACCATAAAGTAGACAGATTTGAGGAACAATGGCTAAACCGTAAAAAGCCACAGAGCATAGAGAGCCGAGTGTAATTTCACCATAACACATGGTTTGAAGAATTGGCATTCTCTTCAATGGGCCGTATATAAGAGGCGACAATCTTGACAGACCAATTTGCATCAGACCGAAAGCCCATCGTGTCTGTTGAACTAACACATCGTTAAGGTTTGTAGGGGATGCACCCAAGAAACATGGTCGGGCTGGGTCAATATACACGGAAATCCAGCCCTTACAGTGCAAAACAAGGCCTGTAACAGAGTCCTCCACAACTGAATATATGTAGCCCACCTGCACTTGAAAACATAAAAGTAAATTATGATTCTCCCCTTGTACATGAATCTTTGAAGGGGTGTTCACTTTCCAAATCTAACAGTAAAATACTTGCCTCTTTTCCCCATTCTGTGTCATTTTCATAAGTACTAGAGGCTACCAGTTGGAGCTCTTTTTCTAATGCACCAAAGGGCTTTCTGTCCTCCGGCAACTGCGGTTTGTAACTTTTGTTAATTGATTTGATGAACTCATTGCTTGAACCAAAAGACTTCTTTAGCTGGTTGAGATCAATATCTGCACACACAAGGAAAAAACAAGGATGTTTATATACGTACTTATATTATAATTTCAATGAGAATATAATACCAAAAGTTATAAGTATTTAAAAGTACCCTTTTGAGTTCTGTCAACTCCATAGATTGCTTCCCTTGTCATGAAAAAGTTGCAGCCATATATGTTAGGTCCTCTAAGCCCATCAGTGCCTAGCCCTTGTCTCTGTATGGTTTTTGAGACGATAAATAAGCAGGAAAAACAATTTTATGGATATCATCAACATGGCTAAAGCAAAATGTCAAAGATCAAATACCCAAATGAAGCTCAGCCGACCACCATAGATATCATGCTCATTTATATCACGGAATTTCTGAGGGAACTGAACCCAAGCTATTTGTGGAGATATTTTGGGGTCAAGATAAAAGCACATAGCTTGGCGGGCCGATGACGGATCGGCGCAGTACATGTCACAGTCCAGCACCAAAAAGTATGGAGCATTGCTGATTATTGCAGACACTGAAGCTGCAAATCATTTAGACTACTCATAATGAGGGTGTAAATGGAAATAAATGAAAAAACAAAAAAAACAAAAAAAAAGGTAAAGAGATGCAAGCAAACATGCTATTCTGGAGAGTAATTTTAGTTATTGAGATTATTGCACATTTGCAATGTCATCAAGTTCAAACTAATTATTACACCTAGTTGCTACCTTGAAATTTGAGAAGAATCCTCCTTGAATGGAAAGGATTTAAACCAAAAAAAAAACATAAAAGGCAGAGGTGAAAAGAAAATTTACAAGAGCATTGAGTGCTCCTCCTTTGAAATGGTGTGGATGACCAGGCCTTTTCTCCCGAGCAATGTAAACAAGAACAGGCATCTCTTTTAGATCGAATCCCTATTTTCATCCGTCATCACCTGGCAACACAATATTATAAGAAGTTAACAAATTTTAATCAGCCAAATCTAGTTTATGGGTATATTAGCACTGCTCTAAATATTCTTTTCTATTTCTTTCCTCAAACTTCTGTTTGTGGCCGGTTTTACAAACTATAGCAAACTTAACCATCTCAAACACACGAAAAATCAAATTGGTCCAGTCAACGTTCTTTCCTTGTTTTTCATTAACAATAAAATGAGAGAGTAAACATCAATCAGAAAACATCAATGAAATTACTTCTGGTACATTGAGTAACGTATTGGAAGGTTTTGAATCCAAGGAATTCTCAATTCTATATTTCTATTACATCAAATATAGCATAAGGATTCGGTTTTTCATTTGCAACCGAAAGGTTCAAGTGATGCTTAACTGAGTGTGAAGTAGGTTGAGTCATCATGCTCACACAAGAATCTATATGTAAATCAAGAGACTAGAAGTGCACAGAAGTCCAACCCTAGTAATCTATTGCCCGAATTAAGTTTCTTGCAACATTTAAATCTACTTCTATCACGCACACATCAACAAGAAGAAAGTCAAAGTCTGATGCTAGCAGATGATCACCATATTCTCATTAATCTTTGTTTACGCACAAAGGTATACTCCATATGATAGCTAAAACATCACATGAGAAAACTGTTTATTCAATTCCAAAAAGCCACATAAATCGAGACTTATACAACGTTAACTTTCTACCTCAATGATGGGTGGATGATTTCCGCTAACAGAACCGCTTGCATTCACTGAATTCTTTTCCAGAGCTTCCTTAAATTCATCATACCTTTTCTGCAACCAAATACCACAAAATTTCAGAAAATGTAAAAAGTTAATATTATTCGCGTTAATTCCCGTCTAACAACTTATTAGGAAAATTCACGTCACGAACCTCGATCATCTTCTTATAAGCCGTAAACTCGCTTCTACCAGTGAACTTCTCATGAGCACTTTCCTCAGCAGCTGAAAAATAAGCTTGTGGACACCTAGTCTTCAACTCATACTTTCTACTAAAAGGAACCCACCATCTCGAAAATTTCCAGGCCTCACGAACGGCATGTAAAGTCACGTGAGAACCCCCATCATCCTGAAGATAAACAGCGAGCTTATCAGGAGGGTAATCAAGCGACATAGCCGATATGACTGTGTTCATCACCCCAAGAGACGGCTCTTTGCTCGGATCCGCCGTGCATATGAACACATCAATCGGCGGAAGCTTTTCATCTCCCGGCAACCTCTCTGGATAAACGGTTCGCTTGACTGGTCTCCATCGATGAGCTTGGTGCAAAATCCACAGAAATGTGAGTAGAATCTCCGGGAAAAATATCAAAAGATAGGGCGAAAGGGGAATCTCTCTGGTCTCGATGATACGAGAGAGAGTGGTGACTCTGTAGTAAAACACGGTCAATATAGCAATGGCATTTAGGAACATATGGAGCCTGTTGATGATGAGATTCGTCGTCAACACACGGCAAACATTCAGAGGAAGTGATTCAACTGAAGTTCCAACCATGGCTACCTTCCCCTTAATCTATTACCTTAAAGCATAAATCGATGTCCAGTAATATTAAATCCCCAAATGAAAAAACTTCCCAAAAAAGAGGAAGGGATGAATAACTGCGACTTCAGTCCAAAATCATGAGTTTTGGTATTTATACCGACTAGAATTAACTTAAAACGCTTGCCCTCTAAATCGTACAAAATAAAATGCCATTTTCAAATTGCAAAGATTAAAATAACCAACTTTTTCAAAACATATTTTTTTAAATTTTTTGGGGTGTGAAATACATTCATATCCTTTAAGATATGAATGGTCATATACTTCTATTTTCACTTATCTCTATGTATTTTCTTATTCTTTCTTCCAAGTTTTGTTTTTTAAAATCGAATCAGTATTTTTCATTTTTAAATATGTAATATGGTTGTTGAATTATAGATATCGAAAAGATGATTAATTTGATATATTATACATGCAAAACGAATTTAAAACGAAAAATTATTTAAATTCAAAGTTTTTTTGAGAAAAACAAAATAATCAAGCTAAATGTTCGAGTTCTACAGTGTTCGAGTTACACTGCAACATTGTTCGAGTTAGTGATACAGTATTCGAGTTAGTGCTACAGTAACTCGAGCTACAGTACTCGAGTCACTGTGGCTTTTTCGAGTTTTTGGTGTAGTTGGTAATGTTAGACTTGAAAAGGTCTTTTGAACTACTAAAGGGAAAGTTTGGAATTTCACACCCCAAAATGGCTAAAAAAAATATGTTTGAAAAAGATGGCTAAAAAATATTTTTAGTTGGCCTAAAAGGCTAAAAAAAAAAATTGCCTCCTTAATTTATGTTTATTGTAGTATGTCTACAATCCACGACGTTGAACCTTTTTCTTTTTGGAGTACATATATTTTGGGTCGAGAGTGTTAAGTAATCGCCCATTTGCTTTTGCGCTTTGGGTCGAGAGTGTTAAGTAATTGGCCCATTTGCTTTTGCGCTTGGCCCATATCTTATGTCCTTAGCCAAAATGCAATCCAAAGCCTCCAGCCCATTTCTTATACCCATTGAGTTACCTGGGTCGTGGGTTCGGACTGCGGCACCCGTTTTGTGAGTCCGCGGATCCTTTACTCTTAATCTGAGCCGTTGATTATTGCCTCTTGATCTTGGCCATTCATCCGGACTATAAAATGGGCTCTTCCGAACCTTAATCCTCATTCTGTGGTTTTTCACTCTCTCTCTTTACTCTCTCACTCATCTCTCTCGAATCTTCTTCTCTGTCTCACCTTCTCGGTGAAATCCGATCTCTCATCGGAGTTCTGTGAAATCTTGAGTGTTTCTGGCTAGATCTCAGTGTTTACTTCTCTAGTTCGCCTCTTTTGTGGACGAACTGAGTTGGGGCCAAAACTAGGGTTTCGCGGAAGTTATGGTTTGTGTGATTCGATCTTTTCCTCGCCTCCGGGTGTAGATCCGAGCTTTTCTCGTGAGGTTTTGTGGAAGGCTTTGTGGTCCCTTATGTCTTTGGGTTCTGATGATTTCTCTGGTGACTTACCGTGGTGGTTCTTTGGGAAAACTAGTCATGAGCCGAATAATTTCAATATTCGGATCTTGGGTTGTTACCCTTTATATACTTAGTGTTATATTCTATTTTTACTTGTAATTTTCAATTTATCTTTTGTACTTTACTTTCTGCAAATCGAGTCTGGTGTATATCCGTATAATAGGCTTGATTGAGTCCGTAATTTGTTATTCGGTACTCAGTGTGGATCGATCTATTGAGCGCATTCTTGAATACTTACATGTTGATGTTTGGGGCCCCACGGTGTTCCTACCCATGGTGGGAATAGGTATTTTCTATCTCAGATTGATGATTTTTCAAGAAAAGTGTTTGTATTTCTTATGAAAAACAAGTCGATGTTTTTGAAAAGCTTCAAAATTGGAAAACCTTGATAGAAAATCGATCGAAAAAGGATTAAGTATTTGAGAACCGATAACGGGTTGGAATTATGTAACCAACTCATTGATCAACTTTGTGTTGATTCGAGGCATTGTAAGGCACAAAGTTCATGCGCTTACACCCCCAAAAATGGGGTTGCTTTGAGAGGATGAATAGAACTCTTTTGGAAATGGTGAGAAGTATGTTGAGTACATTTGGACTTTCCAAAAAGTTCTGGGGTGAAGCTATTCATACAGCTGCCTATGTGATTAACAGATCTCCATCTGTACCTTTGAAAGGGAAATACCCTGAACAAGTTTGGTCTGGTAAACCTGTGGACTTTTCAAATTTTTTGGTTGTTCATCCTTTGTCCACCAAAAGGTTGACAAACTTGATCCAAGATCTTTAAAATGTGTTTTTTTTTGGATACCCCGATGGTGTTAAAGTGGCACAGATTGTGGTCCAAATCAAAATGGTTTTAAAGTATTAATCATCGTGATGTGGTCTTTAATGAAAATGAGTTTTCCCCGCTGATGTTTCTAAAACTACTTCAAACTCAAAACCCCACTACTCCTAATAAGGTGGAGCTTTCTAATGTTCCTTCTACTTCGTACCTAATAATCTCGATATGATTGATGATGAGCATGATAATGTGAATGCTAATGATGAGCACAATGATATTGAGGATGATAATGATGATTTGAATGATAATGTGCATGATGAATTCCCTCTAGTTGACACTAATCAATCATGAGCATGCCGAAAATGATAACTTGAATGATTATGTGTTAACTAGAGATGATGAACTAGAAGGAACATTAGAATTCCAAACAAGTTTGCGATTTTCACTTAACTTCTTATGTGTTCTCTCGTGTTTGAATCAATTGAGAATTTTGAACCTAAAACCTACTACTCGATCTTGTGAACTCTGTGAAATAGTTGAGTGCTATGCAAGATGAGATGACCTCTTTGTATGTTAATAACACCTGGGAACTTGTCCCAAAACCTGTTAATTGTTCTATTGTTGACTGTAAATGGTTGTTTAAAATTAAACAAGAAAATGAAGGTGTTAGATACAAAGCTAGATTAGTTGCAAAAGGTTTTACTCAGAAAGAAGGGATTGATTACACTGAGTTTTTGCACCTGTTGTGAAGTTTGTAACTGTGAGAATTACGGTAGCTTTAGTGGCTCAGTTTGACTGGGAACTAAAGCAACTTGATGTTAAAACTATTTTCTTACATGGTGATTTGGAAGAACAAATTTTTATGAAACAACCTAAGGGTTTTGAAGATAAAACCAAACCAAACCATGTGTGTTTATTGAAAAAGTCTTTGTATGGATTAAAGCAATCACCTGCAAATGGAATAAGAAATTTGACCAAAGGTCTGACTTATTTGAAATTCGAAAAAGCCAATTTGATGATTGTCATTATTTCAAACTTGATGTTAAGTCTCCTGTTTTCTTGATGATCTATGTTGATGATATGTCACGATCGGTCCATGCATTAAGACTATCGACTATGTGAGAAATTGCTTAAGTGCTAAATTTGATGAAATTCTTAGGTGATGCTAAGAAAATACTTGGTATGAATATTGATAGGGATAGAAATAACTCGTGATTTATCTTCATCAATCTTCATATGTTGAAAAGGTTTTACAAAAGTTTTCTATGAGTGATGCAAAATTTGTGAATGTCCCACTTGCTTCTCATTTTATGTTAAGTAGGGATCGCCCCTAAAACCGATCCTGAAATCCTTTCTATGCAAAATATTCCTTATGTTAATGCCATTGATCTCATATGTACTTAATGGTCAAAGATCTTAGACTAGACATTGCTTATGTTGTTTCTTGTCTTAGTAGATTTATGTCTAATCCTGGAATGGTGCATTGGAATGCTTTGAAGTGGTTAATTGAGATATCTTAGACATTCAATCGATTATTGCCTCATATTTTCTAAGTGTGAAAATGGTGTTGTTTTAAAAGGATATGTGGATTCCAACTATGCAAATGATAAAGATAATGTAAAATCAACAACTTCTTATGTTTTCACTGTGTGGTTCTTGTTTCGATTGGAAATCCCGTTACAACATATAGTGGCTTTGTCTACTATAGAATCGAAATATGTGGTCAGAATCGAAGCTTTAAAAGAAGCCTTATGGCTAAAAGGTCTTGTTTCTGAAATTGGTTTTCTAAAATAAAAGGTTGTTGTATTTTCTGACTCTCAATCTGTATTCACTTTGTAAGAATCCAGTTTTTTATGACAGAACCAAACATATTGATGTTAGGTTACTTTATAAGAGATATTGTTTCAAAAGGTCTTATCTGTCTTGAAAAAGTGGCATCTGAATACAATCCTGCGGATATGGGTACTAAGTGTCTACCCTTATCAAAGTTTAAAACTTGTTTAAAAATACTAAATTTTGATACTGGTGACTAGGCTGTCCCTTGGTGATTACCCTGGGCTTGCAGGCTTACTTTGTGTTTGCCTGTAAGTTCAAACTGTTGGACTTAATGCTTGCATTGTGCTTGTGTTAGTCTAACACAAAACCCACTTACTCGGTGTTTGCTTTGGTACTATAATGAGCTCGCTTATTATGGTAAAGCCCTACTTAGCTATGTAATCGGGTAGGCACTCCGAATGATGATGACCAGTTTAAATTTTCCCGTGTTTGTCTAATGAAATCCAATTAGCCAAAGGTGGAGATTGTTAAGTGATTGGCCCATTTGCTTTTGTGTTTGGCCCATATCTTATGTCCTTGGCCAAAATGCAACCCAAAGCCTCCAGCCCATTTCTTATACCCATTGAGTTACCCGGTTGTGGGTTCGGATCAGGCACCCATTTTGTGAGTCCGCGGATCCTTTACTCTTAATCTGAGTCGTTGATTATCCTCTTGATCTTGGCCATTCACCCGGACTATAAAACGGGCTCTTTCGAACCCTAATCCTCATTCTATGGTTTTTCACTTTCTCTCTTCACTCTCTCACTCATCTCTCTCGAATCTTCTTCTCCTGTCTCACCTTCTCGGTGAAATCCGATCTCTCATCGGAGTTATGTGAAATCTTGAGTGTTTCGGCTAGATCCGAGTGTTTACTTCTCTTGTTCACCTCCTTTGTGGACGAACCGAGTTGCCAAAACTAGGGTTTTACGGGAAGTTAGGGTTTGTGTGATTCGATCTTTTCCTGCCTCGGGTATAGATCCGGGCTTTTCTCGTGAGGTTTTGTGGAAGGTTTTGTGGTCTATTCTCTTTGGGTTCTCATGGATTTCTCCGGTGACTTACCGTGGTGGTTATTTGGGAAAATCGGTTACGAGCGAATAATTTCAATATTCGGATCTTGGGTTGTTACCCTTTATATACTTAGTGTTATATTCTATTTTTACTTGTAATTTTTAGTTTATTTTTGTACTTTACTTTCTCGCAAATTGAGTCTAGAGTATATCCGTATAATAGGCTTGATTGAGTCTATAATTTGTTATTCGGTACTCCATGTATCGATCTATTGAAGCGAGATAGATACCCAACAGAGTTTTAAAAGTAGACCACTATCCGATTTATTTCACTATGTTGATCTTTAATAATGTTTTTATATTAAAATTTGTTGTAATTTTATTTGTCCTCCATCATCATGTATTTAGGGGTGGCTACTTTCTGGTTCTGAATCGCCGATTCGATTCCAAAATCGCGTTTGATTCCTCATATCGAGGAACCAAAACCGTTTGTTTATCTTTTGATAATTTTTTTATTTTTTCAAGATGGTTTGTCAATTTTAATTACCAAAAAAAGGAAAAGGAAGAAAAGACTTGGACTTAATTTTCAATTAAGTTTTGTACTTAATAATAATATTAAATTATCTATATATATTATTAGAGTATAGAGGAATCAAAGTTCACGTAATTTGCTTACAACATTTGGTTTAAAATGTGTCTCATGTAGTTACAAATATAAAATATTATAATAAATACTTAACATTTTTTCTAACATATTTTTACCAAAAAATAATAAAAATAGTTGGTTTTAACCTTGAAATCGGTTTTAACTGTTGGTTCCACCACGGTTCTGCTGAGATGGTTCAAATCGCCCCACGGTTTTTGAGACCAAAAAACCAAAATCGACCTACACGGTTCTGATTGTAGTTTTGGAATCGTTGACTGGTCAATGGTTCCGATTTCGATTCCATTTGCCCACTCCTACATGAATTTCCTTCCTCTCTTTTTTTCTAAAAAAAAACAAGTTTTAATTTTTCTATTATCACAAAAACTTATGTGAGACCGTCTCACGAGTCTAAACCCGTGAGACGGATCCTCACATGTCCTCATTCTCCATATTTTCTAGTCTCCCTATTTTTTCTCTCTTCTCTCAATGGTCCCCCTCCCTCCTCCTCATCTCTCTCATACATGTGTTATTTCATGTCACTTATTTCTCTCTCATCTAATTGGTCTCGCCTTCCTCTCTCTTCACATGGTCCCATCTCTCTCTCCTCATGTCCTTCCTCTCTCTCTATACACACACGTTTTACATATAAAAATCTCACAAAATCCAAATTCTTCAGAAAATAAATACCCAAGGAAAAAGAAATGATACAAAAAGTGACACTTTTTTAACAAGAAGGGATACTTTTTCAATAAAAATTGATACTTTGTTTTAATAAAAATAATATTTTTAATAAAAAAATGATACTTTTTTAATAAATAGTAATACTTTTTAAATAAATAGTAATACTTTTTTAATAAATAGTGGTACTTTTTTATAAGAAGTTATACTTTTTCCATAAGAAGTGATATTCGCTTTTAATAAAAGTGATATTTTTCATAAGTGATACTATTCCATAAGAAGTGATACTTTATTTTAATAAAAAGTGATACTTTTCAAATCCAATGTGATACTTTTTCATAAAAAGTGATAATTTATTTTCTCCATATTTTTCCTTTGTTTCATGCATGTATAGAGAAAAAGAATGATGATAGATGTGGGGGGGAGGGAGAGAGGGACCACAAGAAGAGTTGGATGAGGAGAGAGATGGTGGGACCATGAGAGGAGTGAGGTGTAAGGAAAGAGAGAAAAGGGGGGACCATGAGAGGAGTGAGAGAGAGAGGACGCGTGAGTATGTAGAGAGAGAAGGTGCATGTGAATTTTATGTAATGGGGCTCCGTCTCACGGATTTAGATCCGTGAGACGGTCTCATAAGAGACTTCCCCTTCTATTATTCTCAATTGTGAATGTACGATAAATCAATGAGTAAGTCTCATGTGAGACCATCCCGCGAATTTAAATATGAGACTACATGAGACGTATCTAACTCATTTTACAAATCGAAACAAGTTAGATCAAAATCTAAATGATTTAACTAATATAAGTCATTTTAGGATACATCCCACAAAATTAAATTCATAAGATCGCCCTATATGAGGTTCTCTCTACGGATATAATATTATTATAATTAATGTTGATTGCATGTCAAGAAATATGCAATTTTTCCTCTTTCCCACACAAATGCTCTCCTCCCTCCCGCCTTAGGCGTATATGAATGTATTTCCAAGTTCACTTTTCAGTTTCTAGTGTATGGAAATGAATTTTCAGAAGTCTTGGTTTTTGTATGAAAAATAAAAACATGTTTGGTTTTGTTCTCTAACTTCTATTGAGGTACACATTTGGTTATGGTTTTTTTTTTAACGGAATTTTTAATATGACTTGTGTGATTGTAGTGAAATATATTTGCTTATAGTTTTGGAAAAATTGGATCTCACATTCATCCGCTAGGGACAAGCAAAAATAACCGAGAAATAAAACGAAAATAACAACAATCCACAACACATGATTTTATGTGGAAACTCCAAAACTGGAGAAAAACCAAGGCCCACGGAGAAAGAAATTCCACTATGTGAAATATTTTTACAATCACACATACATTCTCTCTTTCTCCGCCCCAAGCCCCCACACTCTTACAAACCCTTTACTAACTCACACCCTCTCAACTCTCCATACTAGAAAATACAAGAAAGAAATTTAACTAGAGTCAAACCACAAATGTTAAAATGTATTTGACTGGTGCACTTGAAACCACACCACATAGGTTCCTTAAATAGCCTTAAGGTTCCCCACTTTTGTTTCCCAACCAATATGGGATAAAAGCCCCTTCTTATATTTTGACACCAAAAACCAATAAACTCCACATTAGCAAAATAAAAGAAGTTTCATTGTCTTTACCGACAATTATGACTCTCGAACCAGAGAACCCTACTCCACCATATGAGTATACCACTTAGAATACATCATCCTAAGAATTTTCTTCCGCATGTTGAAAAAAACCGAAATTGATGGTGCAACTTCCAACTTTTGAAGTCCTTCAGCCATTGACATAGCACACACCTTGTATCAATGCTAAACCGATACCCGTGTGTAAATTACACCACACACCCTGCATACATGTCAAACCAATGCCCGTGTGAAATTCCACCACACCCTGCATCCATGACAAGCCAATGCCCGTGTGCAAATTCCTGGACCCGCTAAGATAACCACATCATCCAACTTGACATGCCAAAGGCATATATTTTCTCATCGAGAGAAAATCATCATCGCCACAATGTTATCCCTGATTGGGTGATGTTGTCGATTAGCTCCACTTCCCCTTTGACAATTCACCTTCAAAGCCTTGTGTAACCCGTGATTGTACCATCACATCCTCGACTTATACTTGCCATAAGCCAAACTTGAACCTTCCATCACAATTCTCCACCTGTTTGAACCACCCTAGCCTGGTGAGCAACCACCTCCAAATGAGACCCCCGGACCCATTTCTCAAGAAAATCTTTTTGATATGGACCACAGAGCATACTCAAAATTTCAAGAGACTGACCGGACCGATACCACTTATTGAAAAAATTGGATCCCACATTCATTCTCTAGCAACAAGCGAAAATAACCAAGAAATAAAATAAAAATAACAACAATCCACAACATAAGATTTTACGTGGAAACTCTAAAATCGGAGAAAACTCCTACCACGAGAGAGAAATTTAACTATGTGAAATATTTTTACAATCACACCGACATTCTCTCTCCCAACCCCAAAGACTTCCCACACTCTTATAAACATTTGACTAACTCACACATGTCTCCCAACTCTCCATACTAGAAAATACAATAAATGAATTTAACTAGAGTCAAACCACAAATGTTAAAGTTATTTGATCGTTGCACTTGAAACCACACAACATGAGTTCCTTAAATGGCCTTAAGATTCTCATCATTTTTGTTTCCCAACTAAGACCATCTCTAGTAGTTTGCATTATTTTAGTGCGTAGTCCCGCACTACTTTGTGCAGACCGTGCACTTCATCTCCAAAGATTTGCACTACTTTCTCGCACTAAAAAGAATATTCCATAAGATTCCTTCTTTTATTAATTTAATATTGATTTTTTTATTACTTTATAATTGATAAAAATATTATATAAGTAATTTTATTTAATATAATACATTAAAATTTTATCTTCAAAATAATCAAATTAAAAAATATAAAATTTAAGAAAAGTAATGCAAAAAATTAAAATTAAAATTCATAATAATACAGAAACATATTTACAATATGATATTGACTAGTTCTCTAAATTAGAATACTCTTCCCACAAATGATCAATTAATGCATTCCGAAGATTAAAATGAGCATCTGCATCTTTGATTTACCTAAACCAAGCAAGAAAATTTTGAAAACGAGTATGTTCATTTTCAACAAATTTGATGTCCGCAGATGGCACTTCTCTTGCTTCTTCAATTGGAGCATCAAGATCTCGTTCATCCTCGGTTATCATATTATGCATTATTATGCACGCAGTCATGATATCTTGCAAATCACTTTTACTCCAAAAATGTGCTGGATTTGCCACAATTGCAAATGGGCCTTGAAGAACTCCAATTGCACGTGTATGTTCCATGTCCTTTCTACATGCTTCTTGTTTCTTTGCAAAATATGTTTTTTTGGGACCACTTGGTGTATGGATAGTTTGCACAAGAGTTGCCCACTTGGGATATTTTATTAGCTAAATAAGTAATAACATGTTGTATTCCTTTCCTTGAATAAGGTAATGTGCTGGAGGAGAAACCCCTCTAGCAATGTTAAAGAACAGATGAGATGTCTCCAACACATTAATTTCATTGTTAGATCCTGGCATACCAAAATATGCATGCCATATCCATAGATCATATTCAGCTACTGCTTCAAGAATAATTGTTGGATGCCCACATCGGTCTGCATATTGTCCCGCCCAAGCTATTGGACAATTTTTCCACTTCCAGTGCATACAATCCAAACTACCTAGCATTCCTAGGAAACCTTGTTGCTTACCAATATAAAGTAGTCTTGCAATGTCATTAGCAGTGGGCGATCTCAGATATTGCTCCAAATATCTCTCGATAAAGACAAAACCTTTTGACGCATTCATTCTTTTAGACTCTCCAATTTTGATGTACTCATTAGTTGCATCTACTGGAACTACATATGCTAATATCCGAAATGTAGCTGTTACTTTTTGAAGCGTAGACAAACCAAATTTTTCCGCTGCATTTCTTCTTGCACAAAGTAACGATCATGATTTTTTATAGCATTAACAATACACATGAATAAACTTCGTGACATTCAATAACTTCGATGAAATTGCTCTTCATTATATGTTGGGTTATTAGAAAAGTAGTCGTTGAAGAGGTTTGCAGTCGCTACTTCTCGGTCAAAGTAATTTGTTCTACGATCGAAACAGAACCTCCATGGGCCGATTCAGCATTTTGTTGCATAAGAAATTCAAATAGCATAAGATTGTTATTTTATATTTGTTGAACAATCAAATAGTTTTCTGTATCATAACTATCTAGCAATTCTTGAAACTCATCATCGGATGAGCTTGAAGAAGAATAGATAGTAGAAGGGCCAATAGAATTGAAATTCATTTTTCTTATGGGAGAAATAATACATATACAAAATTTGAAGTGAAGAAATAATTGGAGTATGTACTTATTATATAATTTTTTGGAACTACACTATTTTAGAAAGCACAATCTTTGTGTTTTCAATCATAGTCGTTAGATCACATTATCTTTAAATCTCAACCCTACAATATAAATCTGAAATGGACAAAGAGACTTTAGAAAGCACAATCCTTGTGTTTTCAATTTTCATTCCTATCAGTTAGATCACATTATCTTTAAATCTCAACCCTACAATAAAAATCTGAAGTGGACAAAGAGACTTTAGAAAGCACAAAGAGACTTTAGATCACATTGTGCTTTCATTCCTAGTCATTGGATCTTTATCATATTTTATCTACACATTTCTATGAATAGATGACATACCATATATTCTTCCACACACTTCTTCAACTTCTCCAAATTCATTTGTTTTATATTTGCTCTCTTCAAAATGTCTAACTACCAAAACTACTAATTATACTATTCGATTCTTTTTTCGAAGATCGACATCTTTTTGTAATATCGTTCTTGATATTTCACAGATATTGTGGGTACAAATCGGACGGCAGAACAATTCCAGAAACATGTCAAGATAAATACAACTCTTGAAAATCAAGCTTTACTAACATAAAAGACCAAACCAAAGATCATTACAATGTCGCATTTTTTATAAACCATTCTCAAAGATGTTAAAAAAAATAATGTCTTCAACAAATATATCTTACTCCAAAATATATTAAATGAACAAATTATTTTAATTATATTCATATGTTTTATTATTTTTTTTACACTAATAATATCTTTTAATTTCAACAATATTTATACTTTGAAGTTAAAACAAAATAAATTATTGATGCAACAAAAAATAATATAATGTAATTTAAATTTGATCATGTTGGTATGTTATGAAAAAATATGTATAAATCGAAACCAAGTTTAATGTGTCTCTTCATTTCTAAGAAAATATAGTATAATCCCCTTTTCCCCTAATCCTTCAAACTTATTATTACTTCATTTTTTTTTTTAAGTGATGAAAACATTAGTGGAGGTTCTTCATCACATCGAATTTTTATTCGCGTCAAAAATCCAAATTAAAGAGAAAATAAAATGAAAATGCATTCACCTTTTTAAACACGGTTAATAAATTATAAAACATTAAACTATTATTAAGTTCAATTTATAAAAAAGATCGTGTTGTTGAGTTGGAAATGAAAAATATCGTAAAAATCTAAGATAAATGAAGATAATATATTAATGATGAATTTGGATAACATTTGAGATCCCGATACTAGTAAATTCTTTAATTTTTATCAATAAATTTTAAAAATTATAAAATAAAGAGTATACACACAAAATAACTTAAAAATGATATGTTTGGAGATTCTTTAGAAAAAAAATCTTGTATTTGTTTTAATTTGTATTTTCAAGAATTTTATTTTTGTAATTTTACCTATTTTATGGCAATTTTGTTATTGATGTAATTTTATGTTTCAAAAGATTTTGTAATGTATTTCATTTTAAATCTCATAGTACTATTCAAAACACACCATATTATTTAAAAAAAAATTATAACATGTAATTCGAATTATTTTTAATACTATTTTCTACTAATTTTAAATTAATAAAAATATTTTTTTAGATGAAATTAAAATTAAGAAAACAAAAAAATGTAAAATAATTGTTGAAGTTCGACATCTTTGCCAAAAATGGCGTTCTTGATATTTCCAAAATAGCGCAACAAATTGGCGCATTGTTGGTTCAAACCAAGTGCCCCACTTTATAATAGAGCATTATTGAGATGCTCTAATGTGGGACAAAACCCTTCTTATATTTTGACACCAAAACCACAACCAAAACCATTTTCAAAGATTTGCGTGATTGTGTTAAAAAAAAATTAGTTGATGTCTACAAAAGAATATTTCAATCCAAAACTTGTAATAACAACCCACTTATAATAATATTATTTATAGTATTTTAGTATAATAATAATTATATATATGTGTATATGTGTGATATAGTATAATAAATTTGTGATTTACATTTATTTTCAAATCTATCTCTTAATTAAAATCAATTTTTTTTTTGAAATTTGCAATCGTAAACCACATTATTTCATTAACTTAACTAAGAAAAAATCCATCAACCATAAATCCATTTAAAATGCATTAATTAAAACCTATTATTAATTGAAATTAGTTAGAACTTACGTTATTAAAAAGGTTAATTAATAAATACATTAATACTTACATTAATAGAACATCAACTTAATACTCTAGTAAATATACATATGTGTTTGTACAATACGAATGGTACTATGAAGTGTGTGTGTTTATCGTGTCTGTAAATGTATTTTTGAGTGGATATATAATTACTAATTTCTATTTAAGTGTGTGTTTTTATTCAACAAATAAAAGCCTTTATTTTTTATTTTTAAAATTCCACTATATATATTTTATATATATATTCTTAATATTTTTTATTTTTTCTCAATATTTACATAATGTATAATATTTTATAAGATATTTTACCGATATATATATATATATATATATATAAGATTCATAATATACTTATTACTACTCTTATTTTTAAGATTTTGTATATTTTAAGATAAATTATTCTATTTTCATAATAGAAAAGACTTTTTAGTGAAATATAAAATCTAGAAAACAAACATACCAAGTAAAATCAAGACAACTATTCTTAAGAAATGAGGATATTTCTATTCCAAAATATTGTTTGTCATTATAAATGCTTCGTATATGTGTTTTCGTTTATGTGCAATGTGAAAAGATGAAATCATGTTAGTTAGGGACCGTAAATAGGTGGGATCAAATCCTCGGGGTAGCCTTATAAATTTATTAACCAAAAACCAACGAGTCTTGAAGGAACTAGTGAGGGACCATAAATTTGGTCCGGGATCAAATTGATTTTCGGGTTAAGCCCGCCAGTACTAAAATTATTAACTGGCGAAACAAAAAAAAATTTATTTCCAAAAAATTACATGTTGAATATTTACGATTATGCCTATATGTTGTATTTAATTTTGAAATAAATTGAAAGATAGCGAGTTGAAAAGTTCACCCCATATTTATTAACACTTTTCAGGTTGAGGAACTTGGGCGAGATTTTAGGCGGTGAATGCGAAGTCAATTATTTAATTGATTTTTTTTTGAAAACTCATTTTGTTAATGAAATTGACTTTTGTTAAATGTTAGAATTTTATTTTTTGGAGTATTTTATTTTTGGAGAATAAATATTTTGGTTAAAATTAAAGTACTTTTGTTTATTTGGATAAAAATATTAATTATAGGCAATATTTTATAAAATATGTTCTTTTATAACTTTTATTTTTGAAAACCCCCTGGTCGTTACAAAACTGAAATTTAAATAAACATAAATTCAAGTTTTGAAATTGTTGGAAAATAGAAAATGATTTTTGGAAATACAGCCATACATGAGGATTTGGGATTTTGCGATTCAAATTTTAAAATTTGAGCTTTTATGTATATGTAAAATCTGGCAACAAAATTCTCTCAAAAAAAAAAAAATCTGACAAAAAAAAAATGCTCACAGTATAAGGAAAAAGAAAATCTAGCGGGAATAGAAAAATAGAATCCAGAGCATCACTTCCTCGAAACTCCATCAACAGAGTCAAAAATATCAAACCGAATATTGAAAGGGAGTGAGATGAAACAAAGGAAAAGGCATGCTCACATGTAAATACAAATTCATTTCTTTTAAAATTACATCCAAATATATGTCACGTGTCTTTTTATATATTTGTTAATATATCATATTTATTGACTGATTTATTCTTCCAACGCTCAAAGCACATCAAAATAATTTTGATGGAGACTGAAAGTGAAAGAAAATAAACTGGTGAATGAAAAGGAAAAAATAAGAAAGAAGAGCCGGTAAAAAAAAAGTTACCGGCATATTGCGACAAAGAAAAAAAGAAAAAGATAATGAAGGGGATGATATTGGTGGTCATCCCCTTCATAATGAAATTTAGTTTTCCACTTGTATTGTTGCGGAAATAAAATTGGTATCTATGTCTTTTTCCAAATTAAATTTCATGGTTGTATTACTCTAAATGATGACAATTGTCATTGACAAATACACAACAATTTAGGTTAACAAGTGCAAAAGAATGCTGATTGTGAATCATTGAAATGTAATGACTATGTGAATATTTGGAACCATTTATGCAAAAATCCATTCTCTTTTCATAATTGACTTTTCAAAAAAACGCCCATTATAACTTCTTCAGAATAAACTTAATGGAAATTAACTTAGGAAAAACTTCAGTCAAAATTAACTATCAAACATCAATATTTTATTGAAATTAACTTTTAAACCCAAAATCATCTCGAAAGTACTCTCATACAAGAACTATATAATTATATATACATCTAATTAGTCATGGTAAAAAGTGAAACTCCATTACATGAGAATGTTTTTTTAGTACAATGGAGAATGGACACATGCACTCTTGTATGATATTGAATCCGAACTAATCATCCTTACAACACAAAACTATCAGTCTATCATGAAGAACAACATTGATCCCCATTACAGAAATGTTAGGTGATCGAGATAAGTAATAATGTCGAACGCTAATGAGTATATGTCTATATGTACTCAAAATCGAAAAACATACGAAAAATATTAAACATGAAATAATTATTTAATTAACTGAAATAAAACAAATTTGAATTGAAGTATAACAAAGACTTATATAGACCGATCTCACGGATCTCTATCCGTGAGACGTGTCGGGTGGGCCAAGTCAACAAAAAGTCTGCGGATCGGCATGGCGTTAGTCAACAAAAATTAGTCAATTGTCCGCCAAAAATGTTCCTAATGCTTTTAAGACAAGTAATACTCTTGAGCAATAAAATAATATTGTCATTAGGAACATGTAATACTTTTAAAAATTGATACTCATTGTTAAAAATAGTGCTGAAGATGTTTGATATTTTGTAGTTCAACAAGTAATATTTTCACTTAAATATTTACTACGTGTAATACTTTTCCTCTTAAATGTCTAATACTTTTCACTTAAAACTCTAATACTTTTTAATTTAACATGTATATTTTATAGTTCAACATGTAATAACTTTCTCTTAAACGTGCAATACTTTTCATTTAAAACTATAATACTTTTAAGTTCAACATGTAATATTTTTTACTTAAAACTCAAAAATTTAATACTTTTAATTCAAATTTGTAATATGTTTTTGATTAAAACTATAATACTTTTTAAAATATAATAGTTTTCACGGGTATTTTCATTTTCTCTTTTTTCTTCGATTTTCCCCTTCGTCTTCTCCTTCTTTTTCTCTGTATTTCTTGTTTTACCCTTTCATTTTGTGGCAAAACCAAAGTTCCAAGATAAAAAAAAAAGATTCATATTGGAACTTAAAACCTTCATTAATGGTGCATCGCTCTCATGAACCATTAGTTTTTCTCTATACATTTTGCGAATGTGATTTTTACTTCACATATGTTCAAAGGATCGACGATTACATTTTGCTCATTATTTTTCAAATAAAAGATCCACCCTCCATTGAATGATTACATTCACATATGTCCAAATACCTCAACTTCAAGACCATATTTAATATATTATATCACTTTTTTTTATCAAAAGTATTATATTTTTTTGAAATAAAATAAATATTATTTTTTATTCAAAAGTATTACTTGCTCAAAAATATTATTTTTTTTTCCAAATTATTTTTAAAAGGTAAAGTAAATGAATTTTTACAATTTCTTGATAGAAACTTCAAATAGTTGTCTTTTGACCCAAAAAGGATTTTATGTTGATTGAAAAAATGACCCGTTTAAATTTATAAACTTCGGATAGATATTCGCCCCTGAAAGTGAGACGGTCCTCACAAGATTCGATCTTATCTCAAGTATTTGTAATTTCAATAGGAAGATACTAGAACTTAATAAAAATGATAAAGCACTTAGAAAATAAGAAGAGGAGTTCCAAAAATATACAAATATGAATGTGACCTGTTGGGTTTTCTTTTTCTTTTTATTTCTTTTGTTTACTTATAATTATTTATTTATGGTATCATATGACATGTAAAATCGCATCTTATATCTGATAATGACTCAACATCTGATGCTATACAATACGTAAGGGATGACGTTTTGAAGTGTGCATATATAGAGTAACACAAAATCTTAAGCATTAAGTCACACCTCAGGAAATGCATAATTTTATGAATCGTATGTTCGAACTAATGTATGAAGAAAATAAATAAGTCCAGTTACCTTAATATTAATCAGTATTTTCTAACTGTCTTTGTTACTGTATGATCAATATTAATTTAATGTCCAACTTTGTATGTTTATGTATTTAATTTTGATACTTGGTATTTCAATATAACTTAATGAATCGGGATCAATCTTTCTTCTTCATGGTATAAGCATAAATATCGGGATGATTGATCTGATTCGATCCTATAAGTGATTCTTCAGTGGTATAAACTTATAATGTCGGGATAATTGATTTGATCCATATAAGTCTTTTGTCCGTCTCCTTCCCCTACTATCCCCACAAGCCATGTACTCAATATATATATATATATATATAATGTTTAATACAATTCCAGTGAAATTAAAAAAACAAAACGAAGGCGTATGCAAATTGAATTCTTCATCTAATGTATAAAACCAAAAGGTCGTCTTCATCATGAGTAAATAAACTAACAAAGGGTAAACTCTTCCAGTGAAATTTAAAAAAATAAAACATATACAATAAATGAAGGCGTGTGAAAATTGAGACCATTTTAATGTGTAAAACAAAAGGTGAATGTTTCACCACGAGTAAACAAAAGGGAAACTCTTTCAATTAAATTCAAAAAAAAAAAAAAAAATGGAGGCGTATGCAAATTGATTTCTTCATTCAATGTATAAAACAGAAAGTTAATAATTCACCATGAATGATGCCTTCACTTTAAAAGAACTAAAAAATGTAGGAAAAAAAAATGAAAGTGTTGCAGTATGCAAACAAAACACCAGTTATCCCCAGAATATCTAAGAACACTAATATCATCAAATCGAATCATTCGATATAATTCGAAATTATTTTACTTTTAGCTAATGCATGTCGTCTGAAAAATACAAGACAATTCTTTTTTTCTTAAACCAATAACTGCGAACTAGAAAACGAAACAGAGATCCATGTCGTGGTATCAAAATATTAGCTATTAATAAGATAGCTAAAAACTAATATCACATGGCATAAGATGAGAGAAATGCTGATCAAATAACTAACTAAAAATAAAGAAAAACAAAAAATTAGAGAAGAATCTCACATTTATGACGAAATTATACAAGCATCCATACATTAGTAAAATCCGAACTAAATACTTCATAGTCTGCAAGTCGTGATCGATCAATCGATCCAACAACTCATATACTAGAACAGAAATTTGGGAAAGATTCTTTCAGATATAAACTGAAGAATTTTTCTTAAAATTCTAAAATTTCGAGTCCAAAATACCAGCCAATACTAAATGCTCGGGCCAACATTGTTTCAATCAGTAAAGGAGAAGAAGGTATCCACAGGACAAGACAGTTGCAGATAACGCAACAGAAACCATTGTAACAAACAGTGAAATGCGGCCACTGTCGCTCCTCAGAACCATACCGTCGAGCAAATGGTAATTTATAATTATCCCAAAGAATGAGAGAAGAGCTTGTGCCAACAATTCGTCGCCCTTTTGAAAGATCTTTGGGATTCCAATGGCGAATGCTGCCAAATTAAGAACGTACAAGCTGCATAATGGAGTAAGTATCAGAGGTGATGCTTGGAAATCATATATGCCCAGCTGATGACGCCTGACTTGTTCATCGTCGACGACCTTGTTCGTTAGAGAGAAATTTGCTTGGAGCAAACCAAGTCTGTCCAAAATCGCATTCAGAATTGCAAAAAAGTAACATGCTCCAGATTTCATCATCCAAACCCTCATTTCATATAATGCGGTCCTGAAAGAATCTCCATAGGAGAAAACCTCTTGCACGTGCTTGAGTAGTGATGAGATAAAAATGAAGGCAAAGACAATAAACATTGGATCTGAAACCTATGAGACAGTAGTAAAAAAAGAAAAAAAGCAAACGTCAGAAAGGTATCAAATGAACAATGATTTGGTTGAATGAGCAAAATCCACAAGTCTAGTTAAGGCAATTCTAACTTAAACTAGATTTTAAGTCATCAGATTAAGAATTTTCCTATTCTTTCTTCTCTATACTGACCTTGGGATACAGAGGAATGCCGTAAAGTAGGCAGACTGGAGGAATGATGGCTAAACCATAAAAGGCCACAGCATAGAGACAGTCGAGCACAAGTGCACCATAGCACATGCTTTGAAGAATCGACATTTTTAATGGGCCATATATAAGAGGCGAAAACTTTGACAGACCAATTTGCATTAGGCCAAAAGACCATCGTGTCTGTTGAACTAACATATCATTCAGGCTCGTAGGGGAAGCACCCAAGAAACATGGTCGGGCAGGGTCAAGAAACACGGAAATCCAGCCCTTACAGTGCAAAAGAAGGCTTGTAATAGAGTCCTCCACAACTGTAAAATATCTGTAACCCACCTGCACTCAAAAGAAGGAAAAATTGTGATTCTCAGCTTATAAGTGACTCTTTGGAGGGGCAGGTGTTGAATTCCCAAACCTAACGGTAGAATACTTGCCTCTTCTCCCCATTGTGTGTCATTGTCGTAAGTACAAGAGGCTAGCAGTTGGAGCTCTTTCTTCAATGCGTCAGAGGGCTTTCTGTCCTCCGGCAATTGTGGTTTATAACTTCTGTTAATTGATTTGATGAACTCATTGCTTGCACCCAAGGACTTCTTCAGCTGGTTGATATCAATATCTGGACACACAATGAAAATACATGGATGTTTTACTAGACACACACATACACTATGATTTCAAGAGGAAAAATATATATGTACTACCAAAGCTTCTGTAGTTATAAGAATTAGAAGTACCCTTTTGAGTTCTGTCAAGTCCATAGATTGCTTCCCTCGTCATGAAAAAGTTGCAGCCATAGATGGTAGGTCCTCTAAGCCCATCTAAGCCTTGCCCTTCTCTCTGGATAGTTTTTAAGACATCAAATTAGATTGATACATGTAGGAAAAACACTTCATGGACACTATCAAATGAAGAATAGCAGGTCAAATACCCAAATGGGGTTCAGCCGACCATCGTAGATATCATGCTCACTCATATCACGGAATTTCTGAGGGAACTGAACCCAAGCTATTTCTGGAGATATTTTAGGGTCAAGATAAAAGCACATAGCTTGGCGAGCCGATGATGGATCATCGCAGTACATGTCACAGTCCAGCACCAAAAAGTATGGAGCATTGCTGATTACTGCGGATACTCGGAGCTGCAAACCGTCATAGACTAATCATCATAATGTGGGTGTAAAAGGAGGTAAATGAATAGAGAAAGAGAAATGCAAGCAAACATTGACAATTCCATAATGTCTGGAGAATAGTTATGGTTATTGAAATTAGTGCACATCTGTGATGTTTTATACAGATCCTTTTGTACACATCAAGTTCACATAATTATTATTGCACACTTTTTACTACCTTGAAAATTGAGAAAATTCGATCAGACAATAGAAAGGAATTAAGCCACAAAAACACAGAAGGCAAAGGTGTAAAGAAAGTTTACAAGAACATTGAGTGCTCCTCCTTTGAAATGGTGTGGATGACCAGGCCTTTTCTCCCGAGAGACATAAACAAGAAGAGGCATCTCTTTTAGGTCGGAAATATTCTCATCCGTCATCACCTGTCAATACAATCTTATATATTAGTAAGTTTATTCAGCAATATCTAGTTGTCAGGGTATATTATCCTACTTCAGATCTTCTCTCACTCTCCCTCTTTTTTTTTTCTTATCTTTCCTAGAATTCTTGTTTGTGGCAGTTTGATTGTTACCAAATATATAATACATTGACCATCTCTAAGACAGAAAAGACCAAATTGGTTCAGTCAATGTTCTTTCTCGTTTGTCTGTAGCAAATTGAGAGACCAAACTGATCTGTATCCATACATTTAGTAGCCTATTGGAATCCTAGTAAATAATTCAAGGAATCCAGAGCATAACGATTCAGATTTTCATTTGAGACCAAAAGGGATGCTTGTCTGAGAGCTCAGTAGGTTGCGCACAGAAAACCTCATGCCCACACAAGAATATGTAAATCAAGAAGCTAAAGGGGCAACGAACTCCAACCATAATATTGAGTTGAGAATGACAAAAAATTAGGTTGGTTTAAGCTAAGCATTTGAAAAAATTTAAAATGTAGAAGCACTTTCAGTTGAAAACTTTAAAAAAATCCTAAGAGGCCCTCATAAATAATCTATTAGCCCAATAAAGTTTGTTGCAACATTGATATCTACTTCTATTATGCGCACAGTAAGAAAAAAATCGGTCTGATGCATGTTCTCATCAATTTTGATTTATGCACACATCCGAAATAAAACGAGGTTAGCAATCTAAAATTGGCACATCTGATAGCTTTAAATTGGACTAAACTAATAAAAGACATCCTACCTATGTAGATTCGACCAAGAAAACAGTGCTTTTAATTATAATGTTCATGAATTTTCTACCTCAACGGTTGGTGGATGATCTCTGCTAACAGAACCCTTTGCATTTACTGAATTCTTTTCTATTGCTTCCTGGAATTCGTCGTACCTTTTCTGCAAACCAAACACCACAAAATTTTAAAGCATAATAAAGGCAAACAAAACATGTTAAAAAGTTAATATCATTCGCTTTAATGGTCTTTCCGTCTAAATAAGTATGTCTCGAACCTCGACCGTCTTCTTGTCAGCCGCGAACTCACTGCTGCCGAGGAACTTCTCATGAGCACTTTCCCCACCTGAAAAATAAGCTTCTGGGCACCTGGCTTTCAACTCGTACTTTCTACAAAAGGTACCCAAAATCGTGCGAATTTCCAAGCTTCACGAACGGCATGTAAAGTCACGTGAGAACCCCATCATCCTGAAGATAAACTGAAAGCTTATCAGGAGGGTAATCAAGCGACATAGCCGATATAACGGTGTTCATCACCCCCAGAGAGGGCTCCTTGCTCGGATCGGCCGTGCATATGAACACATCAACCGGTGGAAGCTTCTCATCTTCCGGCAATCTCTCCGGATACACGCTTCGTTTGACAGGTCTCCATCGATAAGCTTGGTGCAGAACCCACAAAAATGTGAGAACAATTTCCGCTATAATGACCAAAACATAGGGCACAAGGGGAGTCTCCTGGTCTGGATAATACGAAGAAGAGTGGTGGCTCTGTAGTAAAACACGGCCGATATAGCAATCGCATTAAGGAACATGTGAAGCCTGTTGATCAGGAGATTCGACCACAACACACGGCGAACATTGAGAGGCCCATCCATGGCTTCCTTTCCCTCAATCGAACACCTAAAAGACAAAAATTAAAAACAAAATAGAACAAATTATTAGCGAATACCTAAAATTTTCGCTGATCCGGAGTCCAGTAATACTTAAACCCCAAATAAAAAATACCAGAAATGGTTATTGTGGATCGATGCCTTGTGATGGTGAACTAATCGAATGAGATTTATGCGAAAATGAGAAAATCAGCAAGAAGAAGAAAGAAAATTATTCCAATTAAAGGGGAAGAGTGAGATAGTGAAGATCCAAAGAGTGATCCTGAATGGAAGAGGAAGATAGACACGTTTTTCAGCCGTCGCTTTACTTTATTTTGGTTGGGTATTAGGCTTTCACTGTTTCTGAAGATTAGAGAAATCCGTAGGTCCATTGACTGGGTGCACAACTTGTCACTGGGGATGGACCAATAAAAACTCAATAACGTTGCCATGTGGTCCAATCATTTCTTTTTTTTTTTGATTTTTGATTTCTGGTCCAATCATTTCACTCTAGTTATTAGAGCACCGGGTGCAAGTTCAATTTTTTAATGGGTCCTTTGAATGCCGCTTCACCAAAATATAAACTTGAACTAAATCATCATCTACTATCACAATGGTAAGTTTAAGTTGAATGTTCAAAATGAGTTCCATTATCAAATCTTATTTATAGTTTGTATTTTTTGTGTATAGTTTTCAATAAAATCACTAATATAATTATATGTATTTTTTGTTGTTTTTGTGTGTGTAGTGTTTAACAAAATCACTAATGTAATTAATTTAATCTTCATAATATTAAACAAAAAAAATATGCAGTCAAAAAAACTGCCATATATTAAGATTGGCGAAAAAAATCTGTGAAAAAAAAAAGTAAAAATTGTATTTCCAAATAAATAAAAACTTCCAGTAAATAGTTTAAATAAATTAAAAAAGATAAATAAAATAGTAAAAAGCTGCACTTCTAAATAAAAAAAAATCTGCCATTAAAGAGAAATAAATAAAACATTAAAAAAGAGAAAATAATTAAAATGAGGTGGCAATGTTGAACCAAGTTAATATATTGAACCAAAAACATGAACTTGCAATTATGAACTCTACCACATTGGCAACTACCAAGTTCAAGTTCAAAAACTTAACTTGAACCACCCCATTGTGGGTGCTCTTAATAATAATTATAATGATTTTTGATTAATTGGAATTACATTTACGTGTTAGGAAAGAATTGTTTTGTTGCTTAATTAAGAAGTTTTGGGAAATCTTTCCAAAAAAAAAAAAAAAGTTTTCAAAAAAAAAAAAAATGGTGTAGACTTTTAAATAAATACTCACTCCTACTTAATTCAAGAAAAAATATTCAAAAAGAATGATGTTTTGACATTTTCAAGGTTGATGTGAAATTGTTTTCTCTAGATTACCCTTAAATGTACTATTTTTCAACTAACATTATTAAATTTATTTGGTTTTCAAAACAAGATTTATGATTATTAAGTTTATATTGGATATTTTAACATAATTCTTAATGAGTTTTTCCTTCTAAAATGTCACTTCTTTTTAATAGGAGAGTGTATTGTTTTGTAAAATGTAAATATATAATCTCAAAATAATAAAATCACTTGTACTGAAAAGACCAAAAAAAGTTTTTTTACAGTGTGCATTGAACATACCCTTTAAATGATGGTGACAGTGGGAAATGCATGTCGACGACTCGACGGAATAACGAATATCTCCAATATTCTTAAAATTTGGATCAAATTAAGTGGACCAAGTAATTAAACCATTAATTAATTAATATTCGCCCAATTTTATTGTAAAATCATGCTGGGAAATGCGAATCAAATTAAAAAAAAAATCAATAAAAGCAAAATCAAATGTTTCTACTGTCCAGTATCCTCTATTCTTTTCTTAAATATATCAACTTTCTATTGTTTGTTAATATCATCCACATTTTCACGTGTAATTTCGATATTCTATTAAGAATATAAGTTATGTTCTGATGATTGTTTTACACTTTTACTACCACTTTTGTTCCATCATCACAAAAATATAATTAATTGTTCAAACAAATATATTCGAAAACTAAAAGTATTAATGCAACTCATTTGGTGTATAAAAGAGTATTATTACTACCTCCTATTCAAAATAAGTGGTGTTTTATAGAGAAAAAACATACATATTAATTATTGTGTTTTGTCTTTAATTAATCGCAAATGTTACTTTGGAACAAACAAATCCAGAAATTAATTTTTGTTGAAAAAATGATACATTATTCAGAATAAGGGTAATTTCAGAAAAATAGTTTCCCATTAGCCTTAAAATTGTCAAAATATCATTTTTTTAATAAATAGAAATATATAAAAGAAAGGAAAAAGTCCTGATCACAAACCGATCAGGTAGCAAAGGAAAGAAAATGTTAAAATTCAGAAAACGGAAAAACAAAAATAACTTAAAAATGCAATTTAAACGAAGGACGTCTATTTCTAGAAGATCTTCGAATGGCAAAGTTGGTTATTTTTTTAGCACATGCTCGAGTATCTTCTTAATGGTCTAATGTGGCCTGTGGAATATCGGCCCATTATCCACGAGCCACAATTGCCATAGACTTTAGAGCTTCAAGAATCGGATGAGGAAAGACAAGCGAGTGGTGGAGGGGTCATCTATCTTTGTTTTAAAGCTTCTTCTTGTTCCCCCTCTTCGCCATATCGACCACCATTTTTAGTGTGGTTTGCCATCGCTTGGAAACTCTCTCCGACGAGTAGCAAAGTGTTAAACTCATCTAAACTTGCGGCCCATAACCATATTATCCGAAGCTACCACCAATTTTGTTGCAATGGTTGATGAAGAACCATCCTTCGATCGATTTATTGCCCCTACATGATTAGTATCTCCCATGCAATCACCATTTCTCTTGTTATGACTTGACCCCTCCCCCGCGAGTTTGAACTTGCTCCGAATTAATCTTTTCATGAGGGAATTTGTTCATCCTCGTCCCCGAGAATCTCAAAAGGATTATTAATTTGAACATGCAAATTAGATATACCCTTCCGGAGAACGACATGCTTTCAAATCCGTCCGCTTCGACTTGCACCCACTGCTCAATCCACAAACTTTACCCTTAGTGTTAGTAGCATGGTCTCGGGATCGAGCTCGCCACACACTGGGACTATAGCCTGGTTTAGCACTATCCACGCTTTTAGATTCTCGCATTATGCTTCATCGCGTGATTGTTCGCTTGCTCGCAATTAGCGCTCGAATGTCCAACAATTCGACAATGAGAGTAGAACTCGCAAATTTTAAATGGCGAGCGACACGAGCGAACAATGGCCTATTCGTTCTACTATAATAAATTCTGCGCAATGGAAAATTAAAATCCATTCTATAAGAACTCTTACGAAATGTCCCACTTCTCCCGCAAGGGAACGACCGTATATCTGCATGGGCGTGTCAATAATAGCACTTGTGAGCTCCATAATTAACGCAGGATGCCAATATTCCATACTCAACTCGTATATACGAACTCATACCTGAGATTTTAACGAATTTATGGGGGATGGATTGTCAAAATATCATTATTTTTAAGAATTTTTATATATCAAAACGTTACTTATTTTTGAATAGGAGAGGGTATTACATAACATTTCGAATGAAAAGCATGCATAAATTCATGTAATATGTATTTAAGGTGGTATCACTTAAGTTCCCAAGCTAAATGTAAGGAGCATCAAAATTGTCTTGAAAAAGAAATCCTACACCGCTCAAATTAGAACCAAAAGAGACATAATTTCATTGCGACCTAAAAAGCCATATAAAGGCAAAATAATTGTGTGACTTATAAAATTAGGAGAACAAAGCATCTAGCTCAAGTGGTTTTTCTTTTTTTTTTTTTTTTTTTAATCCATATAGCTCAAGTAGTTAAAAAGGACGAGCAGACTCAATCTTTTTTTCGAAAAGGAAAGCAGACTCAAATTAGTACGCAGCAATGAAAGGAAAATATTATTTACTGTTAATGGGACAGACGGCCCACCCGCCCCGTTAAAATGAATATTATAATATATGTTAAAACTAATATATTAATTTATTATTAATAATAAATTTCGGATACCAAAATAACTTTCACACGCGTTCTTGATCTCACGTCTTACATAATGGAAATACAAAGCAAAGAATATTTGCGTTGAAAGTTTTGAAGGACAAATCTACTTTTTTTTTTTTTTTTTTTGCCAAAAAGTGGGCATTATTGGCCTGGTGGGAGTGCATTTATTTAACAAAAACATAATAAATGGTGATGTGTTTCATGAAAAGATAAAATTAGTGGGGCCATTAAAAGGGACAGACATTATTTAGACTGTATAGTATGTATAAAAAGGCATACCGCATACTCTAGGCATTTCCTTTTCACCCCCGTGTCTTTGCACCGTCACTGTTTTTCCAACTTTTTTTTTTTTTGAGAAGAAATGCAAATTGTATTAAAATCAGGAAATAGCTCCCTGAGAAATCAGTACAGCAACATGTGTAGGGACCTCTCCTACAACCGACTCAAAAGAACTCAAACTAAAAGCACTGTTTTTCCAACTTTATTGAAGGCAAGGCATCATTTTTTTTTTTTTGTTGTATTTTTATTTAGTTATAATTTATAAAGTGGTATGAAATATTTTAAAACAATATTTAAAGTTGGTATTCACTTTGAAATTAGGTGTTATTGATAACTTATTAACTTTATGCCAATAAAATATTATGTGATTCGATAATTATACTTTAAGGGAATGCTTTTCTTTTTTATTTAATTTTTTTGTTGCGTGGATAAAGAACCTCATTTTTCAATGTCATAATCCTTTAAAAATAAATTTTTAGGGATGGCTTTCTTCGGATTATCGAATCAAGCAAATAACAAATCGTTTTCAGTACATTATAAAAATGATTATTTTAATTGTTTTCACATTGTAGATTCTTGAAGATAACACTATCTTGCCTCTGGTCAAAAAAAAAAAAAAAAATAACACTATCTTGCCTAACTCTTTTTTAATTTTAATATTTGATCTATAGTGGGAACTTTTTTTTAATGTTTAATTTTAATATTTGATATTCCAGTTGTTTTGAAGATAATATTTGAAATTTGGTGTAAATTTTGATAGGCATTTTTGATTAGCTTATAAGTTCTTTAAAACATTTTATAGATATATAAATTTTAAAAGAATAATGTGTAAGCTCCCAAATAAAATATTGGTATCTTATAAGATGTTTTTAAATTAATTAAGAATATCGTAACCTGAATTTAACATAATATCTAGTTTTTAAGATTTTTTGTAATTTCAAAAGCTTAACTATACACTATAAAAGTTGATCATAATCTTTTTGTTATTCACACTTTTTAATAATTTGTATTTAAAATGTCTAACAAATACAAATTTTAAAAATAAATAATAAGATGTAAGTCGTTTGTAAAATAATATAAATAACTAAACTTAATCAAAACCCTAAATACTCGATCTTATCGAAACTTGACAAGTCATTCATAAAAATAATACAATGTACATACGCGATGTCCCATTGTTTATTCAAACAATTTAAATTATGTATAATATAGTACTAATAAACTTTTACTTTAGTCGTACAACATAGGACTTTTGTCATGTGACTTTGTGGAAACTAATAATAATGGGACACGACAGAATTATAATATGAAATACCTCCGAAAAGAAGAATTATTTTATTTGTACAGAGAATCAGACGACTTCAAATCTGTCGTAACGCGCAATAATTGCTATGCATGAATTTATAGACACGTTTGGATCCGTATTGCTGTTGTATATTGAATGGCAAAAATGTTTTTTTAGTCCACTAAGTGACTACTTGTACATTTACCCATTTTTTTTTAGGTGTTTTTGAAAATAGTCCACTAACTGAAATTTTTCGAATTTTTAGTCCACTTACCTAGGTTCATTACTGTAGGTAATTTTGACTGGTTATCCTATGTGGCTTTTTTATTTATTTAAAATCGTTTATTTTTTTTTTTTTGCTGAATCCTATCCTACGTGGCATTAAGGTGATATTGCTGGAGAGAAAAACTCCATAACTCTAAAAAACGCTGAGATTTCCCCTCCCCCTTTTCAAATTCGAAACCCTAGCCTCCTTTCACACAAAAAATTACCCCGTCAATCCATACCCTTACCATACGAAACCAAATGCCCAACTGGAATCCATCAGTGTGAGCAAATAATCTTTGTATAATGAAGCATGAAAAATCAGATGTGATTTCTCAAAGTGCAGCAGAGCATGGTAAATATTATATATATATATATATATGTTATATTATGTTTTTTTGTTTGTTTTTGATTAAACATGTGGGCCTTTTGTGATTTATAAGTTTGTTGCTTTTCGTTTTAAGCATTGATTGATTTGTGCTTTTTTTTTTTCTTTTTTGTTTTTTGCTTTTTGCTTTTGGACACATGGGAGCAGGTGCAAATATTCTAAAAGATGAAATTGTAGATGATTTGGGAGATAATGATGAATATGGTTTGAGTGAGAGTGATATTGATGACAAAATATTCCTGGAGAATATTGATAATGTAGGAGGTGATGATGAGTGTGGGGATCCTAATGTCATTGAAAGTGAAGATGATTATCCCAGTGGTAAAGATTCTGATGAAGATTATGATAATAAATCCTCTGTTCCAGTATTTAATCCTAGTCAAATATATAATCCAGTGTTTGAATTGGGTATGTTGTTTGGCAATAAAAAAGAGATCATAAAGGCAGCTCATTCACATGCAATAGAGAATAAAAGAAGTGTGAAAATCACAAAGAATGATAAAATGAGAGTGAATGCAAAGTGTCTAGATAAAGACTGTGAGTGGAAACTTCATGCAATCAAGCTGAAAAATGAAACTTCATTCAGAATATGTCAATTAATCGACTGTCACACATGTCCACCAAGTTTCAATGTTAAGAATGTGAAGTCTAATTGGTTGTGTGGAAAGTATGCATCCAAATTTAAGATTGATCCAAAGAGGAATGTAAAGACAATGAGAGCAGATATGATGGAAGATCTTAGATGCAACATCACTCATTACCAAGCCTACAGAACAAAGAAACTGGCTTTACAAATTATTGAAGGGGATGCTAAAGAGCAGTATGCACTTTTGTGGGATTATGCAGAGGAAGTGAAAAGATCCAATCCAGGTTCCACTGTCATTATTGGAGTTAACCAGGATGATGTTGGCCATAAATTTGACAGAATATATATTTGCTTTGAGTTAGAAATGGTTGCAGACCCTGTCATCTCAAAGGACCTCATGGAGGAGTATTGTTAACTGCAGTAGGTCTTGACCCTAATAACAACATATTCCCACTCTCTTATGCAGTGGTTAACAAAGAAAATGGGGATACATGGGATTGGTTTCTAAACCTTTTCAAGCTGGATATGCAAATTGAAAATGACAGTCAGTGGACTTTTATGTCTGATAAGCAAAAGGGATTAGTGCAAGCATTCCAGAAAAATTTTCCAAATGCTGATCACAGATTTTGTGTGAGGCATATGCACCAAAATTTCAAAAATGCTGGGTTCAGGGGTCAAGCTTTTAAGATAGCAGTTTGGAGAGCAGCTAAGGCCACCACAATTAATGAGTTTAATAAGGCCATGGATCAATTGAAGGAACTAGATGAGAAGGCTTGGGAGTGGTTTCGCGACAAACCTCCTAAACAATGGAGTAGGGCCTACTTCAATCCATACCCAAAGTCAGACATGCTACTGAATAATCTTTGTGAAACCTTCAATAGCAACATATTAGAAGCAAGAGAAATGCATATTCTGTCAATGTTGGAGTGGATTCAGGAGTATATAATGAAAAGGTTGCAACAAAATAGAGACAGGTCAAAGAAGAAATGGAAACTTAAAGAGACCGTTTGTCCTAGGATTAAGAAAATCTAGTGTTAACTGCAGGGATGGAAACAAATATAGTGTTAACTTGGAAAATATGACATGTGGGTGTAGGAAATGGGAATTGACTGGGATCCCTTGTGAGCATGTAATGCGTGCTATAACTACACAAGGTTGGAATATATTTGACTACACACATAGATGCTATTTTGTGGCTACTTATGATATGGTTTATGAACCTGTCCTCATGCCCATAAATGGCAGAAGTGAGTGGCCCAAATCAGGATACATCCCTCTGGAACCTCCTAACTATGGCAAAAGTGCAGGTAGGCCAGTGCAAGCAAGAAGAAGGGAACCTGATGAACTTGTCCCTAAGCAAAAGAAAAAAAGTAGGGGAAAACCAAAGATTGATCCAACCAAGTTGAGGAGACACCAAGCCACAGTGAAATGCAGTAAATGTGGAGTGGAGGGTCATAACAAGAGGTACTGTCCTTTGAATAATGCACCAGAAATTCCAACACAAGGAGAAGATTGTAGTCAAATAACACAAGGAACCTGCTCCCATGTGCCATCAAAATTACAGGTAAAATATATTGAAATTACATAATTTTTCATGTTTATGTTGTCAACATGCTATTATAACACTGTTTTTTTTATTTTAATCTTCAATTAGGTGAGAAGGAAGCCAACTGATCCATTCAAGGCCCCAAGATGTCAAAGGGAAACACCATCAATGTGTGATCAATTCCAACAGCAGAGAGGGATTTTGCCACAAAATAACAAAGGAAAGAACTATGTCAAACTGTCACACCTTGGAGCATCATTATCTACACATCAAGATGTTAAAGGAAAGGGGAAAATCTAGGCGCCAACTCAAGATGCACTTTTTTTGTAACAATTTAATTCATATTGATTAAAACTATGAATCAGTTGATCCATTCAAGGACCCAAGTTGTTTTGGTATTTTTAGTATGACTGATGTGGTATTTTTGGAACATTTGTGGTGTATTCCAGTTTGGAACATTGGTGGTATATTCCCTTATTGTCATTGGTAGTTTTTAGTATTTGCTTTCATCTTTTGGCTTATGTTTTTTCAGTATTTGTTTCTCATCTCTTGGCCTAATTTTAGCACTTTTTAGTATTTACTTCTAATTTTTTGGCTTGCACTTATTAGTTGATGATTCTCATCTTTTGGCCTAAAATAGCATACGCCTGATTTTAGAAAATATTTAAAATAGCATACATCTGATTTTAGAAAACATTTATACAAAAAGCCAATTATAAAATAGCATACTAACGAGTGAAATTCTCAAGACAATAACATAAAAATAATATGAATAAAACTACATACCACTTCCATACAATTTTCATCATTACTGCCAAACTAGATAAAATAACAAAAACTAAAATAAAGCAATTATTCTAAAACTAAGGAAACAGAGGAACTAAGCTACAATTTGTTAGAAAAGAGAGAAGACAAGTACTAATAAAAGGAGGGAAATAGGATGGTTTTCCCTCCAAAAAACCCACGTAGGATAGGATTCAGCAAAAAAAAAAAAAAAAAACGATTTTAAATAAATAAAAAGCCACATAGGATAACCAGTCAAAATTACCTACAAGAACCGGTAAGTGGACTAAAAATCCGAAAATTTTCCAGATTAGTGGACTATTTTCAAAAACACCTAAAAAGTGGACTAAATGTCAAGTAGTCCACTTAGTGGACTAAAAAACATTTTTGCCTATATTGAATTATGCAATTCTCTTAAAATTTTGAATATTTCTTAATATTTAATCGAATACAATCATCTTCCTCGACGTATACAAGGTAGTGAAATACACAACTCACCTCCCACCGCATTGAATGAATATTGAATCATCACTTGATCAAGTAATTTAATTTTAATTTATTTATTGCACTAGGTACTTCTTTTCCCCTAACGAAAAACTTTTCATTAAACGAAACTCAAACAATCATTACAAATAACATTGTAGCCAACTGGCTGAGTGATACGAGTAGAATATACGTGTATTGAGGGGTTTATTTTGGTACATATTTAATACATTTGCATATATATTTAGTGTGTTTTAATTAGTTTCCTTTGTTAGGCGTGATACTGCGTATTCTTGTAATTTTTCAGGAAACAAAGCTTAATATGCAAAGATATCAGTAGGACGGCCGAGACAAAAATGTCGAATGCGAGGAGACGATCAAATACACGAAGGAAAGGACGAAAGAACATAAAATACAGTTTGCCCGTGTAATAATACACGGCCGTGTATTCTGCACCTGTGTGGTTTTACACGCCCGTGCGACTTGTTCGAGGGAAGAATTCCAGAGACGGAATACACGACCCAACCGTGTATTAATACACAGTCGTGTATGTTGTTCCAGACCAAAACAGAGAAGAAAACCGAATACACGATCGGGCCGTGTTATAGTACACGATCATGTATTTCGCCTAATGGTGGGTTTTGTTTCTAATTGTTGGGACTCTACAAGTGATCTCTCAAAACATCTATAAAAGGAAGACCAAGCCCTACATCACATCAAGATACAAAATTTTACACATTTCTAGGGCAAGATACACAACACAACGAAGAACGATACAAGACCTTTCGCATCTACGGCGCGCAAAATTTCAAGACTTTGAAAATGATCCATCCCGACAATAAGGGTTTTATCCTTATAGTTTAGATCTTTTGTTTTGTAATTAATTGACTAATTCGATGTCAATTTTTTTGATTTAAAGTTTGTCTATGAATTTGTTTTCAAATGTGTTAAAGCTAAACTTCTTGATCATAGGACATGATCAAAAATGTGGATTCGTGTTAATTCTAATTTCACTTTTTTCTTAATTGGTTTTCTTGTGTTCTGCTTATGAACTCGAGTGCTTGTTTCTTGTGGATTATCTGATCAATAATTTGCATGTCTTTTTTGTTAGGTCAAATTTCGGGAGATGAGATCTAACATACGAAAAACGAATTCATAACATAAACGGGGATTGAGTTAGGAGACCTTTAACTATTTGTGGTGAGTGCTTCAATTTTGGGAGTTAATATTAATTGTTGAGTATGAATACCATCAATTCTTATTAATCAACTGTTTATGTGACACTCGGGAGAGCGAATAAATTACTTTAGGAATTGAACTCATAGATACACAGAAACTGGTTTTGATGAAACGTTAATTGGAATTAATATTGATGAAGCATGTTGAGATTATGTTCCTAGGATTGCCTTTCGTATTTGTTGAAATCTTGTGAAGTTCAGGTTTTTACTAATTTTTAGATATTTTATTTGGTAACTTAGGTTTAGTTTAGATAAACATCTTGACTTTTGATAGCTTCAATAAAATTGGAGTACATAATTTACTATGCGCTTTATGTGTTTCATATTCAATCCCCGAGGAATATGACTTTGCTCGCTATTATCCAAGCTAGCTACACCTTACACTTTGCGGTTTAGTGAAAAAATTTCACGATCAAGTTTTTTGGCGTCATTGCTTAGGGATTGAAAGATTCTACATAAATAGAGTAATAAGTAGTTTAATTTTAATTGAAGTATTTATTTTTATTTTTGTTTTGTTTTCACATTGTTTTTGTTTAGTGCATGATCACACCCTCCAGATCTGTTGAACCGATACACATTGACTTAGAGATTGAAAAGATAGCAAAACAGTTAAGAAAAAGATCGAAAGCGATGGCAGAGGGAAACGGTAGGGATGCTGTGAACAACATAAACAATGAGGAGCATCCACCGGGTGCTAATAGACATAATCAGATGGAGGAGAGGCCCGTGAGAATGGCAGTTAGAGATTACTTTCAACTGGAAGTTAATCATAGGTATGAGGGTGTGGCCCGTCTGTGGATTAACGCAAATAATTTCAAACTGAAAGCTACGTTGATCCAAATGGTGTCACAAAACTAGTTTGGGGGAAGAGTCGTAGAGGATCCAAATGCGCATCTGGCGCACTTTTTAGAAATCTGCGACACAGTAAAGATGAATGGTGTTTCTGAGGATATCATTCGGTGCCGTCTTTTCGCCTTTTCTCTACGTGATAAGGCTAAGGGATAGTTATCTTCATTAACACCACCCGCAACAGAATGGACAGAACTGAGTCAAAGATTTTTGCTAAGTGCTTCCCCCCAAGTAAGACGTTGCAGTTAAAAGTGAAATCGCTCTATTTAGGCAGTTAGATGGAGAGTTGTTATATGAGGCATGTGACAGGGTTTAGGGAGTTGTTAAGAAAGTGTCCTCAACATGGATATCTCGCACCAACAAGTAGAATATTTCTATAACGGTTTAAGTAGAAACATGAGAACTATTATAGATGTTGCATCTAGGGTGTTCTACAAGGGAAATATCCAGATGAGGCACTAGAATTACTTGAAGAGATGGAACAATTACCAGTGGCTATCCGAGAGATCCATTACAAAACGTGTGGCTGAGGTCCATGAGGAGGATAAGATTGCCATGCTCATCGAGCAAGTGTTCGTGCGTAATATGAAACTAAATGTAATCCAGTAGGCGACTCCGAGAGATCCCGCAGTTGTTGAGGAAGAAACGATTTTTTGTGCAAATAAACTTCAACAACAACTATCGAAATAATCGTACACCCGAGACATTATCATCCGGTCACAAACCATGAGAATTTCTCTTATGCTAATAATAGAAACATTTTGCAGTCACCTCCGATTTTAATGTAGGAAATCAAGGTAGGGCGAAGTCCAGTGAAAAGAAAGTGTATGTAGAAGAGATGTTAGGTTTGTTTATTGGAGAGACAAGAGCTAGGCTGAATAAAGATGAGGCTAAGATAGACAAGATAGAGGAACATGTTGCTCAACTGAACACAAACGTCAACGCAAGGTTGAAGTCTTTGGAGACGCAAGTGGCCCAAATCACTACAGCAGTGGGAGGCTAACATCAAAATGGCAAATTTCCAGCGATACGGAACTTAACCCGCAGGAACAATGCAATGCCATTCATATGAGGAGTGGTACAAAATACGAGGGCCCAAAGCCAACAACCAATACATTTAAGAGGAAGCAATAAGAGAATCGGTGTCCGGGTCAAGACGTATAACTTAGCACTTTCGGGAGGCAACCCAAATTTTAATCGCCTTTGTTAAATTTGATTTTGATTTTTACTATCTTATTTTTTAGTTTTGTTTGTTTTTGTGAGTTTTTGTGTAGGAGGCATCACGACAAACTCCAGATTTTTCTTAAAAATAAATGAAACAAATCGAAAAAACATATCACACGACCGTGTATTTTGGCAAAATAGAGACCAAATACACGGGTCAATTTGCTTAATAATACACAGTCGTGTATTTGGTCTGTGCAGAAATAGAGAGCAGCAGGCATAATACATGGTCTGACCGTGTATTTCATTCGGGACAGATTTTCTTCCCCTTTTAATTTCAAACACTCCAAATTTATCCCACTTCTTCCCTTCCAAACCCTATGACCGAAAATTCTCCTACAAATACACAATTCCCTCTTCAAAATTCTTCAATTCCTCGCTTAAAAAACTTTAATCTCAAGTTGATATACTTCTCTCTATCAAGAAACCCACCACAAATTTCTTCCAATTATCCACTTTTACTTAGTATTCTTCAAGTTTGGGATGGGGATTATTTTCGAAAATCTCAAGAATCATAAAAGCTTCACACCCAAATCCATGGATTTAAGAGAATGAGAAGGTGGTGTAGGTCCCAAGGGGTGTGAGTAAGGTTTAGAAGGGGAGGGGTTGAATAAACCTTACCAACTTTTCGATTTTAGTCCTTTTAAGTGTAGGTCCCAAGGGGTGTAAGTGTAAGGTTTAGAAGAGGGGTTGAATAAACCTTACCAAATTTTTGATTTAGCCCTTTTAAAAATTCGAGTTGATACTACACACCGTTTGTGTCCTTGGTGGATGACCAATTTAGTTAATCAAGAGAGTTAGTCTCTCAAATGACTCAACCGAGCCGTTGATGGAATAACTCACCGTTAAGTCTAAATTAACTCAACGTGGTTTGTTTTCATTGGAAGACTTAACACCCTTAAGTTTGGTTAAGTAGAGATTTAGAGCTTGATTTAGTACTTAGAGATTATCTAATGGATAGCAAATATGTCGGCCAGAATTAAATGGATATGATGCAAGAATTAAAGTCTTTGAAATGTAAATGACACAATAAGATTTTTATAGAGGTTCGAAGATGGGGTAATTCTTCTACTCCTCTCTTCTCCAACTCCTGGAGGAATCCACTAGGTATTGATCAATATACAAAGTGGTAATCCGGATACATGTCTTGATCACACAAACCGACTTGATCCTTTGGGACTCCTGAGACGCCTTGATCACTCACCGGCTTCTCGTGACGACTCGCTTCTTCACAGGCATTTTGCGCTTGCTACTACATGCCCACTTGCTCAAGCTCTTTGGATTTGATCACGAAGCCCTCCAAAAGCTCAAGACTTGGTTCGACCTTGAACCTTTCTACAATCCTTCGTGGAATGTAGACCCCTTGATTCTTCGGCAATTTCCTCTTCAACCGATTGAAGTTATCTTTCCTTCACAGTGAGTGTTGGATTGATGTTCTTCGTAGTGTAGGCTTGAGGATTGAGCGTTTAATAACTTGAGAATATTTCTTGAATGTTTGTGGTTCTTTTTCACCTCCTCTCGTAGTCATTCCTCGCCTTTTTATAGTGATCTTTCAAAAATCCCGTTGAAGAGATAGGCTTATTTTTTGAAAGTCACTTGTGATCGTTGGCTTGTCTTGTTGCATCCTTGGAATTGCCATTTTCTCGTATGAATTGTTCTTCACCTTTTGAGTTCGACACGGTGTAGTGCTTCCCATTGGTTTATTCCTTTTGCACGCTTCGGGATTGAGCACTTCGAGAAAGGTAGCATGGAGATATTACTTGTTTAAGTAATTCTCTTGATTTACTCGGCAACGGATCTTTTTCCGTTATCTCGACTTGACCGCATTTCCTTGCTTTCCCCAGGTGACTTAGAGTCGCCTTCCAATCATTGGATGACTCTTTCCGTCACTTCAACTTGAGACTTGGCTTTTCTTGAGTTGACTTGATCGATACTCCACTCACCGCATCTCACCGCTCATTCATAGAGTTCCCGTCTTCTCTTCTTTGCCATACTCAAATGTCTTTGCAAATGAGTCTTCCTTCTAGCCTCCATTGTCTTCTTGCATGTTTGGGCATAGTCCGACTTAACTCAAACTTGCCCTATTTATTACAATGCGCTTTACAACAAAATTGGGGTGCCAACTTCCTATTCTAAGTTTTACATGGCATTCATCAAAATCTAAACAATAAATTTCCCAACAATTTCCCCATTTTTGATGATGCCAAAACTTAAAACATTCAAAAATGTAAATAGCAAAGATACATACAGATAGTGTATTCACATAGAATGTATGCGTAGAATCAATCCTTTTATTGATCATGACATTCTTGTTCTTTTACACAATCACATACAAGGTGTATCGAGCAAACATTTGTCTACAAAAAAAAAATAAAGAATTTATAGCTTTATTGCGGAAGACTTACATAGTATGTATTTACATAGTAAAATACATGAAGGGGTGGACAAAGAACACTTCATCTCCTTCGCCGTTGTCTCCTTATTTCATCTTGTTCAAGATCTTCCTCTTCTTCTTCTTTTTCTCATCATCGTCACCGCCTTCTTCTTCTTTTTTCATATGCCTTCCTGGCGCCTTCATCTCTTCTTAATCTCTCTTGTCTTTCCTCCCATAGCTGAGTTTGTCTCTTATTTTCTTCTTCTATTCTTTTCGCATACTCAACATTACTTTTAGCCACTTGCAAATTGCCTACTTGGTCAAGACCAGCCCAAGAGATTCCTCCTTTCTTGCACGGATCTACGTGCTCAATGTTTTTGGGCGGAGGCCTGTCTCAAACCTCTTCCTCCACCATCGCTTCTTCCTCTCCCTCTCGGGCGTGTATTGTCTTGGGGTCTTCTTCTTTCCAAATGAGTGACCAGGCGGAGTGACCAAAGCAGAGTGATCGCGAGTCTGTGCTGTCGGCTTCTTCACATAACGTGAGACCCTTTTCCCAAGATAAGTCCCAAGCTTGAGCCATAGACATTTTTCCAAAGTATCCTTCGGATGCGAGCATTTTAAATTCATCAACTGATCGTGGCTCGGTCCCGACATCGAGATGGCATAAGTGTCTCTGCTTCACCGGAATGCCTCCATGTTGTTTCAAGATGTTCATAACTCGGGCATCCATTCTTCCTTCCACTTCCTCCATCCCTCGCTTCAATTGTCTTTCTCTTTTCACCCATAGATATATCGTGAGTGTTGGAGTGGCGAGTCATCGGGAGTTTGTCTGAGCGATAATGTCGGCTATGACAAGACCTTGTTGGGGGTTTGTGCAATCATCAAGGTCACATCTTTCGATCTTTCCCCCTCAACGGACTTTCCTTTCTTTTGTTTTGACACTTCCTCAAATTGTCTTTCCTTTTACACCGCTTCCTCCTTTTCACCTTCGGATCTCTTTAGCGCTTTAAAGTATTCCTCTTCCCCCTTTTTGGCATCATCAAAGGAGAGAGGAACACTGAAACATATCTTGTGCGGAAGTCGAGCTCGGCGATAGCCGAGTTCGCCTCGAGTCTCGCTGTGGTGTATGCGGCACGAAATTCGGAGCGAGTAGCGTTGGACTCTGCTGAAATTAGCTTCAACTCAGCCATGAGAAGGCTGAATTTTCTATCCATGTTTTCTTCCATACGCTGGAGATCACTCTTATTTTGCTCACGCACTTTATCTCGGCGTGTGAGCTTCATGCATGTGCTCAATGTGTTCTCTCAATTTCGTTTTGCATCGATTCTCGGCTCTCCATACCAAGAGCTTGTTGAACAATATCCTGAAGTATCTAACTTGTTCCACACGCATTGTTTTTTGTTGTTGCCACCATTCCCCGATCCTCGATCAAGTTATGCCTCTCAAGTCGCAGATAAGGTTGCATCTCTCGTTGTCCAATCGCATGTCCATAGAGGCCTGGTGCCTCTCCATCCGTTCAATTTCAGCAAATAATGCCTTGAACACTTCCCGAACTTCAATGTTTCTTCCGTTGCGGTGATGGCCATGCGGCGTCAAAGTCATAGTCACCGAACGATGGTACCTGACGGAATGACGAGGAGGTCTGCGTGGAAGCGCGTGCGAGCTCGTTCTCGACTCTTCGGGAGGTCGGGTACCTCCAGGAGAAAGGAAATGATTCTATAAAGGAATCATCACGCCAACCGGGATTTGTTCAATGATGAGAGGTGCGGCGTGAAGTTCCTTTTGAGTCGAACTCGCTGCGACTTGAGGAGCTCGTGCGGTGGACTCTGCTTTGGTGGGGTCTTTTGTGAAGTGGACCCGGCTTTTGCCGAGCCTCACTGTCTCAATGCCTTCGTTGGTCTCACCGGTTTCTCCAATTGAGTGGATCGGTCCTCGGCCTTATCGAAGCGTCATCGGATGATGATGAGATTTCCATTGGTGGCTCATCATCAAATTGAAAGTTTGACGAGTAGTCTTGAGATCGAGACTTGCTCGTCTTTGGGAACATCCGCACCGAGTCTTTTGGATCGGTCACGGGGGATGACTCGGCTTCTTCGTCGCTTTCGATCCCAAAAGGTTACATCGGGATTATCCTGGGAATCATGAAGCGCGCTTATCTCCTTTTCGATGGATCAATGATAGCAGGAGAGATGTTCTCTACTTGACTTTTCTTTACCCCGGAAGTCTCAACCTCCCGTGGCCTTCATTACCTCCTACCTCAACCGCTGAGTGAGGCATTGGACCTCCCTTTCGACAAATGTGTCACTGTCTTAGGGTCTTCTCGTGGTGGCATCCATTGGAGTCTCAACCCCATGGATTGCACTTTCATCGCCTGAGTGTTAACTCCCGTACTGTTCCTTCCTCGTGCCTCGATCGCATCGCATCGCTAGGCGTCATTAGCCTTCGTGAGCGCTTGGCACCTCACCGAGACAATCTCAATCGCCTGAGCTTCGTTGATGACAACTTGCTTTGTGTACTTTACTTTGTGGTTGTTCCTTCTCCACTTCGCCTCCTAGATTCGTCATGGAGTCATCTGCAGCCTTTCTCCGACCTTGCTGCGGTGGAGGGAGTTTCCCCTCACCGGGCGCACCACCCGAGTGACTTGAATGGGTCACTCGTCTCCAAACTCCCGGTTGTATCTCTTTTGGAGTGTTCACCGTTCAAAGGTGGTAAGACACCTTCATTAGGGGTTGGCTCAACTGGGTCCCCACTAACCCGTTCATCGCCAGCCTCCCTTAATTCCTTCTTCCGAGTGAGTGGGGAAGTGGTGGCAAGAACAACGGTGGCGATTTGGTTTGAACCACTCCCATTGGATCAATTTCACCGGTGTGTTTTGGAGGACTCTCCCTGGTCCCTCCATCATGCTCTTCTCATGAAGAATTCGGATTCATGCATTGCTTGCTGCATTTGCAACTCTTCTCGTGGCGGCGAGGGGTCCGAGATCCTCATCACTTTCTCGATAGAATATCGAAGTGAGAATGTGTATGTTCTGTGGTTCCGGCGAGAGGCGATCTTTGGCCTTCTCTCTTGCCTCGCCTTCCTCCGCGCCTCTCCTTCTCCTTATCCTTGAAAATCTGCGGGGATATCCGTGCGCTTTTCTTCATCCATCTTTGAGATCACAGAGGTTAGTCCAAGGAAGTTCAGCAGCCTTCCTCTTCTTCTTCGATAAACTCGGGCCGTTGGGGATAGGATCATCACATCACTATCACTCTATCGCTTCTTCTTGTGTCTCACCGCGAACTACAAATTGTTTCTTGATTTGCCTCTCTTGACGCCTTGAAAGACTTATTTAGTTTCATCAATTATATCCTGGGACTCTACTTCTCCAGCTAGCCTCCTAAGATCTGCTCCACTGAGTGGCCGACTCACCGGTTTCTCAAGCTCGGAGTGCTTGATGATTCTTCTTCGTCTCCTAGTTTGTACCAGAGGAATTTCTGGTTCGAGAGAGTTTCATTTGAGTCTTGGGCGTCGGGGCCTGTCTTTGGTGGTGTTTTCTTCCGAGGAGCCGTCTTGGCTTATCGGTTCTCCTCTTTTTGACGATCGGAGAAGGTATTTGAGAGTCCTTCTCGACCGGCTACTGCTTTGCTAGGGCGAGACACGGCTGGGGGTAGGTGACTCCGCCGCAGGGGCGGGAGCAGTTTGTTTTTCTTTCTTTGCAGAGCGTGATCTTCTTTAGCAAAATTAAGGGGCAACTTTCTTCTTTGGTGGAGAGGAAACAACTATATCTTCAGGGTCACCGATTCCCCTCACTCGTGTCGCTCTCTTGGCGTGGGCTCTCTTCAGTGCGCCCGAGAGAGGTTTGATCTCGAACATCCTCTTGTTTACATGGAACGCCTTTCCATGTCAAGAGGGACTCCTTTCACCTCCATCACCGCCAATCACTGTGCCATATCCTAGGGACCCTCCAAATGCACCATCTTCCTTGAAGGATTTGTTCCTACATTCTCGCAGTCTGAGAGACAAACTCGGCCAGTTTATTTTCTTTTTTTCTTCAATGATCGCGGCCATTACGATCAACTTTGCTTTTGATGATTGGTCAAAGTCGCCAAATTTGATGTCTATGCATTTGGCATCTATGTCCAACGGTTTGTGGTAATCCTCCTTCAAACCTCTTGTTTGTTTTGTGTAAACTATTTTATCAAAGATAGTCGGGCTTGGCTATTTCCTTCCAAGCAAAGACCAGGTTTTACATCAAAGATCGTTGATTTCTCGATGCTCCTTCCGTCTTAGTGAGCGGTGTTCACCAAATCCTTGCGAGAGATGGTGAACTTCTTTCCATGAACAGATGACTTTATCCCTTCATCGTGAGTCTCGGCGTTCACGTAGAATCGTGCGACCTCCTCCACATAGGTCATCGGATATTCCAACGCCGAAACGATTTCACCCAGGCGTTTCCAATTTCTCAAAGAATTTTCTTCACTAAGGTGTCGTTGGACCCCTATTTCACCATGCCGTCGAAATCCACAAAGAGACCTGTGGATTTGCTTTCCTAACTTGACAAAATCATAGGTTGGTGCCATTTTTCGGATTTCACCGAAGAAAACTTAGAGGTTGATTTGAAGATAGATAGGGTTTTGAGAGAGTTTTGCCTTTGCTTCAAAAGAAATGAACGGTTTTGTAATATGAGAGAGAGAAGAAGGAAAGCTTAAGTATGGTTTATGAAAGGACGTGCGGGTGGTTTTTGAAATGTGATCGAAATCGACGGCTTAGATTTTGCACGCCGATGTAGCATTTAATGTCTCATATTTAATGCGACAACATTTATATCCAATCATAAGCTTGGTGTGCAAATTTTTGCTGACACGCCATAATTATCTTTGACGTCATTCTTAAAAACATTCCCGCTTAGTAAAAACGATCGCGTTTTTGTCACTTTGCTCATAAATGACTCGGCTTTTACCCTTAGTTGGTTTAACTCTTCTTCTCACAGCTTCTTTTGTGACTCAAATTTGTCACCGACTTGGTATAGTCAGTTGTCTTCCAATACAAATTTTTAGTCTTGCTTTTGTGAGTTCAAATCTTTTTCCTTTTTGTGTTCCATTTCTTTTCTTTGATTCTTCCGAGTGTTAGCTCACTCAATTAACCCTAACTCATGCTTGAGTTCTTCAAATCTTGACTCACATAATGGTTTTGTGAAGATGTCGACCAATTGTTTATCGGTTGAGATATATTCCAAGATGATGTCCTTCTTTTCAACATGATCTCTTATGAAGTGATATCGACATCGATATGCTTTGTTCTTGAGTGCAACACAGATTTTGAGTGATTGCAATTGCACTTGTGTTATCACACATGATTGGAATTTCTTTTTCCTCAACTTCATAGTCTCTCACCATTCTTTGTCTCATCCATAGGATTTGGGCACAACAATTTGCCCGCTATGTATTCTCCGGTCACCAGTAGAGGTGGCTATTGAATTTTGTTTCTTGCTAAACCAGAAATCAGCTGTTTCCTAACATTTGACATGTGCCCGAGGTGCTCGTCTCTGTCGACTCGTGCATCCAAAGATAGTCGTAGTCCGAATAGCCAATTAGCTTGAATCCACCTTCCTTTGGATACCATAAGCCAACTTCTTGGCTTCCTTTCAAGTATCTCAATATTCTCTTAGTCTTATATGGCTCTCTTTTGGAGCAGATTGAAATCTTGCACATACACCTACAACAAAGGTGATGTCCGCACCCGCTTTGTGAGATAGAGCAAAGATCCAATAAGTGCTCAGATCTTGTTTGATCTACTGAGCTTGCCATCCGCATCCATGTCCATTTTGATGATGCATTCATTGGTATTTTCATAGAAGACTTCTCCTCCATACCAAATTTCTTCATTAAATCTCTCTGTATTTTGTTTGACTTATGAAGGTTCCATCCTTCATTTGTTTCACTTGGAGTCCAAGGAAGAATGTCGACTCTCCCATCATGCTCATTTCAAATTTACTTTGCATGAGGTTTGAAAATTTTTCACATAGCTCTTTGTTTGTGGATCCAAAAATGATGTCATCCACATATATTTGAACAAGCAAAGATACTCTTTTTGTCTTGAATTCTGAAAAGTGTTCTATCTACTTTTCCTTTTGTGAATCCATTCTCGCTTAGGAATTGTGACAAAGTGTCATACCATGCTCTGGGTGCCTGTTTCAATCCATACAGAGCTTTCTTGAGTTTGTATACCTTATTTCCAAGATTCTTCCGCTCAAATCCTGGAGGTTGTTCAACATACACTTCTTCTTCCAATAAACCATTTAGGAATGCGCTTTTTACATCCATCGATATACAATAAAAATTCTTGTGAGTGCATAGGCAAGAAACATCCTTATAGCTTCCAATCTTGCTACAGAGCAAATGTTTCATCAAAATCTATTCCTTCTTCTTGGCAATATCCTTTGGCTACTAGTCTTGCTTTGTTTCTTACCACGAAACCTTCCTCATTCATCTTGTTTCAACACCCATTTAGTACCAATAACGTTTTGATGGGTGGGTCTTTGAACTAATTCCCATACTTTGTTTCTTTCAAACCGATTCACTCTTCTTGCATAGCTTGAATCCAATGTGTGTCATCCAATGCTTGTAACACATCTTTGGGCTCTATTTGCGAGATAAAGCATGTGAACATAGCTTCTTGTTGAGTTTTGGATCTTGTTTTGACACCTTCTCTTATATCTCCAATGACAAGTTACGTGGATGGTCTCTCGGCCATCTTACATCGAGTTGGAGTAAGTTGGTTGGATTCGTCCTAGACTTTTGTGTTGCTTTGATCACTCTCTCGTAGTCACTTAGCCGCAAATTTTCCAAATTGTTTTTGAGATTCAAATATCTCATCTTCTTCTCGAGTTTATAATTCCAAATTTTCCTTGACTTCAAAGATAGGGACTCTTCTCGTATGGTTGGATGATTCATCTTATCACTCTTCAATGTCTTCTCCATTTACATTTGGCTCATCGAATACCACATGAATGGATTCTTCCGCAACCATAGTCCTTTTGTTGAGTGCTCTGTAGGCTTTGCTTTCACCGAGTATCCCAAAGATACCTTCATCGGCTTTAGCATCGAAGGCCTTTAGATTGTCTTTGCCATTGTTGTGGATGAACCATTTACATCCAAATATTCTAAAATATGCAACATTTGGTTTTCTTACAGTCCAAATCTCATAGGGAGTCTTTGTCACCGTCTGTTTATCATACATCCTGTTTTGAGTGTAGCAAGTTTGTGTTGATTGCTTGACCCAAAATCTTTTTGGTAACCCCGCTTGACTAACATGGTCCTTGCGCTTCTTTGAGAGTTCTATTCCTTCTTTCTCGCAACTCCATTCGATGTGGAGTTCTTGCTCGCATATAGTTCATGACCAATACCATTTTCAATACAATATTGAGTTATTATTCCATTGACAAACTCGGTTCCTCTGTCGATCTTATTTTGATAGTGGTTTGGCTCTTCTCATTTTGAATCCTCTTCATCACCGGTGGGTAGTTTCTGAGAGTTTATTTCTTCTTACACATGAATATTGTCCATGTATATCTTGAGTAGTCATCTACTACCACCAAGGTGTATTTCTTTCCACTTATGCTAGCCGGTTCCACTGGGCCAAATAGATCCATATGTAGCAGATGCGATTCTTGTTGAAGATGGGCATGTCTTTTCTTTGAATGATGATTTGATTTGTTTTCCCTTCGACATGCGTCACATATACTCTCCTTTCTCGTATCTTTAGTCCGGAAGTCCTTCCACAAGACTACTTACAGCAAGCTTGTTAATCGTTTTGAAATTCGGGTGACTCGGCTTTTTGTGCCACAACCAACTTGATTCAAATGTGCTTTTTGCTAGTAGACAGTCTTTGGGTGTAGCGGTTGACCAATCTACTACATACATGTTCTTTTGTGTCGCATTCTTGCAACACAACTTCATTCGATTCAGCCTCCTTGATTTGGCATATACCCATGTTAAATCCAACATTATAGCCCTTGTCACAGAGTTGATGATGCTTAGCAAGTTGAAGTTGAGTCCTTCAACATATGCAACATCCGTGATTTCTAATCCATTCCTCTTGATGGATCCAATGCATCTTATTTCACCGGAGCTTCATTTCCTCCAAATATGACTTTTGCTCCTTTAACTTCCTTGAATTTTGACAAATATTTCTTATTTCTGTCATATGTCCGGAATGTGACCACTATCCATATACCAGGTTCCTTGGCACTCACTGCTCCTTGAACCTCGCAATCAAGGAAATTAAGTTTTAAGTACCCATACTTGTCCTGGGTCCCGAGGGGTTAGAATTGTAAGATGATCCAACCAACTTATAGCCAAATGATTTGACTCTAAGGGATTGCCATCTATCGAGCTGCCATAATCATAATTAATCTTGGCAAATTGCTTGGGGATTCTAGGTTCATACAAAATTGTCTCTTTTGTTTGTATGCTGTATATGTGTTTTGGCAATCACCTTCTTTGGGTAATTGTGGTGTCTTTGAGTGTAGTGCCTAGGTGCATATGTGTGTCTTTGATGAAAGCTCTTTATACTTTTGGAATGGCCTTTGAGTTCTAGGCCTTTGCCATTTGGGCTTATATTCCATAAGTCTATGTTGATAGTTCACATCATTCCAATCACTTGGCTTGGATATTTTCTACCATTCCCATCATATGTATTTCTTTTATAGATTTTCTGGGGTTTTTGGTAGCTCTGCTTCTTTTTTACAGAGTATTTTCTGTTTGGAGTTTGTTGAGGAACTCGATCAATCTCTTCTCACCGCCCTTTCAGTAGCACTCAACTGGATGTTTTCTTTTTCTTTATAACCAAGGCCAGTTTGCTTGTAATTGTGCTTTGGAGTGAATGTGTGTGCAACATTTAGAGTTTTGGATTTTTAGACTCTTCATTGCTTGAAGATCCTTTTTCCAAAATTACTTTTGAAGTTTGACATATCACGAGAGAGTTAAATCCTAGCCTGTCTTGTCTCCACATTCTCTTTGACTCATAATAAGATCATCCAATGATTTAGATGCCTTAGTGAATGAGGCAATAACATTTTTGAGGTCATTCCCCTCTTTTCTATGGCAAAGGCAATTTCGCTATTAGCTTGGCTTTTTCAAATTTTTAAATTTTCATTCTCATCGGCTATTTGACTTAGAGTACTCGGCTCCTTAGTCAACTCGTGAGTTTTGCTCTTGAGTAGGTTGTTTTCCTCATTTAGTAGTGTGTGTGAGGATTTAATGTGTTCAAAATCTTTCATCATTTTGCCTAATGAGTCATAAAGATCGAGTGGGTGATGAGGTGTGTGTGTCATCACTATCACTAGAATCGAGTTTGATGAGTTGGAGTTTACCTCATCTTCTTGGTCAGTTGATCTTGTTCCTTGGCCATCAAACGGATCGGGGCTTCTTCTTCGTGAGTCACTTGAGTAGTCGGCATCATTGCTCAATCACCGCGTGTCTTTTGACTCAAGATTTTCTCAATGACCAACATTGCCTTTTTCTTTTCTTGTCTTCTTTCTCTCAAGACCTTTCTTTCTTCTTCATTCCTGTATTTGTTGACTACGGGATATGGGCATCAATGGCATAGTGACACTGTTGCCTACGATTCCAAAGATAGATATTCAACCTTTTGATCGACTCTTTCCATTCTTAGATTGTCGACCCTTTGATATTCAACTTTTTGATGATCTCGTTTCTCTTGGTTGGCCTATCTTCCCTTGACTTGGAGGGAGATGAGTGTCTTCCGGAGGATTCGCCCTTGCCTCTCTTGTAGTTCTTATTGAAAAACTTGTTGAACCTTTTTACTAGTAGGGCTATTTCTTCCGGGTCAATGACTTCTTTGACCTCGGCTCTCTTCCCATCTTTAACAATTAGAGCAGTTGTTTTGGGTACAACTGTCTCTTCCTCGTCTTTTCTTCTCATTTCAAACTCGTAGGCTTTGAGGTCCGAGAATAGTTCATGGTTGGATGTCTTTGATAGGTCCATGGAATGTCTTAGTGCCATGACTTTCATTTCCCATTCAATTTGGAAGACTTTTTAGGATCTTCATACACATTTCTTCTCGTATATATTCCTTTCCAAGTCACGGATAGCTCGTTGGTGATTTACGTGAACCGAGCATCCAGTTGATCCAGGTTTTCTCCTAAGATCGTTTTGAAGTTCTCAAATTTAATACAACACGCGATAATTTGTTTTCTTTGATTTACTTCGAGCCTTCACAAATCAATGTTAGCTTGTCCCATTTCTTTAGCCGTTTTGCATGATTTGACTTTATTGAACATGGCTTTGTCCAAGGTTTTGTAAAGGATGTCCTTGGCTACATTGTCCAGGTTGTATCTTTTTCTCGTCATCATTTGTCCATTCGGTTCTTGGTTTTTCAACCATGGGTGTCCGGGAGCAACATCCTCTTCACCTTCAAATTTCCGAGCTTCTTCTTACAAAATTGTGTTCACCTTTAAGATTTGCGTGGCCCATCCTCTATCACTATCCACATCTCATCATGTAATCTTTGATAGATGAGCATGCATACGAATTTTCCAATCATCAAATTCTTCAATTGTGAACATAGGGATGCGTGTCAAATTTGCTTCCATGATAATAAATTTTAATGATAAAAAGAGTTTTGAAAGTTTAAGTACTAAAGCGGACTTTGAAAAGTTTGGAGATCTAGTTCGAACTAACCGGAAAGGCTCAATGAACCAACCGCTCTAATACCACTTGTAGGTCCCAAGGGGTGTAAGTGTAAGGTTTAGAAGGGGGTTGAATAAACCTTACCAAATTTTTGATTTAACCCTTTTAAAAATTCGAGTTGATACTACAGTACCAATGTGTCCTTGGTGGACACCAATTTAGTTAATCAAGAGTTAGTCTCTCAACGGACTCAACTCGAGCTATTGATGGAATAACTCAAATTTTAAGTCTAAATTAACTCAACTGTGGTTTGTTTTTTGGAAGACTTAACACCCTTAAGTTTGGTTAAGTAGAGATTTAGAGCTTGATTTAGTACTTAGAGATTATCTAATGGATAGCAAATATGTCGTGAGAATTAAACGGATATGATGCAAGAATTAAAGTCTTTGAAATGTAATGACACAATAAGATTTTTATAGAGGTTCGAAGATGGGGTAATTCTTCTACTCCTCTCTTCTCCAACTCCCCGGAGGAATCCACTAGGTATTGATCGAGTATACAAAGTGGTAACAATCCGGATACAAGTCTTGATCACACACCGATTTGATCCTTTGGGACTCGGTCCGAGACATCTTGATCACTCACCGTGGCTTCTCAAACGACCCAGCTTCTTCACGGGCAATGCACTGCGCTTGCTACAGCCCACTTGCTCAAGCTCTTTGGATTTGATCACGAAGCCCTCCAAAAGCTCAAGACTTGGTTCGAGCTTGAACCTTCCTACAATCCTTCGTGGAATGTAGACCCGCCGATTCTTGATAATTTCTCTTCAACCGATTGAAGTTATCTTTCCTTCACGGGTGAGTGTTGGATTGATGTTCTTCGTAGTGTAGGCTTGAGGATTGAGCGTTTAATAACTTGAGAATATTTCTTGAATGTTTGTGGTTCTTTTTCACCTCCTCTCGAGTCATTCCTCGGCCTTTTATAGTGATCTTTCAAAAATCATCCGTTGAAGAGATAAGCTTATTTTTTGAAAGTCACTTGTGGTCGTTGGCTTGTCTTGTTGCGATCCTTGGAATTGCCATTTTCTTGTATGAATTGTTCTTCACCTTTTCGAGTTCGACACGGTGTAGTGCTTCCCATTGTTTATTCCTTTTGCACGCTTCGGGACCGAGCACTTCGAGAAAGGTAGCATGGAGATATTACTTGTTTAAGTAATTCTCTTGATTTCGGCAAATGATCTTTTTCGATTATCTCGACTTGACCGCATTTCCTTGCTTTCCCCAGGTGACTTAGAGTCGACTTCCAATCATTGGATGACTCTTTCATCACTTCAACTTGAGACTTGGCTTTTCTTGAGTTGACTTGATCGATACTCCACTCACCGCATCTCACCGCTCCTTCATAGAGTTCCGTCTTCTCTTCTTCTTGCCATACTCAACCTCTTTGCAAAGAGTCTTCCTTCTAGTCTCCAGTTGTCTTCTTGCATGTTTGGGCATAGGCGACTTAACTCGGCTTGACCAGCCTATTTATTACAATGCGCTTTTACAACAAAATTGGGGTGCCAACTTCCTATTCTAAGTTTTACATGGCATTCATCAAAATCTAAACAATAAATTTCCCAACATTAAGAATATTACGAGCTAACTCAAAAACAGTGTGTCCTTGAGGGACAACTAAGTTGGTTATTCAAAGAGAGATTAGCCACTCAATAGACTCGATAGAGCCGTTGATAGAATAACTCACTGTTAACCCGTACTTTAACTTGGATGTGTTGGTTTTATCGTTGGAAGATTTAACACCCTTTGAATTATTTTAAACTTGTTTTAACACTTGATTTTAGCACTTGATTATTAATCACCGGATAGCAAATATAAGTTTATCGTGGATATAATGTAAGTATGCGAGAAATGTAAGTGTGAAAAATAAATGACACAAATGATTGATTTTTATAGAGGTTCGAAGATGGGGTAATTATTCTAATCCTCTCTTCTCCAACTCCTAGAGGAATCCACTATGTAAAAGATCTCGTTTACAAAGTGGTCAACGATCGAGACGACCTTGGTCACACAAATGCTTTCTCTTCTTCGACTTCTTCCACAGGCGGCTACCCTTGCTACTTTAGCTCACTTTCTCAAGCTCTTGGATTTGATCACGAAGCCCTCCAATGACTTTATACTGGTTCGACCTTGAACCTTCATACAATCCTCCTTGGAAAGTAGACCCCTTTTGATTCTTCAAAAGTTTCCTCTTCAACAAATTTGAAGTTGTCTTTCCTTCACAACTTGTGTTGGATCGATTTCCTTTGAGTTTCAGGCTTGAGGATTTGCTTGAATATACTTGAGAATATTGCAGGTTAATAGCTTGAATATTGCTTGCTTGTTCGTGGTTCAGGTTACCTTTTCTCAATGAATTTCCTCAACCTTTTATAGTGAACTTTTGAAATTTTGCCCATTGAAGATATAGGCCGATTTCAAAAGTCACTTGTGTTCGTTGGCTTGTCTTTTCTTGGTTCTCAACCTTGAGATGTAGACCCTTCCTCGTATTAAATGAATTTGCGCTTTTCGTGTTCGACACGAGGTGCGGTGCTTCCCATTGGTTTATTCCTTTTGCACGCTTCGATGAGCACTTTAAGACACAGCGGCGGCATGGAGGTATTACTATATTAAGTAAAGTTCTTGACTTACGTAAACGGATTTATCTCGATTAACTCCTCTTGGTTGTTTGGCTTTTTCCCGGTGACTTGAGTCCGCTCCAATCATTGGATGACTCATCTGTCACCTCAACTTGAGACTTGGCTTCCCGAGTTGACTTGATCGACTCTTCACACACCGCTTCATCTTCCACGGTGATACACCACCGATCGAGTTCTTGACTTCCCTTCATAGCCATACTCAAATTTGTCTCGCGTGAAGTCTTCACTTCGATCTTTAGTTGGCTTCTTGTATTTCCGGGCGTAGTGACTTGACTCAACTTTTCCAGCCTATCTATTACAATGTAAATTCCAAGGAAAATGGGGTGCCAACTTTCTAGTTTAAGTTTTACATGACATCCATCAAAATATACAAAATAAATTTCCCAACAATTTCTCCTTTTTTGATGATGCCAAAACTTAAAAACATTCAACAAAATATAAAACAAGAAAGAAACATACAGACAATGCAAGAAACAAAGAATGTATGCGTAGAATAGATCGTTTTATTGATCATAGCATTCTTGTCCTTTACACAACTATTTACATTTGGTATCGTGAGTATTATATATCAAAGCAAAAATACATACATCTATGCTGAGATACTAGAATAAATACAAAGTGAAAAATTACAGAACACTTCACTAAGTATACAGATGACTTACATGAATGTATTTACATAAGTAATATACATGAAGGGTTCGCATCAACACTTCAACGCCTTCGCTGCCTCCTTCTTTCTTCTTCAGCTCTGTCGAAGTCATCAGCTCTCTTCCTTTTTCTTTCTTCTTCTTCAGCTTTCTTTTTCTTTTCATAGGCTCATTTGGAAGCTTCATCCCTTCGCTTCCTCTCGAGCCATTGCTCTGTTTGCCTTTTGTTCTCCTCTTCCTATCTTCTTACAGCCTCTGCATTCTTCCTTGCCACTTCTAGGTTTGCCACTTCGTCATACCCAGTCCAGTAGATCCTCCCTTCTTTCCGGGATTTACATATTCAATATTTTTGGGTTATGGCCGAGGTCGAAAACTTCTTCCACCACCACTTCTTCCTCCTCCTCTGGGTGTATATTGTACAGAGTCTTCGCTTACACCGGTGAGTGGTCTTCTGGTAGTCTCTTGTTTTTTCTCGCTTCTTTGCACAACGCAAGACCCTTTTCCCAGTACAAATCCCAGGCTTGGGCTAGTGACATTCCCTGAAAATAGCCTTCGGATTCGAGCGTTTTGAATTCTTCAACTGATCTCGGCTCGGATCCATTGTCAGGTGCAGCATCTTGATCTTTCCCGGCTGGAATGCCGCCGTATTGTTTCATCACTTCTTCGATGCGGACATCCGTCTTCTTGTCGAACTCCACCATCCCTGCTTCGATGATTCGCCTTTTCTCCGACATTGGCACAACAGAGTGCCCAATGGGTAGGGTTATGTGGAGTTTGCTTAAGATGTAGGCTGTAACTTGACCTTGCTGAGGAGTTTCAGCAATCATTAACGTCAAATCCTTTGAACGTTCCCCTCACCGCTTTTCCTTCTTCTCACCGCAGATTTTTTCAATTTTTCTTCTTTCAAACTCCTGAGGACTCCTCTTCCCCTTTTTGGCATCATCAAAGGAAAGAGGAACCCCAGGGAACATGCCTTCAAGCATGAAATCGAGTCTTCTCAAGATTGTTTGAGTCTGTGCGGCATAAGTCAGTCCAAAATTCTCGAAAGCGAGTCGTCTTGGACTCGGCTACCACCAACTTCATTTCAGCCATGAGTAGGCTAAACTTGCCATTCATTGCGTTAAGGCACAAAATTTCTTTTCTTTGGAATTCTTGCAACTCCATTTCTTTTGTGAGACTCGTGTAACCTTTCGATATACGCCCGCATCCGTTACTTGGATCGGCGTTGTCGGCCATCCAGGGGGGCACGAGCATTCTACCATACGCTTTGAAATAATGAACTTGTTCGAGTCGCATGGCGATTCTTTGTTGAGACCACTCTTGGATCCGCACCACTATCCCTCTCAAGTCTGCTTTGTGAGGGTAGTATCCCCGTTGTCGATCTTAAGTCGAGTGAGGCCCGATGTATTTCAATCTTCTCAATCTCTTCACAGATCTTCTTAAAAATTTCACGAAATTTAGCCGTCTCACTTGATTCACCGCGCAGTCCGCTCTTGACAAAGTTGAACTCGGCCGAACAACGGTGTCGATAGGGATGATTGGATCTTCTCTCACAAAAATCATCGTTGTTCAAAGCGTCTCTTCTTCCAAATCGGTAGGATCGGCGTGAAAGGAAATACTTTTGGAAAGGCATCATCACTCACATATGGGATGGTTTGTGAGGTTGTTCCCGTGATGATTCATCTCTTCGTGCCTCACCGAGATAGCTTCATCGGCGGTGGTCACAACTGGGGAGCTGTGGCCAATGGAGCCGGGTAGTCGTTATCGCTGCAACTGTAGAAGCTGTGATGGTATGTCTCGTTGGGGGAGTTGAGATATTTTTCCCAGTGACTAAGCCTCAACCTGTCTTAACGACTTCTTCGGTCTCGATGGATTTTTCTAAGTGAATAATCGGTTCCTCTGCTTTGCTCATCGGCGTCATCGGATGATGATGAGACTTGTGGGCTTGGCTCATCATCGAAATTAAATTTTTGACGACGGCTTTGTCACTTAGGCTGCTCATAGTTTTGAGAACATCCTCACTGGGTCCTTTGGATGCAAAAGAGTGGACTCGGCTTCATCTTTAGACCCCAAGAATGATGTGTCTAAGTTCTCCGAAGTCATGAAGTGCACTTATCTCCTCTTCTATTTCATTGAACCTGGAGGGATGTTCGTGTTTCTTAACCCTTACCTAGGGAAGTCTCAACCTCCCTTAGGCCTTCAATACCTCCAGCAGACTCAACTGCTGCGAGGCCTTCAATATTCCCTTCGACAGTCACAGTTGTCTTAGGGTCTTGGACCATGGCATTCATAGGAGTCTCAACCCCTAGGATTGCACTTTCATCGCCCAGAGTGTTAATTCCCGGGGCATCTCCATCCTGTGCCTCGACTGTAAGAACAGTTTCATCAACCTTCAAAGCGGTGACATTTCACCGGGACGATTCAATTGTCCGAGCTTTGTCAATGTCACTCTCTTTGTGGTTGTTTCTCAATTTCCACTTTGCCTCCTTTCTTCAAATTTGAGTCATCCACAACGACCTCCAACCCTGCTGTGGTGGAGTGAGTTTCCCCCTCAGCTGGCACACCAGCTGAGTGTCTAATGCTGGGGTCACTCTTCTCCAAACTCGCGGCTTCTTCCGTGAGTGCTCAGCCGCTGGGGCAGGTGGCAGTGCTCCGCAAGGTCCCTAGCATTTATTATTATGTCCTTGCGATGGACAGAAGACTTGATCCCTTCGTCCTGCACCTCCGCGTTAACATAGAACTGAGCTACCTCCTCAAGGTAGGTGTGAGAGTACTCCATAGTCAGAAAAGCCTTAAGACCTGACTCTTCAATCATCTCAGCGATTTTCTTAACAAGGGTTTCATCAGAACCCTGCTTCAAATTCCTTCGAATTCCACTGATGAGCCAGTGTGGATCTGCTTCGAGAGTTTCGCAAAGTCGTGCTTTTGTGCCATTTTTAGAGAGTTTTACCGAATGAAAAACGAGGAACTTGCTTGAAAGATTTTAGGGTTTCAGAGAGAAATTGCCTTAGCTTGGAAGATATACAGGCACGTAAGGTGAGAGAAATGAAAGGCTTCCGTATATAAGGGACGTGAAGGGACACATTTTTGGATTTGAATTTGTTGATTAAGATCAACAACTGAGATTAACATGGCAAAAATGCATTAACTTCATCGCATTTAATGCGGCAGCATTTATATCCAATCATATGGGTTCTGTGCGGCCGTTGGATGCTTTTCATTATTATCTTTGACGTCATCCTTAAAACATTCCCGCTCATTTAAAACGACTGCGTTTTTGTCACTTAGTTCATAAATGACTCAACTTATGTCAAATATGACTTAACTCTGCTTCTCTCTTTTTTTTTATTAAGTGACTCAGCTGTCAGCTAACTCGATGCAGCTGACTTTCCGACATGGCTGTTTCACTTGGCTGATTTGTGAAACTTGCTCTTTTCTCATTTTCTCATTGACTATCTCTGCTGATTGAGTCTTCTGAGTGTTAACTCAGTTCAATTAACCCTAACTCATTCGTAAGCTCTTCAAATCCTGATTCACATAGGGGTTTAGTGAATATGTCAGCTAACTGCTTATCAGTTGAGATATATTCCAAAGTGATGTCTTTCTTTTCAACATGATCTCTTATGAAATGATATCTGACATCAATGTGCTTTGTTCTTGAATGCAACACAAGATTCTGAGTGAATGCAATAGCACTAGTGTTATCACACATAATTGGAATTTATTTTTCTTCAATCTCATAGTCTCTCAGCTGTTGTCTCATCCATAAGACTTGGGCACAACAGATTTGCCCGCACTTGTGTACTCTCTTGTTGTGGATGTGGCTATTGAGTTTTGCTTCTTGCTAAACCAGGAAACCAATCTATTTCAAGCATTTGACATGTACTGCGAAGTACTCTTTCACAACTCTACATCCAACATAGTCCGAGTCGAGTAACCAAGAAGCTTGAATCCACCTTCCTTTGGATACCATAAGCCAACTTTCGCATCCTTTCAAATATCTTAGGATTCTCTTTCTTGCTGATCATATGGCTCTCCTTTGGTGCGATTGAAATCTTGCACATACACCTACCGCAAAGGTGATGTCCGGCTTTCTTGGTTGTTAAGTAGAGCAATGATCCAATAAGAGCTCTATATCTGGTTTGATCTGACCTTGCCATTTGCATCCATGTCCATCTTGATGATGTGTTCATTGGTATTTTCACGAGAAGACTTCTCTATCATACCAAATTTCTTCATTAAATCTCTCGGTGTATTTTGTTTGACTTATGAAGGTTCCATCCTTCAATTGATTGACTTGAAGTCCTAGGAAGAAAGTCGGATCTCCCATCATGCTCATCTCAAATTTGCCTTGCATGAGGTTTGAGAACTTATCACACAACTCTTTATTTGTGGATCCAAAAATGATATCATCCACATATATTTGAACAAACAATATACTCTCTCCATCTTGAATTACAAGAGTGTTCTCTACTTTGCCTTTGGTGAATCTATTGTCGATTAGAAATTGCGACAATGTATCATACCATGCTCTTGGTGCCTGTTTCAATCCATATAATACTTTCTTGAGCTTGTACACCTTATCTCCAATAGTCTTGACTCAAAACCTAGAGGTTGTTCAACATAGACTTCTTCCTCTAGCAGTCCATTTAGGAATGCACTCTTCACATCCATTTGATATACAATGAAGTTCTTATGTGCGGATAGGCAAGAAACATCCTTATTGCTTTTAATCTTGCAACGAGAGCAAATGTTTCATCAAAATCTATTCCCTCTTCTTGGCAATACCCTTTGGCTACCAATCTTGCTTTGTTTCTTACCGAGAGATCCTTCCTCATCCATCTTGTTTTTGAAAACCCATTTTGTGCCAATAACATTTTGATGGGTTGGTCTCTCGCACCAATTCCCATACCTTGTTTCTTTCAAATTGATTGACTCTTCTTGCATGGCTTGAATCCAATGTGTGTCATCCAATGCTTGAGACACATCTTTTGGCTCTATTTGAGAAATAAAACAAGTAAACATTGCTTCATCTTTGTGCTCGATCTGGTTCTTATACCATCTCTTACATCTCCAATAACTAACTCGGTGGATGGTCTCTCGGCCATCTCACATCAAAGGTTGGAGCAAGTCACCGGATTCGATCGTCTCGCAGACTAAGTTGTCTTGAACAACTCTTTTTTTCTTCATTCAAATTTAGAGACTTTCCAAATGTCTTTGAGATTCAACTATCTCATCTTCATCTTGGTTGATTGCTCTTACTTGACTTCAACATAGGGACTCTTTCTCGCATAGTTGGGTGAGTCATCTTGTCGACTAACTCTTCATTGTCTTCTCCATTCACATTTGGTTCATCAAAAACCACATGGATAGACTCTTCTGTGTCCATAGTCCTCTTGTTCAACACTCTATAGGCTTTGCTTTCAGCTGAGTATCCCGAAAAGATACCTTCATCAGCTTTAGCATCAAAAACCTTCAAATTATCTTTGCCATTGTTGTGGATGAAACATTTACATCCAAATATCCTAAAGTACCCAACATTTGGCTTTCTCCCTGTCCAGATTTCATAGGGAGTCTTGGTTAATTGTCTGTTTATCATGCATCTATTTTGAGTATAACATGCTGTGTTAATGGCTTCAGCCTAAAATCTCTTAGGCAATCCAAATTTTCTAACATGGTCCTTGCAGCTTCCTTGAGAGTTCTGTTCCTTCTTTCAAATACTCCATTCAATCTGTGGAGTTCTTGTCAGAGATAACTCATGAGCAATACCATTTTCAACACAATACTGAGTTATTATCCCATTGACAAACTCAGTTCCTCTGTCCGACCTTATCTTTATAATGGTTTGGCTCTTTTCATTTTGAACTTTTTTCATCAGCTGAGGTAACCTCTGCAAATTTTCCTTCTTTTTGCACATGAAGATTGTCCATGTGTACCTTGAATAATCATCTACCACCACTAAGGTGTATTTCTTTCCACTTATGCTGGCTGGTTCAATAGGACCAAATAGATCCATATGCAACAGATGTAATATCCTTGTTGAAGAAGGACTTGGCTTGTCCTTAAATGAAGATTTTATTTGTTTTCCCATCCGGCATGCATCACATACACTTTCTTTCTTGTACACTGAGTCTGGAAATCCTTCTACAAGATGACTTCTTGCAAGCTTGTTGATTGTCTTGAAATTCAGATGACTCAGCTTCTTGTGCCACAGTCAACTTGATTCGACTGTGCTCTTTGCTATGAGACAAGTGCTTGGTGTGGCGAAGAGACCAATCTACCATATACATATTCTTCTCTTGATCCTTGCGGGACTATTTCATATTATTCAACATCTTTGATCCGCACACTCCCATATGAATCCAACATTGTAGCCCTTGTCACGAGTTGGGTCGATGTAACAGGTTGAAGTTGAGGCCTTCAACATAAGCAACATCCGTGATTTCCAATCCATTCTTCTTGATAGATCATGTGCCCTTGATTTCCCCTGAGCTTCATTTCCTCCAAATATGACTTTTGCACCTCTAATCTCCTTGAATCTTGACAGGTTTTTCTTGCTTCATGTCATATGTCCGGAACAACCACTATCCATGTATCGGGTTCCTTGGCACTCAACTGTTCCTTGAACCTGCAATCAAGGAAATTAGTTTTTAGGTACCCATACTTGCCTGGGTCCTGAGGGGTTAGTGCTATAAGATGATTCAACCAACCTATAGCCAAAGGAATTGACTCTAAGAGGTTGCCATCTATCAGTGCCATAATCATAGTGCACGTTAGCAAATTGCTTGGGGGGTTTTAGGTTCATACAACTGTCTCTTTTGTCTGTATGCCTGTGTATGTTATAGCAATTGCTTTCTTGAGATAGTTGTGATATTTCTGAGTGTAGTGCCTGGGTGCATATGTGTGCTGATAATAGCTCTTTTCCCTTTGGAATGACCTTTGCTAAGGTTTAGGTCTTTGCCATTTAGGTTTGTATTCCATTGGGTCTTTGCTGATATTTTACATTGTACCAATCAACTTGGCTTGGATATTTCTACCATTCCCATCATATGTGTTTCTCTGATGAAACTTCTGGAGTTTTTGGTAGCTCTGTTTATTCTTCACAGAGTACTTTCTATTTGGAGTTTTCTGAGGAACTCGACGGATTTTTCTCGCCTTGTCCTCTCAAAGATACTCAATCAAGTTATTTTCCTTTTCCCTTGTATCCAAGGCCAGTTTGGTTGTGATTGTGCTTAGGAGTGAATGTGGGTGCAACATTTGGTGTTTTGGATTTTTGAGATGCTTCATTGCTTGAAGATCCTTTTTCCAAAATCACTCTTGGAGTTTGACTGTGCACAAAGGAATTGAATCCTATGCCGGTCTTATCTCCACATTCTTTTTGACTCATGATAAGATCATCCAATGATTTGGATGCCTTTGTATATGAGGCAATCACATTTTTTAGATCTTTTTCCCTCTTTTCTATAGCAGCTATCTCTGCTATCATTTTGGCATTCTCAGCCTTCAGCTCTGTGTTCTCAACAGCTATGTGACTTAGAGTACTCAGCTCCTTAGTCAGCTGTGAGTTTTGGCTTTTGAGCTGACTGTTTTCCTCATTTAGAAGTGTGTGTGAGGATTTAATGTGCTCAAAGTCTTTCATCATTTTGCCTAATGAATCATAAAGATCAGTGGGTGATGAAGTGTGTGTATCACAATCACTATCACTTGAATCTGAATGAGATGAGTTAGAGTGTACCTCATCTTCTTGGTCTGGTTGATCTTGTTCTTTAGCCATAAGATAGATCATGGCTTCTTCTTCAGAATCACTTGAGTAGTCAGCTTCACCACTCTCTGAGTCTGCTGCTTCTTTAGACTTAGCTGTCTCAGCAGCCAACATGGCTTTCTTCTTTTCTTGTCTTCTTTCTCTGAAGACTTTTCTTTCTTCTTCATTCCTATATTTGTTGACTGGTGGATAGGAAAAATCAACTGCAAAATGTCCTGGTTGTCTGCAGTTCCAACACAGGTTCTCAACTCTTTGATCAGCTTTTTCTGTCCTTGGGTTATCAGCTCTCTGATATTCTACCCTTTGATGCTCAGCTCTCTTGGGCGGCCTATCTTCCCTTGACTTAGAGGGAGCTGAATGTCTCCTGGAGGTTTCACCCTTGTTTCTTTTATAGTTCTTATTGAAGAACTTTTTGAATCTTTTAACCATTAGGGCAATTTCCTCCTGGTCTATGGCTTCCTTTGGTTTAGCTCTCTTTCCATCCTTGACTATTAGTGCAACTGTCTTGGGTACAGCTGTCTCCTCTTGGTCTTTTCTTCTCAGCTCAAACTCATAGGCATTGAGGTCTGAGAATAGCTCATGGTTGGATGTTCTTGAAAGGTCCATTGAATGTCTCAGAGCCATAGTCTTCATTTCCCATTCAGCTGGGAGGCTTCTTAAGATCTTCATACACATTTCCTTCTGTGTGTATTCCTTCCCAAGAGCTGAAAGCTCATTTGTGATTTCAGTGAATCTTGCATCCAGCTGATCCATAGATTCTCCTGCAAATATTTTAAAATTTTCAAATTTTTGAACAACAATAGATATTTTATTTTCTTTAATTTGCTCGATCCTTCGCAAATTAAAGTTAGTTTATTCCGATTTCTTTTTCATTGTTTTGCGCGGATTTGACTTTATTGAACATTGCTTTGTCCAAAGTCTTGTAGAGTATGTCCTTGGCCACATTGTCTAAGTTGTATCTTTTCCTGTCATCATTTGTCCACTCAGTCCTTGGTTTTTCAACCACGGCTGGTCTTTCTTCAACAACAGCTTCTTCTCCTTTGACTTTATTGAACATTGCTTTCTCAATGAACCAACCGCTCTGATACCACTTGTAGGTCCCAAGGGGTGTGAGTAAGGTTTAGAAGGGGGGGTTGAATAAACCTTACAAACTTTTCGATTTTAGTCCTTTTAAGAATATTACAGAGTTAACTCAAACAGTTGTGTCCTTGAGGGACATCTAAGTTGGTTATTTAGCTAAGTTAGCCACTCAACAGACTCGATAGAGCTGTTGATAGAATAACTCGGCTGTTTAACCTAAACTTAACTCGGCTGGTTTGGTTTTATCAGCGGAAGACTTAACACCCTTTGAATTATTTTAAACTTATTTTAACCCTTGATTTTAGCACTTGGTTATTGATCAGTTGGACATCAAATATAAGTTTATCAGCAGATATAATGTAAGTATGCAGAAATGTAAGTGTGCTGAAAAATAAATGGCACAATTGATTTTTATAGAGGTTCGAAGATGGGGTAATTCTTCTAATCCTCTCTTCTCCAACTCCTGGAGGAATCCACTATGTAAAAGATCTGTTTACAAAGTGGTTGTAATACCCGACATTAAATTTTGAACTCGGAATTTTAGAGTAATTGTTTTGCAAATTTAAGGATATAAATTGTTAATTTTATTATTTGGGATTTTATAGTTAGTTAAGAATTTATTATTTCAAAAATATAAATCCGGATAGAAGACCTAAAATTAAGTTACGGGGCTCTCTATTTAAATATAATTGATCCTCATTTTAGTGTATTTTTGGCCCAAAGCGTATAACCTTATAAGGTTATATCAAAGTATCACCATATAGTACTCTTATACCTAAATTAAAAATATGTAATGGAGTTAATTTAATTAATATAATTATTAAATGTACATTTATATTTCAAGATAAGTTTGTAATAAATATATACGCTAGGATATTTAAGTGTATAGACGTGTAAACTATATTAGTGTAGCATATATATACATATATATATCATGTTTATAATATATAATAATGACTTATATGAGTATATATAAAATAGAATATGTTTAATTAGCTATACATGTATATATATATATATATATAGTATTACTTAATAATGAAGATTCCTTAGTATATAGATACACGTATATGATTATTTATACATGCATATACACATATACAAATATATACACACACGGTAACAACACATATATATTTATAACTTAGCTTTTAAGTTTTTTTCATACCTAGTGTGTGTGTATATGTTTGTGTTACATAACATAACATGCAACCAATGACATATAAGTACTTGGCATTTAAGAAAACATGACTAATTACATGCTTGGTGATGAAAGGCAGTAGGCTAGACTTAGTTGCTAAGTTATTGAGAGTTGCAACCCATATGCTTATATATTTTGAGGCTGAGAAGCGAGCTCCGTCCCGATACCACTTATCAAAATATACAATGCTATATATAAACACCATATTTAATTAATAAAAACTACCCACACCGGCACACACAGAATTCATCACATACAAGTTGGGAGAAAAAGAAAACATGGAGGGAAGCACGTCAGAACGGAGATAGAGAAATGATAGGAAGAAAAGAAGAAGAGAAAGAGGAAAGTGACATAGTTGAATCCATAAGACTACTACATCATCATCACCTTCATTTTTCAGTACGCTACATACAGGTGGGGTTATCTTTACACTTAACCGTGTACTATTGCTATTCAATGCAAGTTGACTGTTTAATTAATCATGATTAGTATGTTTTGCATGAATCCCATGTTGCGGTTGTACCGTAAATGTTAAATATTTATGTGTTGTGGTGACGATCACTTCACATTATGAGCTCGTACATATTACAAAGTTACGGCTTGTCCGCATACAAATGCCACGTATGATGTATCTCTCGCTATTTGTAATTAATTACGCATCGCTTAAGTGTTCCCCATCGAGTGTAGTGCAAAACACTCACCCCACTATTTAACATTTTTCGATACAGGCAAAGTATATGTGACGACCTGGGCTCCACCATTTCTTAATAAATCCAAGATCCCCATTTTCTTTTATTATGATGTAAGAAGTTAATTTTTATGTTTAAATTAAATATAGGCTTATTTACATTTTGTAAAAGTAATGTGTCGAGTTGTGAGTCAAAACTTGTGTTGAAACTATTTCCGCCGCTTATTTAGGATAAAGTTGCGTCCTGTGAGGCGAGTTTATGTGAATTAATCGGTTGTTGGTGTTAAGATCTTAAAGGAATATTAAATGTCGGTTTGGAGAAACTTGATTCCTATTTTGTTATAAAATAATAATAATAATAATAATAATAATAATAATAATAATAATAATGATTTGGATTTCAACTCGTAAATTTTCTAAAATAGTAACGCCTAAAAGAAAAATAACTTTTCAATATATTTGCAAATCGGGCGTTCTGAGTGGTATCGAGCAAAGTCTCGGACCTTGTTATTTATTGTTTGGTTTAAAACACAAAGTTGGGACATTTATTCCAAAATCGTAGATTCAAATTACTTATTGTGTTCAGATAGTCTTTGAGTCAAAAAAAGTTTCCGTAAGAATAATATTAGTTGTGATTTGACTTTTGTTATTTAGAGACTTTAGTATCAAAATCATTTTGGAAAACGTGTACAAATTAAAAATTCATTTTTCGAATTGTGTGCGTTTAAACTTGTTTCGTAATATTTTCTGAACATGATATGAGGTTTTGTTTTCTAAGTGTCTTACGAGTCTAAAATTTTGTACAAAATGGGATTTTGAGTATCGAGGCTTCTTGAGCCAATAATATTTTTTAAAGAAAAGAGTGATTTTTGAGCAAACATGGCCAATGTCGACATGTTATACTAAGCCCTCAAGGACATGCATTACATGACTATGATTTCACATGCAAATTCACATGTTCTACAATCTCAAGCCATGTTACATGTACAACTTATGATGGAGACTACGTCTCCCATGTTATGCCATGATATGCAATATTTCACCATGAACATGTGATATGTAAAACTATGTTTCAAATGAGGATTTAATCCTACATTGTTACGATAATCTCAAAATTGCTATTGTACTTTACATATTCTAAATGTGATGAACGGACACGGTCGGGTCTTTGCACTCTCAGACTCTAAATTTGCTTGTTTGACATAATTTTGTCCGCGTCTGGCCAATGTGTGAGACATAATTTTGTCAGCAAGGAGCGTGTCTGCTCACACCATGATACATTCAAATATGCTCATGATTGTACAATTATTATTTCATGACATATTTCACACCAAGTACATGGATTTACCTTTCATAAAAAGGTTTTCACATGACATATGCATCATAATTTTACAAACTTCACTACACGCCATGACATATTAGGTTTAGAGAACTAGTGCTCTAAGATGTGAACACGATGAACTTTAGTCTAGCCTTTGGATTTTGCACTGTTACTTTGAGGATGTTATTATGTATGTACTAGATGAAGTATAGACCTTCACCGCTAATGATGCCTTAGAAGAATTATTTTGATGATGTAATAATACTAGCTATCGTATGAATATAAGATCTGATATCTTGATTTACGTACTCTTGTGAAACTTGACTTTTGGAGATATTATAATTACAATTGATCTATGTGTTGAATATGAATAACCTAGATGCTATTTTGAGATCTTGATGGATCGGGAATTTGATTTATATATTGTTGGTATTACTAACAATTAGGTTAGTGATTTATATGTACGAGGTTATATGTAGTTGAGATATACATGGGTTATTAGTTTAACAGGATGATTGATGGATGTTTGTACTCGAGTAGAGTAAGATTTGAGGCTTGTATTTCTATTTTGGGTATTGATCACGATATATATGAGACATGTGTTAACTTATATAATTGTGACTTATGAAAAATGTGGATTGGTCTTATTTGGATTACGCGGATTTTCTAACGTTACTTTGGGACTTGAGTAGTCTAAGATATCTGATCAATATATATGCGACATGCATAGTTTGAGAAGCTTATAATTTACGGATTTTTGAGATAAACATTTGGTTGATATATGATTATAATGATGGTGTGGGAGTCGGGATAGTGACTACGAATTACATTCAGAAATATTTGGATGATACATTATTTGATGTTCGATCTTATTTTTGATTTGAATGTTGGATTATCAACGGACTGTTTTGTGTAATGTGATTTTGGGAGTAAGGATGTGACAGTAAGATTGGACATATACTATAAAAGTGAACGTACTATATTTGAGGGGCTTATATGGACTAATAAACGTATTAATCTGTGGAGAAAAAAAATCACGATGACGAGTGTATTGGTTATTGGTATATTTTAATGTATAAAAATCTTGATGTATTTTTGGCTTTACATTTTCCTAAAGAGAAATGAGCAAGAATTAAATGTGACAAACTAGTAGTAGTGTTTCAAAAGCTTGGGGAAAGAGATTGTCTCCGTAGGGGAAATTTAGGCCGGTACCACAAGAAGTATGGTATTTTTACTTGTGAAAGTTATGAAATTGATGAGCAATGAGGATTTCTGACTTATTTGAATAAGATGATGAACGCTAAGTCAATCGATATTACCATTGATGACGTATTTGTATTAGAAGATATAAGGATATTTTACCCGACGAAATGCCCAACATACCACCAAATAGACAAGTGAAATTTATATTAGGTCTCATATTGAAAAAGAAGTTATTAGACCAGTGTATCACCATGAACTACAAGGACTAGTTTGACTAGTGGAAAGACGCATGTGTATGTTTGAAAGTTGATCACATGGTGACGATTAAGACATTGACCTATCAAAAATGAATTTGTTAAGCTAGTATATGCATCAAATGTTTGTCGTGATGCTATTTAATTTTTGAACAAGCACCAACATCATCTATGGACCTGGTGAATTGAGTGTTTCATTCTTACTTGGGTAAATTATGATAGTATGTACATGCGATGTTTTATTTTATTTAGTTGTTGAGGAATGACATGAGGAAATATCTGATGATATTATTGGAGGCGCCCAATGGAGAAAAGTTCTAGGGTAGATTTAAGAAGGTTAAATTTTGACTAGACAAGTGGTCTTTCAGATATTTTGTTTCGGCATGAAGAATCTAAGTTAGTTCCATTGAGGGCATAGTCGTAAGTGAACAGAAAAACCAACCAATAAGTTTTGATTGATGCACAAGAGCATGAAATTTTTATGGTCAAGTAAATCATGTAAGGAGAATTATCTGACTCGTGATTTAGAAATGAGTGGTAGTGCATGCCATAAAGCTTTAGTGACACTATTCATATAAAAAAGTGTGAGATATAAACTGATCATAAGGGTTTGAAGTATGTCTTGGAGTTAGCGAGGAATTATAATTGTTCAAATTATGTGTCACAGGAGGAGAATGAATACTATAAGTGGTATTTTATACACAAATAGTTACGGAGAACTAACTTGTATGGTTTTAGTAATAAGGAAAAACCAATCATGGTCTTACTAAGTTAAGAATTAACGACAATAGTGACAACAATAGCTGTGTAATCCACCCAACGAATCATAATAGTTTAAGACTTGAGATAATGATACGTTTTTGGTAAAAACTGAATTGAGAAAGATACCATCAAAGGATTTGATGTGATCGATGATGATGCACATAGATTCTAAACTATTTATGTATTGAAATTTTGCGAAGATTTTGTCATTTCTGAAATTCGAGGACGAAATTTTTTATTAGTGGGGGATAGTGTAATACCCGACATTAAATTTTGAACTCGGAATTTTAGAGTAATTATTTTGCAAATTTAAGGATATAAATTGTTAATTTTATTATTTGGGATTTTATAGTTAGTTAAGAATTTATTATTTCAAAAATATAAATCCGGATAGAAGACCTAAAATTAAGTTACGGGGCTCACTATTTAAATATAATTGATCCTCATTTTAGTGTATTTTTGGCCCAAAGCGTATAACCTTATAAGTTTATATCAAAGTATCACCATATAGTACTCTTATACCTAAATTAAAAATATGTAATGGAGTTAATTTAATTAATATAATTATTAAATGTACATTTATATTTCAAGATAAGTTTGTAATAAATATATACGCTAGGATATTTAAGTGTATAGACGTGTAAACTATATTAGTGTAGCATATATATACATATATATATCATGTTTATAATATATAATAATGACTTATATGAGTATATATAAAATATAATATGTTTAATTAGCTATTCATGTATATATATAGTATTACTTAATAATGAAGATTCCTTAGTATATAGATACACGTATATGATTATTTATACATGCATATACACATATACAAATATATACACACACGGTAACAACACATATATATTTATAACTTAGCTTTTAAGTTTTTTTCATACCTAGTGTGTGTGTATATGTTTGTGTTACACGTGTCTTGGAAGATTTAAATAACATAACATGCAACCAATGACATATAAGTACTTGGCATTTAAGAAAACATGACTAATTACATGTTTGGTGATGAAATGCAGTAGGCTAGACTTAGTTGCTAAGTTATTGAGAGTTGCAACCCATATGCTTATATATTTTGAGGCTGAGAAGCGAGCTCCGTCCCGATACCACTTATCAAAATATACAATGCTATATATAAACACCATATTTAATTAATAAAAACTACCCACACCGGCACACACAGAATTCATCACATACAAGTTGGGAGAAAAAGAAAACATGGAGGGAAGCACGTCAGAACGGAGATAGAGAAATGATAGGAATGAAACAAATCTAGTGAAAGGCGGTTTAAAGCTTTAAAATTAACATGTTTCAATCCAGATACAAAAATATTTAAATCCATCCAAATATGGTATGTTATGAGTATAATTCTTTTTTGATTTAATTGTGTATACTATGTTTCTTGAACTCCAATCTCTAAGAAACAGATGCACCAAATGATCAAAATGCTTATTCCTTGGGCCTAACCTCAATCCCTTCAACAATAAGCCCTTTCTTCCAATTAAGATGTTCAGTTTCACAGAGTTGAATTTGCACATCAAATTCATCTCCTTCATCAATGAAAAATTCACCCAACTCAATTTCCAGCCAACCATCTGTTCTACTGAATGGAACCCGGCCTTCGGCATTTCTTAAAGGCAGCAAACGTGGCCGCCTGCATCGAAACTTCACTCGCCGGTTTGTTGGTGGGACTATGTAAACAGTATTGATGTCTCCTTCGGTCTTGGTTGTGCTTTCTTTAACAACCTTAACCGATGCCTTTGAGGAACAGTGAAGCCCATAATGATTCTCGGAGAGTTTGAACACGAGATACGCTGAATAATTAGTCTTAGGTGATAGCATTTGAGATCGCAATGTTCCGCGGATTTCAAGCCAGCATACACTTAGTAGTTCAGCAACCTCAGCAAATCTGCAGAAACCAAACAACACGCAGAATATATCATAATCCTATAGAAATCCAAAGAAGACGACACACTAAAGGAGTGTTTGCAAAAATTACTGCTTATAAGAAGTGATTTATTTTAGCAGAAGAGAAAAGTAGTTGAGAATCGGAAGTTGGTCGTATTTGTAAATAGAAGTTAACAAATTGAACAAGTTAAAACAGAATGTTTGGTGAATAAGTTGTAGAAATGCATTATATGTGTGTAAAAGTCAACCAAAAGCAGAATAAAAGACCTGAAACACTCATTCTCCTACTTTAAGCTTTTAGATTCTGATTAAATTGTAAGAACAAGAAACAAAAGTTAACATTTGAAAAACACTGAAATTTATTTTAAATGTTTCCAAACACTCCCTAAACATCATCTCCTAGGGGAACTAATATCTCTGTATAATTAGTAGCATATTTTTCACAAATTTACAGCACCATCGTGCAATCACTTAAAATTATGACATTCGTTGATGAAATTCAGGATCGTTTGGATGAAAGCCCCCAATTGTCAATGTTGCATATGCACGCGCCATATATGTGTAAATGCTAAAGTTTTAGTGCATAGTCTTGAAATAAGAGTTTCTTCTTGCTTAGTAATTGACCCCTTGTTGTGAGGCTATGACATCCACATTCATGTGCATAGAGATGAAATTGACAGAGAGATAGGTAAGAAAGTTTGATACCTAGACTCTGGTAAAGATGTCCACGTCCAGTGCATTGGAGTGTGTATCCATGCTATTTCAACTTCTCTTGCGCACAACATATAACACTTCTTGCCAGTTGATCTACTCAATCTGAAACTCTGTTCCACAATCCAACATTTGGCTTTAAACATAAGCATATATATGATTAAGAAATGTATCGGAGCCATATAATATTTTTCCCATGTATATTAATTTGACACAGTCACACAGATTACAAGTCAAATCAAATAAAAGATAGAAGATAAATTCAAATAAAATCTAAATGGAGAAATAACATAATCTACACGAGATAGGGTGATTCGATCACCAAAATTCAAAAATAGGAAGATCTAAACAAGAAAATTAACGAGATAAATGCAGTTACCTATTTCCTTTTATAGCATAAACTCTATGTTGTGCTATCCTTCGAATAAAGCATAAAATTGGAGACGAAACATACAAAACCATTATACATCCCGATTACATGAAAAAAAAACATACATACATACATATATATATATATCATCGGTTCTATATCTTCAGCCCCATCAATTCGGATTATCTCTCCATGAATTAAAGAATTTAACAAAAAAATAAAACAACAAAGATATCAGCCCAGAATTTCAAAAATAAGAACAAAGGACACAGAAAAGAAACACATGGAAAGCAAGAATTACAGAAGACAATAATAAGACATTAAAATTACCATTTTGCCCCCATCAATAAGTAGAGGAGATTCACAGAGCGAGAAATAGAATTCTTTTTTGGTGGAACAGGTCAAGGGAGAATTGGACCCTGAAACGACTTCTTCGTAATCCGGCGGCAGAAATCGGTCCCAAACGGCGTCGGATTCAGCGGCGGATTTGAACCCCAAAGACACGGCCGTCGCCCTGCATGCATCTTTTGGGGACGTAAACGAGATGATGTTTGCTATGCAGTCCTCTGGCAACGAAAATAACGGTGATATTTCATCGGCCATGCCAGGAAAAGTGAAAATATTACTCTGTTTTTCATATTTTGGTTTTATAGAATTGAAAGATGCAAGACTCCTTCTTTCTTGACTTTGAGATGATTATATTACACTTGTCTCATTGTCTGAGTTAGACCGATAATTAAGGGAGTAATACTTACTTAGTTACTAAGTTTGTCTTAATTGCAGGTAGTTATTAATGTTGTGTGCAATGCAGACCAATTCAAAGGTACGAGAAATGTTCCGGACTTTCTGACTTAATAGATTTTTTTTTTATTTTTTTTGACGACACTTAATAGTTAAGCTATACATGACAGTTTTATCTTTCTTGCCACATATAATGCATATATAATTCTAGAGTAGTCTCTTGTAGGACTATTTTACGGATCCTATTTCATAAGACGGATCCTACAGTCCGCGCCCAACCCGCCCACCTATTATTTAAAAAATAATTCGCTTCAGCACTCCATAAGGGAATCGAACGCGTCTGTATAGACAGACGATGGTATTCTACCACTACACCACTAGTGCTTGTTGTGCAATTTCAGTATAACAATATATATATAAACACATTTATAAATATGCCTGGTAATTAAAAAAAAATTAAAAACGCCTCTAAATGCAAATGCTAAGAATCGAACCCAAGTCTATTAAAAAACATGACACATTATCTTAATAAATAGATACTTATAAAAGTGTTACTTTAACTACATCATATTTCTTTTTTTATTTTTTCGCTTTCTTTGTTCCTAGTTTGTAACTTTATTAAGAAATATGATATTTTATCTCAACAAACGGATACTTTTACTTATCAAAGTGTTGCTTTAACTATATCATTTTTATTTTATTATTTTTTCTTCTTTCCTTCATTCCTAATTTGTGACTATATTAAAAAAACATGTTACTTTATCTCTAAAAATAGATATTTTAACGTATAAAAGTGTTACTTTATATATATATATATATATATATAGGAATAGGATCAAATGATACCACATAATTAGAGTGAGACATTGTAGACTAATCCTGGCCACACATCTCAAATTTTAGATGGTTGGGATCTTCCAATTTAATATTTATTTTCGTATTATTTTTAAGTTGAAAAGGGCACAAAGGTCATTACACAATTTCATTTTAATTTGGTAATCAAAGTTTTCCTTTCATCTCCCCCCCAAAATCGCCCGGTTCCCATCCATTCCATTTTGAATTTGCGATTTTGCGGTCCTGGAAAAGGAGGTTGCGGGCGGTTGAAGAGTGAGAAATCGAGAGGAAATCCACAGTTTAAATTGCTTGCGGAGCCGATTGTTGTTTCTGGAACCGACGACGATTCTTCATTTTTGAAAAAGGTAAGTTTCCTTTTCGACTGTAAATGTGACATTCTAGGGTTTTTTAGTTTTTTTTAGTTTGTGTGTGTTCGAATGTAAATGTAACATTCTAGGGTTTTTTTAATTTCTTCTTTTAGTTTGTGTTTGTCCGAACGTAAATGTGACATTCTAGGGTTTTTTAATTTTTTTTTTCAGATCATTTTTCTTCGACTGTAAATGTGAGTGTCTAAGGTTTTGTTAATGGAGGTTCTAAGTTTTTTCTAGGTGATGAAGATGAAGTATTTGTTTGTAGATATGATGCATTCTTATATCTGTGTATAGGTAAATGTGTACTTATATGTGTTTCGATGTATAGTTAGATGTGATTCAGTGTGTAATTAGTTAATATTTGTTGTATATATAATTGTTCTGCAAAGTGTAATCTATATTATTTCATTTTCTGTGTTGTTTACTTACATGTGTTTTGTTGTATACTTAAGCATGTTTTGATGTATAGTTAGTTAGTGCTTGATGTGTGTATCTATGGTTCTGTATACTTGTGTTTGCTGGATTCTTCTATTTATTTTGCTGTATATGTATTTGTGTTTTGTTGTATAATTATAGATAAAGATATATTTTTGTGTTTTTTGTGATTTGGTAGGAATATTGTGTCTGCAAGCATGGTAAAAAGAGGTAGAAAAGGTAACAACGTTGGCGAGGCGGTGGACGCAAATGGGGTGTCTTCTGCAAAGAGGGCGAAGGGAACAGGTGGGAATGTGAAGGATTCATTCCCAAAGTTAGTGACCCACTCAACAACAACATTATTTGTTAAATCAATGAAAGTATTGAATCCACAACAGAAGAGGTTAGTTGTGGAGATGGGGTTTGGGACTTTGTTGGAAGTTAAGATTGACAAATTCCCTTCCCGATGATGTATTGGTTGGTGAATACTTTCCATCCTGCGAGTTGTGAACTTATTTTAAACGGTGGGAGGTCACTCCGTTGTGGTGTGAAGGATATTGAAGGGGTTCTTGGGTTCCCTAATGGGAATATACCTATTGTAAAGAAGACGTCCGATACGGTGAATCAGATTATCGCTGGCGCGATTATTTTGAGCCTAGTGCAAGTGGTGCGTATAAAATAAAGGTTGAGGTTGCCCGGCAGAGAATGGTGGATGAGTCGACATGTGGTCCGTGGTTTAAAAGACATTTCATTGCGTTGGTTGATTGTTGCATTATTGGAAACGCGTTATGTCCGCTATGTCAACCCGTTGATTATGAAGTCCCCGGAAGATGTGTGGAGATCGAAATTTAAATTGGTGCGAGTACACTTTGATACGCTGATTTCGAATAGAATGAATATGAACAAATTGTACAGGGTATTTGTATATTAGACAAATTAAGTCTAAGGATTAAGGAATATATTTGAAGAAAAGCTTGTATGGAAGTTATTGTATTTATGGACAAAGTTCAATTGAGGATTTGAGGTTTGTGTGAATTTTGATGAATGGCACATGAGTCTCTTCATCCAAACTTGTGATTTCTTCACAACTAAAAGTATCAGTATGTCCACAGGATGTAAATGTAATTTGACCTAGTTTGTTGCCAAGTCACCTTTTTCTAAATATATTTCGTAAGCAGTGAGGTTATCCTTTTCGTCCTTCTCTGTATATCTTAGCTACTTAATATTTTATGAAGTAATTAATGTTGTCATCCAATTATCGTTGACCAATTAATCGGGTCCAGTGAGAATCTTAAATTTTCTTTTTCTTTGGAAAGATCAAGGATTTGAGCTATGCGGCTAGGTAGAGAGGAGGCGTGGTTAAATCGCCAGAGACGACTTTTTATACTTTATACAAGTTGAGGATATTAGGGACCGATGCCAATATATGTCGAAGTGATGTGGTCACTATTTTTCATAAGGAAATTATGAGTTTGACTATTCTTGCAGTAATTATTTGTGAAATATATATTCATTTCTTTGGTAGATGTGAATAGGAATGTCAAGTTCGGATCCTACACGCAAATCTGATACGAACATAACACAAAAATTAATGGGTATGGCTCCAGACTTTATGGATACGGGTCAAAATTGGGTCGAACCCGAATAACCCATCAATTAAACAGGTCAGGTTCGGGTGATCCTACTATAACTCATTTAATTCGTGTAACCCGTTTGTGAATTTAAAAACTAAATAAATAATTAATTGTAAGCGAAAAAAAAAAAAACAAGACAAATCTTTAAAACTTAAATGTTAAATTTTTTTTAATTATGTAGGTTGTTATTTTTTAAAATGTTTTTTTGTATATTGTCCTCAAAATATGATTACTATGTTATGTTATTTATGCAATTATGTTATTTCTTTTTGTATGTTGTGAATTGTGATATTTTCTAATGATTGATTAGAGTCTCTTTGTGGTTGGTTTTAAAAAATTAAATTTATTCATTTAAAACTATTAAATGTACATAAAAATAATTTTATTAAACAGTTAAAACTTTGAGTCCGGTTTACTTGTAAAATAAACACGCCGAGTCCGGGATTAAGATTCTCGACACGAATAATTAAATGAATGAGGTCCGAATTGGCTTATTCTCGATCGTGAACCCACGAATCCAAACCCATAAATTGCACTCAACCTAAATCGACACCCCTGCATGAATGTTCATTTTATGTTGACTATTCTATCATTTTTAGAATAATTATAAGACAATTTAAGCATCAATATTGTCAAACGACTTTTAGAGCACCTCCGGTGGAGGTTTGTGGGGGAGGTTTTTAATGAAAAAAAGTTGTGAGGAAAACCTTTAACCATTGTGGACTACAGCTTTGAGGTTTCTAAATACAAACCTGGTTTGTAGTTACAAACCAGGTTTTTTGGGAAAAATAAAAAAAAAGAATTATTGTGAGAGGAGTTTTAAAAAATGTAATTGAATTGTGGAGTCCATAAAAAAGTTGTAGGAGGTTTTTTGATTGTGGAGAATAGAGTGATGTTTTTTGCTTTTGATGTGGCAGTGATATGGCAATGTAGGATCCACAAAAAAGCAGGTTTGTGGTTTTTACCACTGGTGATGCCTTATCTCCCATTCATAAAATTATGACTAAATTTACACATAATTAACGACAACTGAATATTCGTAGGGGTTGCTATCTGCTGCCATCATCGTTTTTTATTTTACCATGTAATTATAAATAAATAAATGGTTGACAGAATTCCAAAAAAATAAAGTTATATTGAAATTTATTCACATATAATATCTGTTTCATGGACAATGTCCATAAAATCGTCTTATAGAAGATGAAAAAAATGTACAAGTGTGAGAGGAAATTCTCAAATTTTGAATTCCAAGTTTAGATATTTTGCGGTTTGGTAGAAGATTTTTCACTCAAAATATTTTGGCAGAACAATGGTTGGTGCTTCAGTCAAGTGAAATTTTTACAGGAAAAAGAAAAAGGTAAAATATAATACTGACACGTGTCAATATTTGTGTGGAGCTGTGCACCGCCACTCGGGCAGAATCGTATCACAATTCACACCTACCCGCCCAATATGTCAAACAAAATTAAAATAAAATTTCATAGTTAAACTAACACTCCTTTTTCCTGTTTTTCCAACTCCACAACAAGAAAATGAATATGTCAAGCCTCAAACAGTCCTTACCAAAATCCACACAAGACTACGATCGCATCAAAGAACTGAAATCTTTTGAGGAAACGAAAGCCGGCGTCAAAGGGCTAATCGATTCTGGAATCTCAAGTGTTCCCAAAATATTCATCAGGCCATCCGATGAGCTTGCCGAGGAAATTAATCATGCCCAATCCAATCTGCAAGTTCCTGTAATAGATCTTAGTGGAATCGAAAAAGATGGTCAACGTAAGAAAATAATCAGTGAAATTAAAAAAGCATCGAAGGAGTGGGGATTTTTCCAGGTGGTGAATCATGGGATTTCCGTTGATGTTTTGGATGGGATGATTGATGGGATAAGGAAATTTCACGAACAAGATGCTGAGGTTAAGAAAGAATTTCATTCTCGGGATATGATGCAAAAGGTCAAATATGGTAGCAATGTTGATTTGTATCGATCGCGTGCTGCTAATTGGAGGGACTCCTTAACTATTTCTCTGCTCAGTTCTGATCATATTGAACCACACGAGTTGCCTGAAATTTGCAGGTAAATGTCGATTTTTCCTTGCTTGTTATCATAATCTTGGAAATACATCTTAGGGATAATTACAAAAATTACACCTAAGGTTTAGCTTAATTTAAAAAAAAAACAGTTATTTTCCAAAATTATAAACACTCACTTGAGGTTTAGCTTAATAGGTGCAATTTGTATAATAGAAATATATGTTAAGGGGCATTTGTAATTTCGAAAGATAACTGAGTCTTTTTTAATTAGATTAACACTCAAGTATTTGTAACTATCCCATCATCTTATTTTTTAGTAAATCTAGTAAGAAAGTCCTGTCTGTTACAAGAACAACCATTTAAATTTGACGGTTAAATCTGGGACAGAAAACCCCAAGAATACGAAAGAAAAACCGTACCAGATCCTTCTCCAAAAAAAAAAAAAAACCGTACCAGATGACAATTTTCACCACACGTTTTTTTTTTTCTTAGACAACCATTTTCACGATTTGAATGCCCTGTTCATTCTCCAAATCTATCTGTAATTTCCAAAGGGATATATAATTGCAGAAACTACACTTGCAACTTGACTTAATTACAAAATATTCGAGTTAACTTTTAAAATTATAAAAATCCCTCAAAAGTGTTGCAAATACTCTTTGAAGTCTGTATTTGTTTTATAAATTAATCCTTCATTAGAGTGCAATTTGTAAATGTCATGGGGTACTTGTGATATTGAAAGACAAATATTAGGTGGTATTTGTAATTATCTCATTTGTGGAAATAGCACATACTAGTCCATATAATACCCACATATCAAATCACTAGACTGTGCTAAAGACTCGTGTGCTAGCATATTACCAAACAGAAAGATTTCACATATATACTTTAACAGGGACACAACAATCAGATATCTCAATGAAGCTAAAAAAGTGGGAGAAACTCTGTTTGAGTTATTATCAGAAGCTCTTGGCCTTAAACCAGACCACCTAGGATCCTTGGAATGTGCCAAGGGGCGCACATTCATTGGCCACTACTATCCGGCCTGCCCGGAGCCCGAGCTAACAATGGGCACGAGCAAGCACACAGATCCTTCTTTCCTAACGATTCTTCTACAAGACCAAATTGGTGGCCTTCAAGTCCTGCATGAAAATCAGTATATAAATATACATCCCTTGCCTGGCAGTTTGGTAGTCAACATTGGTGACATGTTACAGGTTTATGTTGTTAATATTTTTTTCCAATTTCAGTAGTTAATATTGCAGTTTATAATAACATTGAAGGTAAATTACAAAAACCATCCCTGAAGTTTAGTCTAATTACAAAAAAGACTACTTATTTTTTAAAATAACAAATACCCCATCAAAATGTTCAATTTGTAAAATAAAAACAAATATCAAGGGGGTTATTCGTAATTTTGAAAGATAATTAGACGTTTTTGTAATTAAACTAAACTTTATGGGTAGTTTTTGTAATTGACCGTAATCCTAACTTCCCTTAGTTTGTGCAGATAATTTCAAACGACGAATTCATAAGCCCAGATCATAGAGTTGTTGCAAACAGAGTAGGACCAAGAATTTCAGTTGCAGGCTTCTTTAGTGGTGATGCTCAAAGTGGAAGGATGTATGCCCCAATCAATGAGTTGATATCGGAAAAAAGTCCCCCTAGATACAAGGAGTTTACAGTGAGGGACTATATTTCCAAGTTTTTCATGCGGCCCATTGATAAATCTGGCCTTGATGAATTCAGGTTACATGAGTAGAAAAACACGCCATGATAATAATAAGTTAAAGTATATGTGTAGTCTGTATCTCTGTGTCCCAAAACTCTGGCTATCATTCCCAGTTTCTTGTGTGTTTTGATTTACTTTCAGTTTCTTTACATATGTATATACAAGACTTATTTGCAAAATTGGTCCTGCAACTATGGGGACTATAAATTTTGGTCCTATAAATATCTTGGGCAGCAATTGTGGTTCCGTAGATATGATTTTGTAAGTTCTACTTTATGCAATTTTGATCCTACAAGTACTGATTTTGTGCAATGGCCCATACGAGTATTTTAATATTCTATTTATTCCCAGAATGGCCAAAATACACAAAATATCTATGACTAGTCAGATAATAGTTTTTGCCTAAAGGGTAAATTTGTCAGAGACCAAATCGCCACATCCTTTCAACCCCCGAGTGTTACAGGACTACAATTGCAATCAAGTTGTATGTATGTACTTGTAAGACCCTTTGCTGCCTTCGTGTCCTCGGTAAGAAATTGCAGTATTCTTTTGTCATGTTCTGTGGGATGGCTTTTTTCGGAATTCCACAATTAAGTGCTTCAACTAGAGTAAATTGAAGAACTCCGCAAGCAAGAAATTTGACTAATAAGAGCAAAGTGGTTTGTTTTGAATTCATCAATTTTTGCAGTCAACAGAATCCCCATCCCCTCCCCTCCCTCCCCGGATAGTATTTAGCTTTAAGAACCTTGTTAACCAAAGATTAGTGCTGCAAAATGCATCATGGTTATGGAAAAGTTGGATGGAAACAAGACCAGTGTTGCAAAGGGGATTAAGATTGATATCAGCAATGGCAAATCGATTAGGATTTGACATCAAACATGATCCCTGGAGATGAGAGTTTTTTGCCAAAGTCTTCTTTTAAATCTGGAAAAACAGTTGGAGGCTTTCTGTCAAGGACAAGATCAGACACTTTATTTGGAAATGCTACTCAAATTGCCTTCCAACTTGTGATAAACTTTTGAAGAGAGGTTGTAAAATGGAGCCGATTTGTTTGATGTGTGGTGATAAGGAGGAAACAATGGAACATTTATTTTTTCACTGCATTAAAGCTCGCACTGTCCGGAAAATCGCTTTTTATCTTGGGATGGGTTGGAAGGTTCTACAAACTACTTTGTTCATTGGTGGTAGGATATCTGAACCTGAAGAGAGACGAGGTGTCTGAATCCCGAATCCAACTTTCCACCTTTATCCTTTGGTGGTTACGGAAATTGCGCTATCTTTGGATGTTACAAAGAACTTGGATGCCAGAAAGAGTCCTCATTGATAAAGCATTTGCCAAATGGAATGAATTTTCTGCTGCTTCAAACTCTGTTGTTCAGCCTTTTTGATTTGATCCTGGTTTTTTGCTGTCGTTTCTTGAGTAGGGTGATTGTTGGGTGACCAGTGCTAGTTTTTTTTTTAGTTCCAGATATTTTCCATCTATTCTTGTTTGTCCAGTCAGCAGCTTTGGCTTGGGGTTTATCTCAGATGTCATGGTTTGTGGTATTTTGGTTTTGGGATCTTTTTGTGTGCTGAAGTTGGTTGATGGTAAAGCTATTCATAGGGCTTTCTGTTCAGTATTTTTTTTGCCTCCCAGTAGCTGAAGGCATCAGCTTGGTTTTGTCTCCTTTTGTTGTTCTTTCTCAGATTTGAGGCATTTGGTCTCTTTTATTTTGAATCTGATTTTAGGTTGTTCATGTTTGACCACGTCTCTATTCCCTCTGTTGGAATGTTGAGCCACTTGACTCCCAATTGTAATCTTTTCTCCATGAGCTTATTTATAATGTTCTGCCGTTTCGTTAAAAAAAAAAAAAGAATTCATCGAATTTACCAAGAAATAGAAGAAAGTCTCTCAATGCATATGAGATTGTATTTGAAATGTAGCAATCTAGATTGGTGTATCTACATGTTGGGGCCTAATATAAGGATGGCAATGGCTAGAGTATCCATTTATTTAATGATATTCATATTCGATCCCTAAAATATTTTTAGTACCCGTTATGTCCCAAATTCAATTAAGGAACTATATTTATTACTCGTACCCATCGCAAATCTATTTGCTAGTACTGCATACTACATGTACTCGCCCAAAACCCATTTATTTTATATAAAAATTATAATTATATGAACATTTAAATGACTATTTAAATGGGCACCCTACCGTAAACTAATTATTATATAGGAAAATGCCTAATATGTTAAATTCTTAATAAATATAATAATTAACTATTTAAATTTTTCAAGTCACTACGGCTATCATCATTCATCAACTAAATCAAAAACAATAAATAAATACAAATACAACCAATACATTCCTTAAAACTCTAGAATCAACACTAGTGCATCATTTAATTCATAAAACTACATCATCAAACATATGTAGTTTTATCAAGTCTGACAAAGATAAAACATAGTTGATATGATCACAGATTCAAAGAATGTAATAATTTTATATCTTCTTTGTACATAATTAAAATTTATGTTGCACTTCTAAGACGTAATGTAACTTATCAGGTGAAAAGAACAAGTGGAAGTTACTAAGAGGTAAACGGGTTTAGGTAGTGGGTATCGAGGGGGTAAAACTATCCGTATATTAATGGATAGTAATATTTATCTCATACCCTTCTCAAATCAGAAACGATATTTAATAATTAATATATAATTTGGTTTTAATATTGGAATAATATTAATGGCCCAATAGGCTATTAATGGAATAATCGACCCACATACTAATTTCTCCTACACTACCACAAGACCCATCACCCAAGTATATAAAGGTCCACCCTATTCATTTGTAAGTTAATTCTCTCATAATCACTGTAAGCATTAATTAAGTATTCATTTAACGTTTTAATTTCTCCCTCAACCACTGTGCTGAATTGAGTGTCGGAGGGGCCTCCCAGGGACAACCCTGGGGCTCGTCTAATGTTTGCGTGTATGCAGACAAGTTCCCAAATGAGATTTTCTAGCTCCGAGAGAAGAAGACTTGGAAGACTTCCCCATTGAGAAGAAGAAGACTTGAACTTTATCAGAAACCATAACTTAGAGTGATCTACCCTAAAAAGCAGCATCACCATCTCATTTGGGTCTGGATGGGTGGATAACCGCGTCTACCCATTCTGCTGTCGTCCCTAGCCTAATTGATCTGAGTCATGTACTGATAAGAAAGGTAATGGATTTTTTAGGCCCATATACATATATCCTACCTTTAGAAATGATATGCCCAGAAAAAGGGGTTCGTTGATCCGCCGCAACCACTGAAGAATAATCCTTCACGAGCACGCTCCAATTTGTATTGTCGACATCATAGGGACAAGGGGCACACTACAGAAGACTATTTCATTCTGAAGAAGGAAATTGAGTGACTCATTTAGAAGGGCTACCTGAAGGATTACGTGGATTAGAGCAAGTTTCACCGTGACCCAAGGCCACGTGACGAAGAACCTCAACACGACCAGCGCTACTCGAATCGCAGAGATGAAAAACGTGATACCCACGTATCCAGAGTCATTAATGTGATCTCCGGAGGACAAGAAGTGAAAGATGCCCGAAGTGCTCTCCGGGAATGTAGCAATGAATGAAGGGGATGCCCAGAGGAAGCGACGTCCGAAGAGAATTATGGAATCACAAAGAAGCCAGAACATGTTAATTACATTTGGCACTCCGTTACATCCGAAACTCCAGTCTACCCAGATGCCATTGTGATATCTGTCATGCTGGCCAACCTTGTAGTTAAAAGGGTCATGATGGATACGGTTAGTGATGTGGATGTCATATTCTGGGAGGCATTTGACAAGATGAAGATTGACCCAACACAGTCGCCCCGTTTGGCCTTACTTCGATTGGCTTTACCGAAATGTGATCCAATCCACGAAAAATCAACTTACCACTCACCCTATGGATGGACGCCCACATCGAAAGTTACGAAGATGGTACATTTCCTCATTGTAGACATTCTCTCTCCATACAATATGATTATGGGAAGGCCCAACTCGAATCGGGCTTTAGCTATCCCCTCCACGCACCTCAAGCTAAAGTTCCCCATGAGTTTGGAGTAGGTGAAACCATTGGAGATATCAAGACTTCCCGGAATGTTATGTTGCCCTATTGAGGATGAGAAACGCCCCCACGGACGATGAGAGCCCCACACGGTCCTAGGAGTCGCGATCTTGCAAGCTCCTCAAACGCCACTTTTCCCCCACTCTCTAGCGGCTTTAGTATTAATTTATTTTCGTAATTTTCGCCATGAGGCGTTAACCATTTTTATTTGCGAACAATCTATTTTCGCCCATAGGGCATAAAACTTTATTATCTTCGAATAATGAATAAATTACTTTCATGTTTCTCGCTATGATTTCTAGCATGCGCTTAATTGTCAAATATGGCCACAAAGGAATGACCATTCAGGTGCTCTCCTTAGTAAACCTTATTCGACTAAGACCCTGGATGGGAAGGGCCTCCTCATGGAAGTATTCGTAAATTTTCCCTCATTCAGCTAAGGCTTCAAACGAGAGGGGCCTCCTCACGGGGGTCCTCGTAACTAAACCTTATTCGACTAAGACCCCAAATAAGAGGGTCCACCTCAAGGGGGTCCTCATAAATATTTTCTCCTTCGACTAAGACCTTAGAGGGGATGGGCTCCCTCGCGGGGATCCTCATAAATAAACCTCATCCGATTAAGACCTTAGATGGGAGGGGCCTCCTCACGGGGGTCATCATAAATAAACCTCTTCCGACTAAGACCTCGGAGGGGAAGGGCTCTTTCAAAAGGGGGTCCTCGTAAATAAACCTCATCTGGCTAAAACCCAGAAACAGAGGGGCTCCCTCACAAGGGGCTCTCGTAAATTCTCCCTCCTCCAGTTAAGACACTCGAGGAGAGGGGCCTACTCACCAAATGCGAACCAGAAAATATTACGTGGTGGGTCGATGCATGAAACTGGGGTGGGCTAGATAAAAAACTAAAAGAAAAATCATATAAATGTTAACTAATTGTTTTTCTAAAAAATAGGGGGCTGTGGCCCGGGTTGGCGCCCCCTCCCTCCGCCACTACTCCTCACGGGGGTCGTCGTAAAAACAATCTTAGTCGGTGCCCTCGGAGGGAGGGTCTCCCTCGCATGGGAGTCCTCGAAAACTTTTCTTCCAACATACAGTGCATGGAAGTACCACAAAAAGAAAGCAAATATGCATAAGAAAAAACACAAATATAAATATAGTATTAAAACCAACAGAACATCATCCAACCCCTCGGGAGAAAATATATATCTGAGGGGAATAAGCAACAGAATATCCATGTACAAAAAACATGCCCTAAACAGGTGGGCTGAAATCAAGGGTCGTCAAGACCAACAAAGGACTATCACCACTTAAGCACAGGGGGCTCCATCCCTCCTTGCGACATTTGCATCTCCAATTTCCTCTCCATCGCCACCACCCGCGCCGTCGGCTCCCTCTAGAAGATCTTGCAAAGCTCCAATCTCCTTGTCCTCCTCGTCGATAGAGACTCCATAGTTCAAGATGCCTATAACCTTGCTGGAGGCCTTTCCGCTCTACCGCAGAAGCTTACAGCAATGGCAGACCGCCCTATCAAAGAAAATGGAGGAATACCTCAACAACTCTGAGCGATACTATGTCAAAGCCCCATAAGTCTCCACCGGGTCAGACCTCTTCTTAGCTAGCAAATGTATGCCAGGTGAAGACTGGAGAAACAACTCGCTCTTGCCATCGTGCTCAAGCCGATGTTGCCCACCATACTTCTTGGTCGACGTCGGACATTTGGCTCTCATGTCATGTAGTGCCCTTCGTGAGGTTCTTCACCTTATCCCGTAGTTGGCGGTTCTCCATCTCCACTACCTCGCCCCGATGGTTCGATGCTGCCGCAAGGTTTAAAATCTACACCAAAACTTACACAAGTTTTAACTGAATGAAAGGAAACAAGAATGAAGAAGTAAAGTAACCACGAAGCTTACCCGGGCGACGTCTCAACAAAGATGTGTCTCGATGTCCTTGAAGGACAAAGATCTAAGATGGGACTGATCATCCATCGATAGTACCCCTCTAGTGTTGCATATCCGATGCCATAATCTGTGAAGTCCAAGTGGGATCAATCCTTCACGATCGATCACCCCACCAAAAAGAGAACTTGAGGACCGATGGTCCTGGAACAACATCATCGCTTCTTCCTCGGGCCTTTTTCCGTAGAAGAGCCTGAAAGAGGACGAGGAGTAGGAACAACATTAGCATGATACCCGAAACAAGAACCAGGGCACCGATCACCCTCTGGCCAGTAAGGGCGCGACCCCTCGCTCAACATCAGTCAGAGGCGGTGCGCTCAAGTCCCCGCCAGCATCATACTTTTCCTCGGCCTTCTCCTTCTTCTTGAAGGCCATCAACTCGATAATACTATAGCTTTCCTTTCCTGAAGAATAAACAAGAAGCAGTATCATAATAGAAACAGTCAAGCGTACAAGTTAAAGCGAGGAACAATACAAGAAAGTAAAACAATATTGAGTACCTAAGAAATCCCTAACATTCAGAAGATTCTTAAACAGTCTTTTGGATCCATAATAGCTACTTGCGTAAAGTAATAGTGCCATGGGCTGACTACGCCTCCGAAACCCATTTGCAGGGGAACTCCAAACCATTATCCCGTACATTGAAGAAATTCTCTTTCCATAGCCTGCTAGGAGAGAGAAGTCTCGTAAGAAACTTGCAGTGGGAGCGAGGAAAGAAATGAAAGAAATTATCTCCCAAAGACTTCTTGGCTTAAAAAAAGGAGTGGAATCCATCTATAGTCACGGGCATAGCCAACTCCCGCATGGCATACCCATATCCCCGTATGCACGCGTAAGCCTGGGGAACCATCGGTCCGGTGCATACTCTCACCAAGATGAGGATTGCCCGGAGAAAATTATCCGGAGGAAGAGTAAAACCAACGGAGAAACTGTAAAGACATATCATAATAAAGCCTTGGGGCGGATGAGTAAGTCTATTTTCCAATCCTAGAGCCAACATTTGGAACATGAAGGGAACCCCAATTGCTCCCTCAACCTACGAAGACATTGAGATAAAACCTTCCTGACTAACTCTCCTGGGATAACTGCTCGACACTCAAGAGAATGCTTATGCTGATTATTAGGCCGATGGACCTCTTATGGACTGTCCCCGTCGGACTCCTCCTCGGAAGCCTCATCTCTCGGACTTGAATCTGACTCAAGCTCTACTTCTCCCTCACCATCATAACATAACCAGAGCTAGAGGGAATATCAAAATCCATAAGCAACGGTGGAAAATGGAATAAGAGAACCAGAGACTGAATGACCGACCCCCAAGCAAAAAAGAAGGACTAGAATCTGAAATCTAGTTCAAAATATTTGAAAACTCCAGAGAAGATGGAGAATCATGGAGAAAGAACGGACCGGAGGGCTTGGGCCACCCCCGGGGCACGCCTGTGGGTACTGAATGCGCCAAGGGGGTTCCCTTGCCCGCTCTAGATAGGCTCCCTGAGGCTTCCTCACTCGTCTCTTAGGCTCTCATCTCTCTTCTTACTTGATGCATTCCCACTCCTCACTACAACTTTCCATGGGCACTCCCCTCAATTCTCAAGAAATGTTTAGTAAGAGTTTTACCAAGCAAAAAAAATCAAAGTTAAAGAGTAGATATATATATATATATATATATTACCTTTGGAAAACATGATCAAGGCTCCCAAATGTGTCATTGTGTAAGAATGGTCAAAGGTTCTCCAAGACAAGACAAGATATAGAACTAGAAAAGCCAGATACAATATCAATTTAGCTTCCGTACTGCTCTATCCTCCTGTAGCACCAGAGCTGCGGATTTATGTTGGGGGCAAAAATGATATTTAATAATTAATATATAATTTATTTTATATATTTGAATAATATTAATGGCCGAATGGGCTATTAATGGAATAACTCGGCCCAAATGATTCCAGAATTTGCCCACATGTCAATTTCTCCTACACGGCCCATAAGGCCATCACCCAGGCATATAAAGGTCCTTCATCTTCATTTTTAAGTTCATTCACTCATAATAACTCTTACACATTAATTTAGTATTCGTTTACTGTCTTAAGTTTTCTATCGATCAATGTACTGACTTGAGCATCGGAGGAGCCTCATTGGGATAACCCGAGGGCCCATCTAATATTTTGTGTGTGCAGACAAGTTCACAACTGAAGACGTTCCATCTCCCGTAGAAGAAGACTTGGAAGACTTCCTCTTTGGAAGAAGAAGACTCGAACTCTATCAGAAATCGTAACTTGGAGTGATCTGCCGTATAAAATAACATCACCATCTCATTTGGGTCTAGACGAATGAATAACTGCATCTACCCATTTCACTATCGTCCCTAGATACCCATGTAGTGTTAAGAAATATAACGGGTTTTTTAAGCCCAGATACATATATCATGTTGTTTGGGTGGTACTGTTTACAAGAAAATGGCTAAGTTGTTTGGACAGAAAAACTAGACAAGGTTTAAGTTAAGGCCATTATTGGATACTAACTCCGCAAGATGAAATTGCCCCATTTACAAAGTGCTTATGGTTCTGACAATCGTCCCTAAGATACAATGACTTTTACTATTTTGACTTAGCAATAATTGCAAAAGTCGAAACAACAACGAATAAAAGTGTATGAACTTTCAAGCTAAAGAAGGGATATAGAACAATATGTTGAATGCAGATAAATGATTGATTTTTATCTGGTTAATTTCGTATGTTATTTCATCTGCAGGACTTTATTTTTATAGGTCTCAATGTACCTCATAGAAAGAATACGTCTTTTGGATCGAAAGACATGTCTACAGCCAAAAAATGCACATAGTTGCTCGAACATGTGCATTAATTTAAACGTGAGCGTCCATGCACTTTTGCACGCCACGATAATTAAATATTTCTGTCTGCGCTTACACGCGTCACGACTCCACCGCACGCCGTGCACCACCTCAGGCGCTTGGAAAAATATTATTATTTATTAAAATAATTAATTAATAAGGGTTTAAATAAATTTGGTCAAAAAATATAAGGGCCTGAAAGGCCAAGTCCAAGCCAGGCCCAAACCCACGACCCACGACCCGGACCCGGGCTGGGCTAGGTCAAGCCGAGCCGACGGGCGGGTGGCGCGCGCGCGTGTGTGTTTTGAACCAAACCCACAAGTATATAGGTCCTCACCCCTTTAAAACTTTAGTGCCCCAAGGGTCCAAACCTATTTGTCCAACTTGGGATTTATAAATAGAGCATTCTTTGGCTTTTCCTCCTATGTGGGATGGATCTTTTCTCCTCCCCATATTTTCTAATTTCCATATCAATTTCTAGCTAGTTTTATGTGGCTATCTTGTAGCATTAATTTTCCATTCACTTGTAATTGGTTTTGAGAAATTCAAAATGTCAATATCATCTGCCTACTTAGTATAATTTTAACATATACAATTCAATTTTCCACCATTGGAAACCACTTAAATATTTGGTCAAAATTGGGTCAACACCCAATTTCTCAAACCAAAATTCCAACAATCCGCCACATGAATGAAACTGATGCATGCATATGTGCAAATTCGCTTGAAAGTCTCGGCGAACAGTTATTGCATCTGGATAGGTAGCTTGTGGCTTTGAACCTTCATAGTAAAATACTATCGAATTTACTAGCTGCTTAGTGACGCGATGTCTTGAACTAATCAGTCGTTTGTGTAAATTGAGACAACAATATATGTACAATAACAATTCTAACACTTGTTGTTCTCACGTTGTGTTCATTTTGGCCCTGACCATATCTTAGATTTATAAGTATTTCTTTGAAGCGACCATTACTTCTCACTTATATAGGTGATCTCCTATTGAAGAGTATCCTGCCATACTCCAAGCCAGGCCCATGATCCATGACCCGCACCCGAATCACCGGTCGAAATGAGTCTACCGGTGGTCGGCAATGCGTCTTGCGCTGTGTTTTTAAACCAAACCCACAAGCATGTAGGTCCTTACCCCTTTAAAATTTTAGTGCCCCAAGGGTCCAAACCCATTTGTCTAACTTGGGATTTATAAATAGAGCAAACTTTGGTTTTTCCTCCTATGTGGGATGGAACTTTTCTCCTCCCCTACATTTTCCAATTTCCATATAAATTTCTAGTTTTAAGTGGCTAGCCTGTAGCATTAATTTCTCATTCACTCGGAATTAGTTTTGAGAAATTCAAAATTTCAATCTCATCTACTCACTTATTAGAATTTTAACATATAATTTAATTATATTTTTCACCAATGGAAACCACTTAAATATTTGATAAAAATTGGGTGAACACACAATTTCTCAAATCAAAATTCCAACAATCCCCCACATGAATGAAATTAATGCATGCATGTATGCAAATTCGCTTGAAAGTCTCGGCGAACTATTATTGCATATGGATAGGTAGCTTGTGGCTTTGAACCTTCATAGTAAAATACTATCGGATTTACTAGCTGCTTAGTGACGCGATGTCTTGAACTACTCAGTCGTTTGTATAAATCGAGACAACAATATTTACACAATAACAATTCGAACACTTGTTGTTCTCACGTTGTGTCCATTTCGGTCCTGGACCATATCTTAGATTCATAAGTATTTTTTTGAAGCGACCATTTTTTCTCACTTATATAGGTGATCTCTTATTGAAAAGTATCCTGCTAAACTCCACCTTTTAGTAAGGAATCATTAAATGTCTTAGACTTAACCTCACCACGTTCAACAGGTTTCTATTTTACTTGGAAGTTCTGGGAATGAGCTAACACATTTTTCAAGTGTACAACTGAACATTCATAACTTAATTGTCCCATTGAACCAAGGTCTTGGGATCTCCAATTCACAAGGTTGGGTTATCGCTATGAACATTCTTTATTTTGTGGATTTTAAACCCATTCCCCTTAGCTACTTATACAATTAATCTCGGTTTATTCCTTTTGTGAGCGGATCCACCAGATTTTCCTTTGACTTCACGTAGTCAATCGAATAACCCTATTCAAAATCAACTGTCTAATGGTATTATGTTTTCGACGAATATGTCTGGACTTACCTCTTTCCTTTGCCAGAAAAGATACCTTTTATAAAAACAAATTTCTTGATTTAATGATCGTACCATCATTTATATCATGAATGCTGAATTTATTTTCTTGGGTGATTCTGATCTAGCCAAAGCACCTCCACACTTCAAGGTATTATCTGTTATGTGGTTTGCTAAAGTAAAGTTTCCCCTTCCAACTTTTGGTATCTTTGTTCAACACAAGATTATCTAGAACTTTTATTGCTCTCGGCCACTTTTCATTTATTTTGTTAGAACCTTGTCCCAATAATCTAGTTAAAAACTCATTCTACCAGATTTTAAACCTTAGTTCCAACAACTCCATTATAATCATTTACAAGGTGTGTAACCATTGGTGTTATCACATCTTCAGTAATACTTCGAATTTAACTTGTTACTGTGTCTGCCTCTAGTGTTACAATACTTTGGGCAACACTTAATGCAACTGTGATTTTGGTGTTACAACACTTTTGGCGACACCTACTGTTATATTTAAGAATGCATCAGAAGCTCCCCTTGTGTTCCATAAATTGTGGTCACACCCCCACAATTGTGGATTTCCAATCGAAATCGCGGTTGTCTTCCTCAATCCAAAGTCAAACTATTAAATCCTCAAGCCCCATTTCCTTCCGCTTGTGCTTGAGGTAGTTCTTAAAATCTTTTCACGATTATCGCAGCAACTTGGAAAGACTCAATCAAAATCATCCCTTCAGCCACTAAGTCGTGAAGTATGATCTGAATTTTTTGCACTTGGCTGATCACCGTTTTGGTGTCAACCATATTATAATCCAGAAATTTGCCAACAACAAATTTCTTTGTGCCGACATCTTCTGTTTTATATTTCTTCTCCAACGAGTCCCACAACTCCTTAGATATTTTGAACGAACTGTAGACATTAAAAAGGGTGTCTTCCAGCCAGTTCAAAATGTAGTCTCGGCAAAGGAAACCGTTGTTATGCCAAGCATGCACATCGATCCTCTTTTGGTTGTCGGATTCTTCTTCGCCAACAGTAGGGGGTCCTCCTTCAGGAAACGGGACCGACCCAAAGTAGTGAGGTAAAAGAGCATCTTCTATTGCCATATTTTGAAGTCGACCCCAGAGAACTTTGTCGTTTTCTCGCCATAAGTAGGAGCAACAACCATTGGAGTGAAGAAAATAGATGCCATCGTCTAGAAAAAATCACTAAATTCCATTTTGCGATTGTTGTTTGGGTGGTACTGTTTACAAGAAAATGCCTAAGTTGTTTGGACGGAAAAACTTGGGCAAGGTTTAAGTCGAGTCCAGTATTGGATAATGTCTCCGCAAGACAAAATTGGCCCGTTTACAAAGTGCTTACGGTTACGGCAATCGTCCCTAAGATACAACGACTTTTACTGTTTCGACTTAGTAGCACTTGCAAAAGTTGAAACAACAACGAACAAAAGTGTATGAACTTTCAGGCTCAAGAAAGGATAGAACAATATGCTGAATGCAGATAAATGACTCGATTTTATCTGGTTAATTTCGTATGTTATTTCATCTGCAGGGACTTTATTTTTATAGGCCTCAATGTGCCTCAGGGAAAGGATACATCTTTTGGATCGAAAAAACATGTCTATAACCAAAAAATGCACCTGGTTGCTCGAACAGGTGCATCAATTCGAATGTGAGCGTCCGCGCACTTGTGCACGCGTGATAATTAAATGTTTCTTTTGTGGTGCACGCAGCGCATCGTCCCAGTTGGAGAAATATTTAATTATTTATTAAAATAATTAATTAATTTTAAAGGGTTTAAATAAATTTGGTCCAAAACTATAAGGTCCAAGCCCACGACCCGGATCGGGTCAGCATTACCGGCAAAGGCATGGCAGCGCGCATGTGTTTTGAACCAAACCCACAAGCATGTAAGTCCTCACCCCTTTAAAAATTTTGTTGCCTCAAGGGCCCAAACCTATTTGTCCAACTTGAGATTTATAAATAGAGCAACCTTTGGCTTTTCCTCCTATGTGGGATGAAGATTTTCTCCTCCCCCACAATTTTCAATTTCCATATTAATTTCTAGTTTTAAGTGGCTAACGTGTAGCATTAATTTCTCATTCACCCAGAATTGATTTTGAGAAAATCAAAATGTTAATCTCATCTACTCACTGAGTAGAAATTTAACATATAATTTAATTCAATTTTCCACCAATGGAAACCACTTAAATATTTGGTCAAAATCGGGTCAACCCCCAATTTCTCAAACCAAATATCCAACATATCCTACCTTTAGAAATGGTTTCGCCCGCTGATTATGGGCCAATTAACCGTTGACCATGGGTTAACAAACCCGTTGAACTAATTAAATATTCTTTTTTTTTGTTGTGTGAACGCCCCAAGAGTGGGATGGGGGATTGACGTCACATCCCCAATCTATTTATTGATATAAGGAATTACAATGAAATCTTTACAAACAGATTGTTACAAACCCCTATCTCAAGTTCTCATCTCCCTCTAACAGCTCTAAACGAAGGTAATTCTAATTGGTCCATGTGGATCAAACCTTTACCTGGAAAAGGAAGAAACTGACTATCGTATTCTACAAAATTATGCACAGTTAAACCTATGGTAGCTAGGAAATCAGCTACTTTATTCCCTTCTCTATATATGTGGGAAATGGAAAAATTAATGCCCCTAAGAATGTTTGAATTCTAACCAAGCTGTCCTTAATAGTCTAATGACCAGGCAAATATATTAAAAACATGTCCCTTTTTTTTTTTTTTTTTTAAGTTTCATTGATAAAGCATAAAGAATGAGTCAAAGATAACACAACCCACAGGAATCCAAGGCGTGGTTATGAGTTTTCTTAGCAGCATTACATCCACACATTAATAAAAGAATTCCCTTAGTTTCTTGCTGATGTCACTTACGATGAGAATAATGACAAGTCTTGGCTAGCTAAGGTCTAAGACTAAGAGGGTGTTATGAGCTTAAGTTTTTTCAAAATGTATTAGGAGAAGCTTATAAGCTATATATATAAAGAAAAAGTGGGCCGAGAACTCATTTATTTTCAAAATAAAATTTCATTTGAATAAAATATCTATATCTATATCTATATATTCTATACTTTATCTATCTATCTATATCTATTATTGTCACGCCCAAACGCGACGCGACAACGATCAATCACTTAAACAAATAAATCAACAATCTAAACCAAAGATACAAAACTCCAAGTGAAATAGAGTCTAATGCGCGAATTAAAATAAACACGAGTACGAATTACATCTTAAAGTCTCGGATCCGAATACAACCCAAAAGATTATCTCAATTAACTTACAATCCAAACGAAAATAAAATGAAGGAGTCCAACAACAAATAAAAGTAAAAGGAAATATCGCTCCACATCACGGATAGGAATTCAATCATGCGAGGTTCGATGTCTTCAAATAACTTTTCATCTAAAGGTTAGAAAACAGGAGAGGAATGAGACAAAATCTCGGTGGATGGGGTGATCGTGTGCAAGTGTGGCGATATAAATAGTTAATGCGAGAAATTTAGTTGTATGAAAACGCGTGAGAGATGATGCATGATTTCACACACAATCCACAAGCGTCGTGATAAATATATTAAGTAATATACTTATACGCTTTAAGAAAAAAATAGTTCGTGGTCACGCAGGCACTATGGTTCAAGCGACGAGGATTGCGACGGATTTGTAGCGCCAATCCAATGCAAGACAAGTAAGCGGTTGCGTGGATTTGTAGCGCCAACCTATGCAATACAAGTAGCGGTTGCGTCACGGATTTGTAGCGCCAACCAAACGGGTCCGATTAACTCCTAATCGTGTGGATCGGACAAATGATTCCTTCGTTCTTCCTTGTAACTCCCCGAGCAAGATGGTCCAAGACTGTCACCTTATCGCTCGTAGGCAAAGACAAAATCCACAAAGGAGCTAGCAAGGCTCGGATTTGTCATAATCATGATTATACCTCAAGTACTACGACCCGCTTCCCTGACAAACTCCGTCCCTCGGTTGCCATGGGATTAGGACGATGGGGCCTAAGAGTGGAATAGCAGCCGAGCTGCCTTGGTTCCATCCCCGACGTATCCATTCCGATCGTGAGCTCGACACACCAAGTTGACTCAAGCAGAAAGTAAACACAAGTTCATGTAGTCAACCAGGCAATCGAGTATTATTGATTCGGAAGCGCTTCATGAAAAGTTCTCAAAAATTTGCACAAGATAGTTATGGCGTTGGTGGAGTTATCGGGATGAAGATAATTATCGGGAGGATAAGTAGTCTTCGATATCTTAAGTATTAGGAGGAACATAAGTCCCGTTATAGATTCAAATCACGAGACGAGGGGTCGCCCGCGATCGTATTAATCGGTCAAGACGATCCGATAAGTCAAGGGATTTTTAAGAAAATAAAATATTTTAATTAAATATTAAAGTAAGAGAGTCCAGGGCTGTTTCTTTAAAAGAAAATAATTTGAGTTAGGTCCTTATAAAAATAAAATTTACAATTAGCCCGTTTTGTCAAAACCAATACTTTTGGGGTTAAAAGTTAAATAAATAAATGTCCCGACCTTGAAAAATTATGAGGTCAGTTCCTAAATTCTCTAAATTGTTCAGAGATTCAGGTTTTTTTAAAGTTTTGAGGTCGATTTTTTATAAAATTCTCACATTGGCCCCAAATTTGTTAAAATTGTCATTTCGGGCCCTAAGTTTAAAATAATCGGAACTCACAAACCGGAAGGCCTTCTAATGTGATTCCAGTTGGAAAATGTCACTAAGGTTAGTGGGATATTGGGACAAAAACAGTTTTAAAACGTCATAAGTATAGGTCCCTTAACTTTTGAAAATCTCATTTTTGTCCCATTTTGAAATAATTGCCTTTAAGGCTTTTAGGGTCCAATTGTTATGAAATTTGAACCTTGGGTCCAAAATATAATTATGTTATAGGTAAATTAGTATTTCCAGGTACATGGGCTGTATAAGTCCTGGAAATTTCATTTGGGTCCTCAAGTTTAATCTTTTACAATTTGGTCCCTCAAGTTTTATAAAATTACTTCCCAAGCTCTAAACACTTGGATTTTTGGAATACACTTAAAATATGTTATTTCCAGTCCCTTAAGAGTTAAAATTTCAAATTGTAAAATTAGGGTCTGGTACAGTTTCGAAATTTGCAAAATAGCCCTTAAACTTCTCAAATTTTACAATCTAGTCCTTGGGCTTTTAAGGGTTGATTTTATTTATCTAAAAACTCTTAAAACTTTAATAAAATGTCAAAACATAATTTTTGAACCTGAGTTCAGTCCCAAAAATCGAAAATTACAGAGGGGTCCCTTAAGTTTTATTTTCTTGCAATTAAGTCCACCAACTTTCCATTTTTGCATTTTAAGTCCAAAATCGAATTTTAATCAATTATGCTCGACTTTTCCAGGTTATATGTCATACAAACATATATTTCAAGAGTCATAAACATATATATCCATCTCATACAAGAATTTATCAAATATGACAAGAAAGTGTACATGTATGTCCTAATTTTCGGTAAATCGCATTTTGAGCAACACTTGAGAAATTTTCCAACTTGATACAAGAAAATAGCATGCAATACATAATATATATCTCAAATGCTCAATAACAAAATACTACATGCATTTTTATGAATTAAAACACCTAGAAGTTGAAAGGATTTTTCCACCCACCTTAAAGTGCGGTTTGTTGGGAAAAATGAAATAAATCTCTCTCGATGAAGGAGTGACTTAGGTCAGCCCCTAAGTCAAGGAATATCAAAAAAATATAGGAGTTAGAAGAATGTGGTTAAAATTTAAGGGGGAGAGGAAGATAGTGAGAAAATTGGAATTACTACACTTACCTTGTGTAGTGAATAAAGTGTGACTAGTAATGGCTTCCAAGTGCAAGATTTTGGTCACCCTTAATGTTAACCTCCAAAGTCAGCCCCTAAAACTCCAAAAATGAAAATGGAGTGTCAAAGTTTGGAAAATAAAAAGAGAAGAAGAAAAGGTACCAAAAATTCCATTTCTTACCTTATAGTCAACTTCTTCACAATTTTCTTCAAGATGACAAGTCTCTTAACAACTTCAAAGGTCTTCTAGGTATACCTCAAAATCAAAAATCAAACTTAAATTAGAAGGTGAAAGAGATGAGTTAGGTGATATCAAAAATGGATTGAAAAAGACATTTTCCTTACCTTGGTAGTGATGGTTCGAATTTTATGATTTAAGTAGGAAGAATGTTTGTTTTTGTTTAGTTGTTTGAAGAAAGAAGAAGTATTTGATGATATGAAGAAGATGTTCTTGAAGTTGTGAAGGATGTTTGAAGATGTGAAGGAATTGTGTTTGAAGATTTGAAGATATGAAGATATATTGTTTGAAGGTTTGAAGATTTGAAGATATGGTGTTTGAAGATTTGAAGATGTGAAGGAATGGTGTTTGAAGATTTGAAGATATGGTGTTTGAAGATTTGAAGATATGAAGAAGTGTTCTTGAAGATATGAAGGAGTGGATGAAGATATACTTAGAGAGATGTTGGAGATTTTAGAGAGAAGTTGGAGAAAATGCTTGAATTATGAATGTGTTGGATGAAAATGATATTTTGATCAAATGTTTTTGATCCTCAAGGTGTTATGGATGAAAATTGAGGTGGAGAGGGGAGGAGACAAATTTTTTTGGTCAAATTCTATGTCTTCCAACTTGTCTCTAGAATGGGGACAAAGGCATCGTCAAAGTGTGGTCTTGCATGGGAGGATGAAATTGAAGGGATTGAGGAGGATGTTGGCATAGAATGTTGGGAAGCCTCCAACATGTTGGGTAAGTTTATAATAAAGAATTGGTGTATAAGATATTGTGTATAAGATTTGAATTAATGGTGTAAAAATACACAAGATGAATACACAAGGTGTACATGTACAAGAGTTGGGAGATATATCTACACCAAATATACATCATGACCGTCCACCTAAGGGTATTTGTGGTATTTCCATATATTTTCTTTTTGTCCCAAATTGGTGATAAAAGATGAATAATATCAATCTTCAAATAATTAGTGATCTCCTTGATCACTTATAAGTCTCATGATCATTTAATCTAAATCGAATTCTTAATTCTATAAGGTATAAATCTCTAAAATAAATAGTCTCCAAAAATTCTAAGGTGACTAATGAGTACACAAATATTAATAATGATGATCGATCGAGTGATCATAATTGTGAAATAAAATTAATAAATGATTATGATCACAAGAAATAAATAAGGGAAATTAAAGACGAAATATATTTATCATTAATATTTACCCGCCAAAGCGACGCGAGAATTGTCAAATAGTACAAAGACGATACGTGATAAGTACATGTTCGAATAAAAATCGAGGGCTTCACATTCTCCTCCTTAAAATAATTTGGTCCCCAAATTCTCTTCGAGAATAGTTAAGGTATTGATTCCTCATGTCTTCTTCCATCTCCCATGTCGTGTTGCGTCTTCGTCTCGGTTGTGGTTCCGCCATACAACTTTAACCATTGGAATCTCTTTGTTACGCAACTGACATATCTGCTGGTCAATGATTCTGATTGGTTCCTGTAAGATAAATTCTCCATTAGAGGAGGAGCATCACGAGTGATGATATGCTCGGGATCTGGTTGATACTTTTTCAATCTCGACACATGGAATACATCGTGCATTCCCGCATACTGTGCTGGTAACTCAAGTCTGTAGGCCAACTTTCCGATCCTCTCGCAAAATTTTGTAAGGTCCAATATATCTCGGACTCAATTTGCCCCCTTTTCTTGGATTGATCAATCCTTTTCGTGGCAAGAGTCCGAGAAATACCTCATCTCCGGCTTCAAATTCCGGTCTTTTCTCCTCTTGTCCGCGTAACTCTTTTGGCGGCTCTGAGCCGTTTAATCCGTTCCTTGATCAACTTGACCTTCTCCATAGCTTCCTGAACTAAGTCGACCTTTGGAATCGAGGGTGACTTCCATTTTCCTTCGAGTCCATTGGTCATCAATCTCCCGAGTGTAGAGGGATCTACACTTTCGTCCATACAAGGCTTCGTAGGTGCCATCCTAATCGTGGCCTAATAACTCATTATTATAGGCGAACTCGGCCAATGGTAAGTGTGAATCCCAACTTCCTTGAAATCCAACGTGCATGCTCGCAGCATGTCTTCCAGGGTTTGAATCGTTAGCTCGATCGCCATCGGTTTGGGGATGTCTTTTGTGTTGAAACTTAGCGAGGTTCCCAATTCCTCGTGTAAGCATTTCCAAAATCTGAGACAAATCTCGAGTCTCTGTCGACACTATGTCAACTGGCACTCCATACAACGAATGATCTCTGGACATAAATCTGCGCAAGTTTCGCAAGTCATCGCTTTTTCTTCATAGGTAAGAAGTGTGCGATTTCGTGAGTCGGTCTCGACTACCCATATAGCATCATCACCTCGCCTGGTCCTTGGTAGATCCGTCACGAAGTCCATCGTTATGTGTTTCCACTTCCACTCCGAATTCTCAACGGTTGCAATAAACCGATGGTCATTGGTGTTCTCGCTTTTTATTTGTTGACAAGTCTAACATCTCGCAACGAACTCCGCTACCTGGTTCTTCATGTTTACCCACCAATAATTGCTTTCAAGTCCTTATACATCTTGTTTCCTCCAGGATGTATAGTGTATTTCGAACGGTGTGCCTCTCTAGAATTCTCGCTCCTAATCGCTCACACATGGTACACGGACTCGATTTTGGAATCGATGATTCTATCTTCATGTACCGAGAATTCTCGATTTCTCTCCTTTAAGTATGTTCTCTTTCGCTTTTTAAGTTGTCCATCTGTCCCCAATGTTGCTCGATCTCGTTCAAGATCGGGTTTAACCAATATGTTAGCACATGAAATGTGAGTATTGGTTCTCGTCGGATTCAAGTGCTCAACTCTTCTAATGATTTCCACTCTCGAATCATTAGTCGCTAAACTCGCTTTACGCTCAAGGCGGCGGCTACTATGTTAGCTTTCCTGGGATGGTATTGAATATCAAAGTGATAGTCCTCAATTAACTCCATCCATCTCTCGTTGCCTCGCATTGAGGCCTTTATGAGAGAATAGATACTTCAAGCTCTTGTGATCCGTGAAAATTGTGAATGTTGCCCGGAGATAGTGCCTCCATTTCTTTAACGCGAATAATGTCGCTGCAAATTTCAAGTCATGTGTTGGGTAATTGGACTCGCATGCGGCTTGAGCTTTCGTGATGCGTAAGCAATGACCTTTCCTTCCCGCATGAGCACTCGCTCCTAGTCCTTCCTTTGATGCATCACCGTAGACGACAAAGTTTTCTCGTTCCCTTTGGAAGGGCTAAGAATGGAGTTGTAGTAAGTCGTTTCTTTAGTTCTTGAAACTAGTCTCACACTTGTCATTCCACTCAAACTTGACTTGCTTCCTCGTTAGCCGAGTGAGTGGTCCTATATCTTGGAGAAATCCTGGATAAATCTTCGATAATATCCACTAGTCCAAAAAACTTCGATCTCCTCCTTCGCACTCGGGTTGTTTCCATTCAACCACCTCCTCACCTTCAAAGGATCTACGGCGATCCTAGTGCCGGATACTATGTGTCCCAAGAATGCGACTTCACTAAGCCAAAATTCGCACTTGGCCGAATTTGGCATACAAACTTGTGCTCCCGTAGTGTCTCCAAAACAATTTTCGATGACGTTCATGCTCTTCTCTAGACTTAGAGTATACGAGTATGTCATCAATGAATATCATTACGAATTGATCCAAATAAGGTTGAAAAACTCGATGCATCGATCCATAAACGCTGCTGGTGCGTTAAATCGACCGAAATGCATCACAACAAACTCGTAGTGTCCATATCTTGTTTGAAATGCCGTTTTGGAAACGCCTTTCTTCACGGATCTTGATTGATAATATCCTTGTTGCAAATCAAACTTCGAGTACACCGTCGCTCCTTGAAGTTGATCAAACAATTCCTCTATCCTCGGGAGGGGATATTTAGTGGTAACATCTAGTCGAGATCATATAATAGTCACATCCTTAATGTATCTTATCCGTGATACCTAAACCACAAGTCAAATTCCCTTACTTAAGCTTGTGCAGTACTTGAGAATGAATAACACAAGGGTATTATCATTGATCAATATACTTAGTGATTCCCCTACTATCATTTTCCCAAAGTAATATCATTAGGTGTCTAGATCCCATAATATATCACATCCAAATCATATACTTCTCAAGAGATATCCTCATTTTCTTCGAGTCTCACCATATCGTGGCATTATAATCTCTAAATCACGATTTTCTAAATCACCTAACGTCCAAATAGAGGAATATCCGGATATCTTAACACTATAACAACCCAAAAGAGTTCAAATATTAATCCAAGATTCAACTTAGGTCACCTAGTAGTGGTACCCAATCCAAGGCATGAACCTATCTTGGTCAAACAAAACTAAGGCGGATTAGACGAATGTAAGGAAAAGATAAGGAAGAACAAGAAAAGAATGACTAAGGAAAGTCAACAAGAGTCAACTAAGTCAAATCAAGTATGACTATGGATTCTCCAAGTATAAATTCGACTTATCATGAACATCAATAATACGGTTCTATGCCATTATTGAAATCGATTTCACACTTAATTAGTCAAGTCGCGGTACTACCCAACACAATCCGAGGGTCCTATCCTGGGGTCGCCCGGTGTAAGTTTCATCTTACTAGCCGAGCTCGATACTACAAAGCGTCACGCCCAAACGTGACGCGACAACGATCAATCACTTAAACAAAATAAATCAACAATCCTAAACCAAAGATACAAAACTCCAAGTGAAATAGAGTCTAATGCAAATGAATTAAAATAAACACGAGTACGAATTACATCTTAAAGTCCGGCGGTATCCGAATACAACCCAAAAGATTATCCGAATTAACTTACACAAACGAAAATAAAATGAAGGAGTCCAACAACAAATAAAAGTAAAAGGAAATGTCGCTCCACATCACGGATAGGGATTCAATCTGCGGTAGTTCGATGTCTTCAAATAACTCTTCATCTAAAGGTTAGAAAACAGAGGGAATGAGACAAAATCTCAATGGATGGGGTGATCGTGTGCAAGTGTGGCGATATAAATAGTTAATGCGAGAAATTTAGTTGTATGAAAACGCGTGAGAGATGATGCATGATTTCACACACAAATTAGCGTCGTGATAAATATATTAAGTAATATACTTATACATTTAAGAAAAATAGTTCGTGGTCACGCAGTACTATGGTTCAAGCGGCATGAGAGGATTGCGTGCGGATTTGTAGCGCCAATCCAATGCAAGACAAGTAGCGGTTTTGCGTCGGATTTTGTAGCGCCAACCTATGCAATACAAGTAAGCGGTTGCGTGCGGATTTGTAGCGCCAACCAAACGGGTCCGATTAACTCCGGAATCGTGTGGATCGGACAAATGATTCCTTCGTTCTTCCTTGTAACTCCCGAGCAAGATGGTCCAAGACCACACCTTATCGCTCCGTAGGCAAAGACAAAATCCACAAATGGAGCTAGCAAGGCTCGGATTTGTCATAATCATGATTATACCTCAAGTACTACGACCCGCTTCCTCGACAAACTCCGTCCCTCGCCATGGGATTAGGGCGATGGGGCCTAAGAGTGGAATAGCGGCCGAGCTGCCTTGCCCCATCCCCCGACGTATCCATTCCGACGCGTGAGCTCGACACACCAAGTTGACTCAGCGGAAAGTAAACACAAGTTCATGTAGTCAACCGCAATGAGTATTATTGATTCGGGAAGCGAGTTCATGAAAAGTTCTCAAAAATTTGCACAAGATAGTTATGGCGTTGGTGGAGTTATCGGGATGAAGATAATTATCGGGAGGATAAGTAGTCTTCGATATCTTAAGTATTAGGAGGAACATAAGTCCCGTTATAGATTCAAATCACGAGACGAGGGGTCGCCCGCGATCGTATTAATCGGTCAAGACGATCCGATAAGTCAAGGGATTTTTAAGAAAATAAAATATTTTAATTAAATATTAAAGTAAGAGAGTCCAGGGCTGTTTCTTTAAAAGAAAATAATTTGAGTTAGGTCCTTATAAAAATAAAATTTACAATTAGCCCCGTTTTGTCAAAACCAATACTTTTGGGGTTAAAAGCTAAATAAATAAATGTCCCGACCTTGAAAAATTATGAGGTCAGTTCCTAAATTCTCTAAATTGTTCAGAGATTCAGGTTTTTTTTTTAAAGTTTTGAGGTCGAGTTTTATAAAATTCTCACATTGGCCCCAAATTTGTTAAAATTGTCATTTCGGGCCCTAAGTTTAAAATAATCGGAACTCACAAACCGGAAGGCCTTCTAATGTGAATTCAGTTGGAAAATGTCACTAAGGTTAGTGGGATATTGGGACAAAAACAGTTTTAAAACGTCATAAGTATAGGTCCCTTAACTTTTGAAAATCTCATTTTTGTCCCATTTTGAAATAATTGCCTTTAAGGCTTTTAGGGTCCAATTGTTATGAAATTTGAACCTTGGGTCCAAAATATAATTATGTTATAGGTAAATTAGTATTTCCAGGTACATGGGCTGTATAAGTCCTGGAAATTGCATTTGGGTCCTCAAGTTTAATCTTTTACAATTTGGTCCCTCAAGTTTTATAAAATTACTTCCCAAGCTCTAAACACTTGGATTTTTGGAATACACTTAAAATATGTTATTTCCAGTCCCTTAAGAGTTAAAATTTCAAATTTTAAAATTAGGTCTGGTACAGTTTCGAAATTTGCAAAATAGCCCTTAAATTTCTCAAATTTTACAATCTAGTCCTTGGGCTTTTAAGGGTTGATTTTATTTATCTAAAAACTCTTAAAACTTTAATAAAATGTCAAAACATAATTTTTGAACCTGAGTTCAGTCCCAAAATCGAAAATTACAGAGGGGTCCCTTAAGTTTTATTTTCTTGCAATTAAGTCCACCAACTTTCCATTTTGGCATTTTAAGTCCAAAATCGAATTTTAATCAATTATGCTCGACTTTTCCAGGTTATATGTCATACAAACATATATTTCAAGAGTCATAAACATATATATCCATCTCATACAAGAATTTATCAAATATGACAAGAAAGTGTACATGTATGTCCTAATTTTCGGTAAATCGCATTTTGAGCAACACTTGAGAAATTTTCCAACTTGATACAAGAAAATAGCATGCAATACATAATATATATCTCAAATGCTCAATAACAAAATACTATATGCATTTTTATGAATTAAAACACCTAGAAGTTGAAAGGATTTTTCCACCCACCTTAATGTGCGGTTTGTTGGGAAAAATGAAATAAATCTCTCTCGATGAATGAGTGACTTAGGTCAGCCCTAAGTCAAGGAATATCAAAAAAATATAGGAGTTAGAAGAATGTGGTTAAAATTTAAGGGGGAGAGGAAGATAGTGAGAAAATTGGAATTACTACACTTACCTTGTGTAGTGAATAAAGTGTGACTAGTAATGGCTTCCAAGTGCAAGATTTTGGTCACCCTTAATGTTAAACTCCAAAGTCAGCCCCTAAAACTCAAAAAATGAAAATGGAGTGTCAAAGTTTGGAAAATAAAAAGAGAAGAAGAAAAGGTACCAAAAATTCCATTTCTTACCTTATAGTCCAACTTCTTCACAATTTTCTTCAAGATGACAAGTCTCTTAACAACTTCAAAGGTCTTCTAGGTATACCTCAAAATCAAAAATCAAACTTAAATTAGAAGGTGAAAGAGATGAGTTAGGTGATATCAAAAATGGATTGAAAAAGACATTTTCCTTACCTTGTAGTGATGGTTCGAATTTTATGATTTAAGTAGGAAGAATGTTTGTTTTTGTTTAGTTGTTTGAAGAAAGAAGAAGTATTTGATGATATGAAGAAGATGTTCTTGAAGTTGTGAAGGATGTTTGAAGATGTGAAGGAATTGTGTTTGAAGATTTGAAGATATGAAGATATGTTGTTTGAAGGTTTGAAGATTTGAAGATATGGTGTTTGAAGATTTGAAGATGTGAAGGAATGGTGTTTGAAGATTTGAAGATATGGTGTTTGAAGATTTGAAGATATGAAGAAGTGTTCTTGAAGATATGAAGGAGTGGATGAAGATATACTTAGAGAGATGTTGGAGATTTTAGAGAGAAGTTGGAGAAAATGCTTGAATTATGAATGTGTTGGATGAAAATGATATTTTGATCAAATGTTTTTGATCCTCAAGGTGTTATGGATGAAAATTGAGGTGGAGAGGGGGAGGAGACAAATTTTTTTGGTCAAATTCTATGTCTTCCAACTTGTCTCTAGCAATGGGGACAAAGGCATTGGTCAAAGTGTGGTCTTGCATGGGAGGATGAAATTGAAGGGATTGAGGAGGATGTTGGCATGGAATGTTGGGAAGCCTCCAACATGTTGGGTAAGTTTATAATAAAGAATTGGTGTATAAGATATCGCAGTATAAGATTTGAATTAATGGTGTAAAAATACACAAGATGAATACACAAGGTGTACATGTACAAGAGTTGGGAGATATATCTACACCAAATATACATCATGACCGTCCACCTAAGGGTATTTGTGGTATTTCCATATATTTTCTTTTTGTCCCAAATTGGTGATAAAAGATGAATAATATCAATCTTCAAATAATTAGTGATATCCTTGATCACTTATAAGTCTCATGATCATTTAATCTAAATCGAATTCTTAATTCTATAAGGTATAAATCTCTAAAATAAATAGTCTCCAAAAATTCTAAGGTGACTAATGAGTACACAAATATTAATAATGATGATCGATCGAGTGATCATAATTGTGAAATAAAATTAATAAATGATTATGATCACAAGAAATAAATAAGGGAAATTAAAGACGAAATATATTTATCATTAATATTTACCCGTCAAAGCGACGCGGTAGAATTGTCAAATAGTACAAAGACGATACGTGATAAGTACATGTTCGAATAAAAATCGAGGGCTTCACAATTATCTATCTATATTTTATTTTATTTTATTTTATTTTATATATTTCAAAGTTTCTTGAAAATTTTGATTTGCCAAAAATATCCTCATGGTAAAATTACCTTTAAGGGCAATTATGTAGTTTTCTGTATGGTTTTTTTTTTATTTACAATATTTCAATTGTAACTCTTAGAATATTTTTGAATTTTTAAAAAAAATATTCGCTTCATAATAAACTGCATATCGAAAGCTTTCCACCATATGTATAAGCATATATAAAGAATTGATATAAGAGAATTTTATTTTATTTAAAGTTGAGTATAACGCAAAAAAAGTACATTTATAATAAATTTATTTTAATTTTCTCAATAACTAAATACATCTACAACAAAAAAAAGTGTAAATTTATAGTGGAATAAAGAGAAATAAATAAATAAAATTATTTCATGTAGTTTTATTCTAATAAATAAATAGCAAGACAAATATATTTTTTAAACTTCACTTTTTGTTGCAAATATATTTCATCTATCACTCTCACTAAATTGTGGGATGATATTGTATTCGCAGGAGTATATGACATATTTATTTTGTAGGGAAAGATAGGAGTTATTGCAACCATTCTTTCATAAAAAAATATTTAGTTTTATGATTAGTGAAATAGAAATTATTACTAAAGTTTTAAAAAAAATAATTATTTGTTTCCCAAGCTTTGATCATTAATCTTAATCTATGTTTTTCGGTAATAATAGATATATGATTTAACATGAATTGGATTTAATTATCCATTTATTTAATTCATATATTCTTTTGATTAAATAAAATCATTTAAATTGTGATAATGTAAAGTTAAACTTGAAAACAAACATATCATAAGCATATCCTCAAATAAAAAAAAATATTGGCAGAGAGTTATATGTTTGAAATTAATGAAGTGAGATTTTAAATTTTAAGGTGTAGTGAATTAAGTAAGAGTAATATTTGTTATATTTTGATTATTTTGATTTTAAATTAGCTTACTATGTTAAACTCTGTAAAATAAGTATAGGATTATTTATAACTTAAGATTTGAATCTTTGTCAACGACATCCCCATATTTAGAAAAAAAATAATATGACAATTCGGTTTAATGATCAATATCCATATTTCCATCTTTTGAGGAAAAAGACTTGACATTTTAAATTCAGATTAGTAGTTATCTATAATATATATTTATGAAAATAAAATGATTGAGATCAGTTTCAATTATTGAATTCTCTTGATCTACAATATGAGGTGTAGGATAATTTTAATATATAATTAATAGTAAATATAATATTTATTATTATAGCACATATGCAATGTGAGCTTGCTGCTTTTATTATATCCGATTCCAATCGTGTTGCATTCAAATGGATGAATTTGAACTTAAAGGAGGAATTTACAAAAATAATAAGGATATATATACTTACTAAAAAAATAAAATATTAAAAATTTAAAACATTAATTGAATAAGCTTTGATGTTACATAAATATTATTAGTGTTAAGATAAGCAAAATGTCTTTAAAAATATATATTGGTTTGTAAGTTAAAGTCGCACCATTAAATATTTAATTATTTATTATTTATAATGACAAATTTAAATTACTATACTGTGTCGAGACGTATTCTTAATTTACTAAAATTTACAAAAATATTATTTAACAAGTGGGGTTAAATAATTTTTAGCAATTTATTTGACAATATGTACTAACAAATCATTTAGAAACTAATCATCCAGTACATAATTGCATAATATAATTGTTTTAATTTAATCTAAGAAAAATACTTGTATCTAATTAATAACCTATTAAAAGAAAAAATAGATTTACACTACATAATAAAAACAAACACAAATAGTTACTTCAACAAGTTCACCCAAAAAAGAAAGAATTACATAAAAATGGACAATTATTATTTCACTATATTTTAACACAATAAAATATTAATTATATAATTAAGTGAGGAAAATGAATAAAATAACGTAAATTTTGTAATGCTCGATGCACTTCTTTCATGATGTAAACTAATCAAAACAATATATTAAGATAATAAATAAGAGACTAAATAAAATAAATAAATTGAGCATAAAAGAATAGCAAAATATTAATAAGAACTAAAACTTTAAGGAAAGAAAATTGTCAAAAAAGTGTGAGGGAAGATAGAAGAATTAATGTGTGTAGTCTTGTATAAAATAATCAAACTTCTTGGCCAGACATAAGAAAAACTTTAAATAGAAATCTATTCAATATATAAACATAAATAAGTAAATAAATAAATAAAATGGAAGATGGTCGTAGGAGATGATTATGAAAGCAAATACATAGACATCGACTTTCAATTGTAATTGGGGTGAGTTTTGTAAGAAATAAAAGAGTTGAGGTGGTTTTATAAGTGGGGGACACCCCTTTATACGTGGCTCCTCTAGTGGTTGAAAATTTATCAATCATCTCAATAATATTATATATGTACTTGCAATACGTAGTTATCTTGTGCGAGATGTTAAATAAATTCATTAATAGGATATGAATTATTGATTCAAAGGAATTGTTGATAAAATGGAAAATAAATCGTACATCTTCATGATATGATTGTTTTAAAAAAAATTACATCAATTTTCAAAAATAAAAAAAATGCACTTGCAATAATGTAATGAGGAAGATGTTGAAACAATACCAATGTATTAATCATATAGTGTGAGGCCCCGAATTTTTATTTAACCGAATTATAATGTTCCGGATAATGTACTACGTAACTAAGCGTCACAAATCATTATTAATAAATATAGTTTTAATTTCAATATTCTTAGTATTTAAATATTTATTTTATTTTATTTCTCTAACTTACTAATTGTCAATTACTAACTATCCCTAAGTTGTTATTTCATTAACTTAACTTATGTTATATAACTTATTAAAACAAAACCATAGGATTATTGGTGACCTTATCACTAGAGAAGAAATAGGACCATTAACTGATATAAGAGAGACATGTGATAAGAAGGATTTGTTATGTGATAATAGGAATCAAATATCACAGAAAAAAAAGAAAACATTTTGGATGGATGAATTGAGGTGGACCGTCATTAAGGGAGGGAGGTAGCAAATTATGTCTTCTTTCTTTTGTCCCTTTCTAACATGTCAGCCTTCTCATAACCCAATACACCTTTTCCCCTATCCAAGGCAAGCATGCCTTCCAAGCCCCTTTCCATGATAAAACTATGATGCTTGGCAATTACCCTGGGGTGGAAGTCTTGGCATTTTCACTCTACACACTTAGAAATCCTAAAAAACAAGCAACTCTTATCATCTCCTTCACTAAACCAAAGGTGCCGAAAATTTGAGCAAGGACAAGGAAAAATCCTTCAACTTTTTCTAAAATTAAGCTTAGTCTCCTCCTACCTCTAACTTAAGAGCTCTTGTCTTGTAGGATTGAAGAAGAGGGGCCGAATTCTTGAAGAATTGTAGGGCTTGAAGGTTGAGTTTTGAAGCACTAAAGAAGCTAAGGTTAAGGTAAGTCTTGCCCCAATATTCTCCTTATTACTTCTTCTTCTTCTTTTCTTCCATTTTCTTCACTTTTGACACCCAAAACCGCCATATAGGGGTTGTCCAAAGCAGATAAAGGGGACTTGAGGAAGCTTGTAAAAGCTAGAAGCCTTAGACATTCTTACCAAAAGCACAAGTGTAGGTCCCAAGGAATGTGAGTGTAAGATTTAGAAGGGGGTTGAATAAACCTTACCAACTTTTCAAATTAGTCCTTTTAAATATTCAGAGTTAATACTTCACAGCTTTGTGTCCTTGATGGACAGCTAAGTTAGTTAATCAGCAGAGTTAGTCACTCAACAGACTCGACTGAGCTGTTGATAGAATAACTCAGCTGTTTTGACTAAAGACTTAACTCGACTGTGATTTGTTTTCAGCGGAAGACTTAACACCCTTGAATTTGGTTAAGTTTGTTTTAATACTTGGTTTTAGCACTCAGTTGATTATCAATTGGATAGCAAATTTATCAGCAGATATAAAAATAAGATGCAGAAATTAAAGTGCTGAAATGTAAATGACACAATAAGTTTTTATAGAGGTTCGAAGATGGGGTAATTCTTCTACTCCTCTCTTCTCCAACTCCTGGAGGAATCCACTAAGTATTGATCAATATACAGAGTGGTTAACAGTCCAGATACAAGTCTTGATCACACAGCTGACTTGATCCTTTGGGACTCAGTCTGGAGATGCCTTGGTCACACAGCTGGCTTCTCGTACGACTCAGCTTCTTCACAGGGCAGCTGCCTTGCTACTACAGCCCACTTGCTCAAGCTTCTTGGATTTGATCACGAAGCCCTCCAAAAACTTGAGACTGGTTCGACCTTGAACCTTCCTACAATCCTCCGTGGAATGTAGACCCCTTGATTCTTCAAAAATTTCCTCTTCAACTGATTGAAGTTATCTTTCCTTCACATGTGAGTGTTGGATTGATTTCCTTCGTAATGTAGGCTTGAGGATTGATCTTGAATGATTTTGAGAATATTTTTGGTTACAGTTCAAATGTTTGCTTGAATGTTCGTGGTTCAGGTAATCAAGGTAACCCCTTCTTAAATAAACTCCTCAGCCTTTTATAGCGATCTTTTAAAAATCTGCCCGTTGAAGAGATAAGCTTATTTTTTAAAGTCACTTGTGGTCGTTGGCTTGTCTTGTTGTGGTTCTTGGAATTGTCATTTCCTCGTAATAATGATTCTTGACTTTTTCGGTGTTCGACACAGTGCGAAGCTTGCCATTGGTTTATTCCTCTTGCACGCTTCTGGGACTGAGCACTTCAAGAAAGGTAGTATGGAAGTATTACTTGTTTAAGTAATTCTCTTAATTTCTCGGCAACGGATCTCTTTCGATTATCTTGACTTGACCGCATTTCCTTGACTTCCCAGGTGACTTGAGTAAGCTTCCAATCATTGGATAACTCTTCTCATCACTTCAACTTGAGACTTGGCTATCTTGAGTTGACTTGACCGATACTTCACTCACCGCACCTTCATCGAGTTCCTATCTTTTCTTCTTTGCCATACTCACCGCCTCACAACAGTCTTCCTTCTAGTCTCCCAGGTTGTCTTCTTGCATGTTCGTGCATAGTGACTTAACTCACTGACTCGATCAGCCCTATCTATTACAATGCAACAAAAAATGGGGTGCCAACTTCCTATTCTAAGTTTTGCATGGCATTCATCAAAATCTACAAAATAATTTCCCAACAATTTCCCCCTTTTTGATGATGCCAAAACTTAAAACATACATCAATAATTAAACAACAAAGATACATACAGCAAATGTAGAATCACGAAATGTATGCTTAGAATCGATCTTTTATTGATTATAACATTCTTGTTCTTTACATAGTCAAGTTCTGAGTGTATCGAGCTTGAATCAATAGAAAATGTATCGAGTTTAAATGGATCTTAAAGTAACCATTGTTGTTCTATATCTCCATAAGTATAGAAATTGTACAATTTTATTCAATGTACGTAAGACTTACATGAAAATGTATTTACATAGTAAAATACACGAAGGGGTGGATAAAGAACACTTCATCTCCTTCACCGCCTCCTTCTTTCATCTTCTTCTTCTTGACTCATCTTCGACCTTCTTCTCTTTTTCTCATCTTCACCGCTTTTTCTTTTCATACGCCCTTCCTCGCGCCTTCATCTCTTCTCGCCTCTTTCTTGTCTTTCCTCCCATAGTTGAGTTTGTCTTTTATTTTCCTCTTGCATTCTTTTCACATACTCAAAGATTGTTCTTAGCCACTTGCAGTTGGCTACTTCACAAATCTGCCCAATAGATCCCTCCTTTCTTGCTGGATCTATATACTCAATATTTTTGGGCGAGGTCTAGGTTTGAAACCTCTTCCTCCTCCTCCGCTTCTTCCTCTTCCTTCCTCGGGCGTGTCTTTGTCTTTGGGGTCTTCTTTTCCCAAATGAGTGGCTAGCAGTGACCAGAGTGATCGCTGATGGTCTCACTGTCACGCTTCTTCACATAGTGTGAGATCCTTTTCCCGAGACAAGTCTCATGCTTGAGCCGTGGACATATTTGCGAAGTATCCTTCGATGCGGCGTTTTGAATTCATCAACTAATCTTGCTCGGTTTCGGCATCGAAATGGCATAGGTATCTCTGTCTGCTGAATGCCTCCATGTTGTTTGAGAATATCCATAGCTCGGGCATCCATCCTTCCTTCCACTTCCTTCATCATCGCTTCAATCGTTTTCTCTTTTTTCACCATAGGTACAATGAGTGTTGGAGTGGCGAAGTCAGTCATCGGGAGTTCTTTGATAATATCACCGTGACACAAGACCTTGTTGGGGGTTTTAGCAATCATCAAGGTCACATCTTTCGAACCTTTCCCCTCAACAGAGACTTCCCTTTCTTCTCTCTTATTACTTCCTAAGTCAGTCTTTCCTTCACAAATGTTTCCTCCTTCTCTCCCTTCGAGATCCCTTCGCTTTTAGGTATTCCTCTTCCCCTTTTTGGCATCATCAAAGGAGAGAGGAACCCATGGAAACAAGCTAGCAAGCAAGAAGTCTAGTCTGATAGCCGAGTTCTCGTCAATCTGGCGTGGAGTATCTTTGCCGGAACTCGGAGCGGGTGGCGTTGGATTCACCGCTACCAACTTCATTCATCTCGGCCATAAGGAGACTGAATTTTCAATCCATATTCTCTTCCACACGCAGGAGCTCGTTCTTATTATGTTCACGCAGCAGCTTTATCTCTCGTAGTAGTATGAGATTCATGCATTTGTTCAATGTGCTCTTGCAAATTTGTCTTTGCATCGGCATTCTCACCGTCGGACTAACAACTTGTTGAACAATGTCCTGAAATATCGAGCTTGTTCCACACGCATTGTTTGCTTCTTTGTTGCCACCACTCACGGATCCCGACTATTATGCCTCTCAAATCAGTAGTAAGGTTGGCGTCTCGTTATCCACCTCATGTCCAAAGTGAGGCCTGGTGCCTTTCTATTTTTTCTATCTCAAAGCAAATAAGGCTTTGAACACGTCCCTAACCACAAGTTTGTCACCTCTGTTTTCGATTGACGGCCAAGCAAATTAAAGTCATAGTCAAATCGAACAATGGTGTCTCGATGGAATAACAGGATCAGTGTGGGAAGCGCTCATGATCTTTAGCGATTCTTCAGGGAGGTCGGTACCTCCGGAGAGAAGGGAAATGATTCTACGAAAGGATCATCACGGGCAACTGGAATCTGTTCAATGATAATTGGTGCTCGTGAAGTCCCTTGTGGAGTCGAACCTGCTGAAGCTTGGGGAGCCCGCGCAGATGGACTCTGTTTCACCACAGGCTCTGTTGTGAAGTCGACCCGGTTTGCTGAGCCTCACTTTGTCTCAACAGACTTCATCGGTCTCACTGGTTTTTCCAAATGAGTTTATCGGTCCTCGGCCTTATCGTCAGACGCGTCATCGGACGATGATGAGATTTCCATGGTTGGCTCATCATCAAAGTTGAATGTTTGGCGAGTAGTCTTGAGATCGACTTACTCGTGGTTGGAACATCCTCGGAGAGTCTTTGGGATCGATCCACGGGGATGACTCGGCTTCATCGTCTCCTTCCGATCCCGAGAAAGGTTATATCGATTATCCTGGGGATCGTGAAGAGCACTTATCTCCTTTTCTCGATGGATCAATGATAGCGGGAGGGATGTTTTGTGCTTCAGTTTCTCTACCCCGGAAGTCTCAACCTCCCGTGGCCTTCATTACCTCCTGCAGTCTCAATCGCTGCAGCGAGGCACTGGACATCCCTTTCGACAAAGTCGGTGTCTTGGGGTCTTTCGAGGTGGCATCCATTGGAGTCTCAACTCCATGGATTGCACTTTCATCGCCTGAGTGTTAACTCCCGGGCGGTTCCTTCCTCCCTGCCTCGACGCATCGGCGCGTCATTAGCTGCAGAGCGGTTGGCATTTCAAATTCAGACAGATCACAATTGTCGAGCCACAAATCATGACAACTTGCTGTGTATTCACCGTTGTTCCTTCTCCACTCCGCCTCCGAGATGCATTGTGGAGTCACTGTGTAGCATCCTCCGACCTTCTGCGGTGGAGGGAGTTTCCCCCACTGGCACACCACCGAGTGACTTGGAATGGGGTCACTCGTCTCCGGACTCCGGTTGTTCCCACTGAGTATTCACCGTTGGGGCGGTGGTGAGACACCTTCATTAGGGGTTGGCTCGACCGGGATCCCCACAATCCCGGTTTCATCGCCACTTCCCTTAATACCTTCCTCCGAATGAGCTGGGAAGTGGTGGCAAAGAATAACAACGTGTGATATATTTTGCACTACCCATTGGGTCTATCTCCAACCGTGATTTGGAGGACTCTCCTGGTCCCTCCATCATTCTTTGCTCATGAAGGATTACGGATTCTTGCATTGCTTGCTTTGCATTTGCAATTCTTCAGCGGCGAATAGGTCCAGATCCTCATCACTTTCGATAGGGCGTCAAGGTGAGGTGTGTATGATCGGTGGTTCCAGGTGAGAGGGGAGATCTTTGGCCTTCTCACGTCTTCTACGCCCTCACCGCTTTGCCCGTTCGTTTTCTTTTGAATCTGCGGATATTGATACAATTATCCTCGTCGAGGCTTGCGGATCTTTGTGTCAACCTCAAGAAACCCGAAGAGTTCTCTTCTTCAAAGAATGAACTCGGTTTTTCAAACCGCACTCGGATAGGCTCGAAACTTCCATTTTCTCCACTCTCGCAGACGATTTTGGATGTCTGGATACAATGGAGAGTACATGATTACATCGTCTTCATCATTCTCTTGCTTTGGCCCTCGTTTCCCGGGATTAAGGGTAGCGATGACATTTGCCGACACCCTCGTTAGCCTGTTATAAAGTGAGACACAACCCCTCAACAAGTGATTCGGTTTTCTCGGCCATTCCTTGTTCTCACTGTTTATCCACATTGGGTCCTCGACTTGCCTCGGGATCGGCCTCGTGAGACTTGGCGTTCCATCGATCACTGAGACTCTACTTCTCCCGGCGAGTCTCGGTATCTTCTCCAAATGAGTGAGGACAGACTCAATCGTCTTCTCAAGCTCGGAGAGCTTGGAGAGTCTTCTTCTTCTCTTTGTTTTTACCAAAGGGATATCCGCTCCACTTCCTCTCGTTCATTGAAGGTAAATGCCTTCGAGAGATGTCTTAGAGCGGATGCCTTCCTTGTTGTGGCGATCCTCTTCTTCTTGATTCTTGGAGAAGGGATTAATGGTTCCTTCTCCATCATGCGGCTGCGCAGGGGGAGACACGGTTGCGGGGGACGGTGACTCAGGAGCGAGGCGGGGAGCGATTTCTTTTTCTTTGTCTGCGAGGCAATGATCTTTTTAGCACAAGTGCGGGCGACCTTCTTCTTTGGAGGAGAGGAGATGGTTGTATCTTGAGGTCACCGATTCCCCTTCACTGTGATCCTCTTGGCGTATGCTCTCTTACTCAGGCGCCGAGATGTTTGATCAAAACATCCTTTTGTTCACATGGAACGCCTTTCCATGTCGAAGAGAGACTCCTTTTACTTCCATCACCGCCAATCACCGGTCGTATCTGGGAACCTCCAAACATTCCATCCTCCTTGAAGGATTTGTTCCCAACATTCTCGCGCAGTGTCTGTGAGACAAACTCAGCCCAATTCACCTTCTTTCTTCAAGGATCGCAGACCATAACGATTAGCTTAGCTTTAGACAATTTGGTCAAAGTCGCCAAATTTGATGTCTATGCATTTGGCAACAATGTCCAAAGAATTTGTGGTAATCCTCTTTCAAGACCTCTTGTTAGTTAGTGTAGACCACTTTTTGCGGCAAGATAGTCGACTTGGCTACTTCCTTCCAAGCAAAGAATTAGGTCAACATCGACTTCATTAATTTCCGACACTCCTTCCGCCGCAATAAGCATTGTTACGCCAAATCCTTGACATGATGGTGAACTTCTTTCCATGAACAGAGGACTTGATGCCCTCATCGTGAACTTTAGCGTTCACGAGAACCGTGTGACCTCTTCCACATAGGTCATCGGAAACTCCAACGTTAGAAACGGTTTCAGCCGGACGTTTCCAATTTCTCAACAATCTTCTTCACTAGGGTGTCGTCGGACCTGTTTAACCATACCATCGAAATCCACAAGTGACCCGTGTGGATTTGCTTTCCTAGCTTGACAAAATCATGTGTAGATGCCATTTCGAGATGTTTTACCGAACGAAACTTGAAAACTGAACTGAGGATAGATAGGATTTTGAGAGAAAATTTTTGCTTTTGCTTTCGAGAGAGAGATGAATAGTTTTTGGTAAAGTGTGAGAAAACGGACAAAATGGTTTAAGTATGGTTCATGAAAGGGCGTGCGGGTGGTTTTTTTTTTTTTTTTTTTGAAATTTGATCTAAATCAACGGCTTAGATCTTGCACGCGATTTACATTTAATTTCTCGCATTTAATGCGGCAAAGCATTTATATCCAATCATAAACTTGGTGTGCGACTTTTGATCAGTACACGTCATAATTATCTTTGACGTCATTCATAAAAACATTCCCGCTTAGTAAAAACGACCGCGTTTTTGTCACTTTGCTCATAAATGACTCAACTTACTCCTTAGGTGATTCGATCCTTCTTCTCACTCCTCTCCTAGTGACTTAGCCGTCGCCTAACTCGTCTGTGATTTTCTCGATCTGGTGATTCACTTAGTCAATTGAATTACGAATTGATTCTTTTTCCGCTTTTCATGTTTCATCTCTTTTCTTTGAGTCTTCTCGAGTGTCAACTCAGCCAATTAACCCCAACTGATGCTTGAGTTCTTCAAATCTTGACTCACATAATGGTTTTGTGAATATGTCACTAATGTTTATCGGTTGAAATATATTCCAAGGTGATGTCTTTCTTTTCAACATGATCTCTTATGAAGTGATATCGACATCGATATGCTTTGTTCTTGAGTGCAACACAGATTTTGAGTAATTGCAATTGCACTTGTGTTATCACACATGATTGGAATTTCCTTTTCTTCAACTTCATAGTCTCTCACTTTGTCTCATCCATAAGACTTGGGCACAACAAAATGCCAAAGAACTATGTATTCTCGTCAAAATTAGAGGTGGCTATTGAATTTTGCTTTTTGCTAAACCAGGAAATTAGCCTATTTCCAAGCATTTGACATGTGCACGAGGTGCTTTTCTGTTAACTCTACATCCAAAGATAGTCGAGTCCAATAACCAATTAACTTGAATCCGCCTTCCTTTGGATACCATAAGCCAACTTCTTGCTTCCTTTCAAATATCTCAAGATCCTCTTGGCTGTTGCGATCATGTGGCTTTCTTTTGGAGCAGATTGAAATCTTGCACATACACCTCTGACAAAAAGGTGATGTCGGCACGCTTCTTTGTGAGATAAAGCAATGATCCAATAAGTGCTCAGTATCTTGTTTGATCTACGGCTTGCCATCCGCATCCATATCCATTTTTGACTGATGTATTCATTGGTATTTTCACGAAGAATTCTCTTCCATACCAAATTTCTTCATTAAATCTCTGGTGTATTTTGTCTGACTTATGAAGTTTCCATCATTCAGCTATTTCACTTGGAGTCCAAGGAAGAATGTCAGCTCTCCCATCATGCTCATTTCGAACTTTCTTTGCATAAGATTTGAAAATTTATCACACAGCTCTTTGTTTGTGGATCCAAAAATGATATCATCCACATATATTTGAACAAGCGATATACTCTTCCTATCTTGAATTCTGAAGAGTGTTCTATCCACTTTGCCTTTTGTGAATCCATTCCCAGTCAAGAATTGTGACAATGTATCATACCATGCTCTAGGTGCCTGTTTCAACCCATATAGAGCTTTCTTGAGTTTGTATACTTTATCTCCAAGAGTCTTCGCTCAAATCCTGGAGGTTGTTCAACATACACTTCTTCTTCCAATAAACCATTAAGAAAGGCACTCTTTACATCCATTTGATATACAATAAAGTTCTTGTGAGTCGCATAGGCAAGAAACATCCTTATGGCTTCCAATCTTGCCACATGAGCAAATGTTTCATCAAAATCTATCCCTTCTTCTTGGCAATATCCTTTGGATACCAATCTTGCTTTGTTTCTTACCCACGAACCTTCCTCATTCATCTTGTTTGAATACCCATTTAGTGCCAATAACATTTTGATGGGTAGGTCTTTGAACCAATTCCCACACTTTATTTCTTTCAAACTGATTCACTCTTCTTGCATGGCTTGAATCCAATGTGTGTCATCCAATGCTTGTGACACGTCTTTGGCTCTATTTGTGAGATAAAGCATGTGAACATTGCTTCTTGTTGAGCTCGGATCTCGTTTTGACACCTTCTCTTACATCTCCAATGACTTGTTCGGTGGATGGTCTCTCGGCCATCTTACATCGGGTTGGAGTAAGTTAGGCGGATTGATCGTCTTGCAAATTTGTGTTGCTTTGATCGGCTCTCTCATCATCATCACTTAGTGCATTTTCCAACTATTTTTGAGACTCGGCTATCTCATCTTCATCGGGTTTATAATTCCCGACTTGACTTGACAAAGATAGGACTCTTCGCATGGTTGGTTGATTCACTTATCACCGACTCTTCAATGTCTTCTCCATTTACATTTGGCTCATCAAACACCACATGAATGGATTCCTCTCGTAACCATAGTCCTTTTGTTGAGTACTCAGTAGGCTTTGCTTTCACCGAGTATCCCAAGAAGATACCTTCATCGCTTTAGCATCAAAAGCCTTTAAATTATCTTTGTCATTGTTATGGATGAAGCATTTGCATCCAAATATTCTAAAATATGCAACATTTGGCTTTCTCCCCCTGTCCCAAATCTCATAGGAGTCTTTGTCACCGTCTGCTTTATCATGTTGTGTTTATTGCTTGACCAAAATCTTTTAGGTAGCCCCTTCACTAACATGGTCCTTGCCGCTTCTTTAAGAGTTATGTTCCTTCTTTCTCGCAACTCCATTTTGTTGTGGAGTCCTTTGCTAGATAATTCATGACCAATACCATTTTCAATACAAGATCTTGAGTGATTATACTATTGACAAACTCGGTTCCTCACGTCGATCTTATTTTGATAATGGTTTGACTCTTCTCATTTTGGATTCTTTTCATCGATTGTGGTAGTTTCTGCAGAGTTTCTTTCTTCTTACACATGAATATTGTCCATGTATATCTTGAGTAGTCATCTACTACCACCAAGGTGTATTTCTTCCCACTTATGCTAGTGGTTCAACTGGACCAAATAGATCCATATGTAGCGGTCAATATTCTTGTTGAAGATGGACATGTCTTTTCTTTGAATGATGATTTGATTTGCTTTCCCATCTAGCATGCATCACATACACTTTCCTTCTTGTATACACGTCCGGAAGTCCTTCCACAAGATCGCTTCTGCAAGCTTGTTAATTATTTTGAAATTCAGACTCGGCTTTTTTCGCGCACACCAACTTAATTCGGTTGTGCTCTTTGCTAGTAGACAAGTGCTTGGTGTTGCGATTGACCAATTTACCACATACATGTTCTTTTGTCTCAATCTTTGCAACACAACCTCATTGGATTCATGTCCTTGATTTGGCATATACCCATGTTAAATCCAACATTGTAGCCTTTGTCACAGTTGGCTAATACTTAGCATTGAATTTGAGTCCTTCAATATATGCAACATCGTGATTTCTAATCCATTTTCTTGATGGATCCAATGCCTCTTATTTCTCCTGAGCTTCATTTCCTCCAAATATGACTTTCGCACCTCGACTTCCTTGAATTTTGACAGATTTTCTTGTTTCTGTCATATGTCCGGAGCGACCACTAACCATGTACCAGGTTCCTTGGCACTCACTGTTCCTTGAACCCGCAATCAAGGAAATTAAGTTTTAGGTACCCATACTTGTCTGGGTCCTGAGGGGTTAGTATCATTAGATGATTCAACCAGCCTATAGCCAAGTGATTTGACTCTAAGAGGTTGCCATCTATCAGTACCATAATCATAATTAATTTTGGCAAATTGCTTGGGGTTTTTAGGTTCATACGATTTGTCTCTTTCGTGCAGCATGCCTGTGTAGGTGTTTTAGCAATTGCCTTCTTTGGGTAGTGTGATATCTTTGAGTGTAGTGCCTAGGTGCATATGTGTGTGATGATAGCTCTTGTGCCTTTGGAATGGCCTTTGTTGAGTTCTAGGCCTTTGCCATTTGGGCCTATATTCCATAGGTCTTTCTTTGATAGTTCACTTTATTCCAATCACTTGGCTTGGGTAATTTCTACATTTCCCATCATATGCGTTTATTTTATAGAACTTCTATGGCTTTTGGTAGCTCTGTTTCTTCTTTCTGAGTATTTCTGTTTGGAGTTTCTTTGAGGAACTCGGGGATTTCTTCTCAATGTCCTCTCAAAGACACTCAACTCGTGCAACTTTCCTTTTCCTTTATAACCAAGGCCGTTTGCTTGTGATTGTGCTTTGGAATAAATGTGTGTGTTCCATTTGGAGTTTTGGATTTTTGAGATACTTCATTACTTGAAGATCCTCTTTCCAAAATCACTTTTGGAGCTTGACATAGTACGAGAGAATTAAATCCTAAGCCTGTCTTGTCTCCACATCCTCTTTGACTCATAATAAGGTCATCCAAGGATTTAGATGCCTTAGTGAATGAGGCAATCACATTTTTGAGGTCATTCTCCTCTTTTCTATAGCAAAATGGCTATTTCTCGCTATTAACTTAGCATTTTCGGCCTTTAGACTTTTATTCTCATCACTATTTGACTTAGAGTACTCGGTTCCTTAGTCACCGAGAGTTTTTGCTTTTGAGTAAATGCTGTTTTCCTCATTCAAGTGTGTGTGTGAGGATTTAATGTGTTCAAAGTCTTTCATCATTTTGCCTAATGAATCATAAAGATCGGTGGGTGATGAAGTGTGTGTGTCACAGTCACTATCACTAGAATCGAGTGTGATGAATTAGAGTGTACCTCATCTTCTTGATCGGTTGGTCTTGTTCCTTGGCCATCAAACGGATCAAGGTCAGCTTCTTCAGAGTCACTTGAGTAGTCGATTCACTACTCTCTGAATCGGTCGTGTCTGTCTCTTGGCTGTCTCGGCAGTCTCTGCGGCCAACATTGCCTTTTTCTTTTCTTGTCTTATTTCTCTCAAGACCTTTCTTTCTTCTTCATTCCTGTATTTGTTGACTACGAGGATATGGGCAATCAATGGCATAGTGACCTGGTTGCACTGCAATTCCAAAGATAGATTTTCAACCTTTTGATCGACTCTTTCCATTCTTGGATTGTCACCCTTTGATATTCAACTTTTGATGCTCTGCTCTCTTGGTTGGCCTATCTTCCCTTGACTTGGAGGGGGCCGAGTGTCTTCCTGGAGGATTCTCCTTGCCTTTCTTGTAGTTCTTATTGAAGAACTTGTTAAACCTTTTAACCATCGTGGGCTATTTCTCTTGGTCAATGACTTCTTTGACCTCGGCTCTTTGCCATTCTTAACAATTAGAGCAGTTGTTTTGGGCACAACTCGTCTCCTCCTGGTCTTTTCTTCTCACTCAAATTCGTAGGCTTTGAGATCCGAGAATAGCTCATGGTTGGATATCTTGGATAGGTCCATGGAATGTCTTAGTGCCATGACCTTCATTTCCCATTCACCGAGACTTCTTAGAATCTTCATACACATTTTCCTTCTCGTATATTCTTTTCCAAGTGCGAGATAGCTCGTTGGTAATTTACGTGAACCGAGCATCCAGGTTGATCCAAGTTCTCTCCTCACATCATTTTGAAATTCTCAAATTTACGTACAAAGAACCGATAGTTTATTTTCCTTGATTTGCTCGAGCCTTCACAAATCAATGTTAGCTTGTCCTGATTTCTTTAGCCGTTTTGCATGATTTGACTTTATTGAACATGGCTTTGTCCAAGGTTTTGTAAATAATGTCCTTGGCCACATTGTCCAAGTTATATCTTTTTCTGTCATCATTTGTCCATTCAAATCTTGGTTTTTCAACCATGACTGTCCGGGAGCAACATCCTCTTCACCTTCACCGCAGCTCTCCTTACAAATTGTGTTCACTTTTAAAATTTGCAGGTGGCCCATCCTCTATCACTATCCACATATCTCATTGTGTAATCTTTGATAGATGAGCACGCATACGAATTTTCAATCATCAAATTCTTTAAATGTGAACATAGGGATGCGTATCAAATTTGCTTCCATGATAATAACTTTTGCTTTGTAAAAAGAGTTTTGAGAGATCAAGTACTAAAACAGACTTTGAAAAATTTGGAGATCTAGTTCAAGAACTAACCATGCGGAAGGCTCAATGAACCAACCGCTCCGATACCACTTGTAGTCCCAAGGGGTGTGAGTGTAAGGTTTAGAGGGGGTTGAATAAACCTTACCAACTTTTAAAATTAGTCCTTTAAATATTCGAGTTAATACTTCACAGATTGTGTCCTTGATGGACAACTAAGTTAGTTAATCAAATAGAGTTAGTCACTCAATGACTGACCGAGCCGAATTGATAGAATAACTCGATTGTTTTGACTAAAGACTTAACTCGATGTGATTTGTTTTCAGCAAGAAGACTTAACACCCTTGAATTTGGTTAAGTTTGTTTTAATACTTGGTTTTAGCACTTTCGATTGATTATCAATTGGATAGCAAATTTATCGTGAGATATAAAAATAAGATGCGAGAAATTAAAGTCTTTGAAATGTAAATGACACAATAAATTTTTATAGAGGTTCGAAGATGGGGTAATTCTTCTACTCCTCTCTTCTCCAACTCCCGGAGGAATCCACTAAGTATTGATCAATATACGAGTGGTTAACAGTCCAGATACAAGTCTTGATCACACAAATGACTTGATCCTTTGGGACTCGATCTGAGATGCCTTGGTCACACAAAATTTGGCTTCTCGTGCGACTCGGCTTCTTCTTCACAGGGCAAATTTGTCTTTGCTACTCTGACCCACTTGCTCAAGCTTCTTGGATTTGATCACAAAGCCCTCCAAAAACTTGAGACTGGTTCGACCTTGAACCTTCCTACAATCCTCCGTGGAATGTAGACCCTTGATTCTTCAAAAATTTCCTCTTCAACTGATTGAAGTTATCTTTCCTTCACAGGTGAGTGTTGGATTGATTTCCTTCGTAATGTAGGCTTGAGGATTGATCTTGAATGATTTGAGAATATTTTTGGTTACAGTTCAAATGTTTGCTTGAATGTTCGTGGTTCAGGTAATCAAGGTAACCCTTCTCAAATAAACTCCTCGGCCTTTTATAGTGATCTTTTAAAAATCACTGTTGAAGAGATAGGCTTATTTTTGAAAGTCACTTGTGGTCGTTGGCTTGTCTTGTTGCGGTTCTTGGAATTGCCATTTTCTCGTAATAATGATTCTTGACTTTTTCAAATGTTCGACACAGTGCGGTGCTTCCCATTGGTTTATTCCTCTTGCACGCTTCTGGGACTGAGCACTTCAAGAAAGGTAGTATGGAAGTATTACTTGTTTAAGTAATTCTCTTGATTTATGTGCAACGGATCTCTTTTAGTTATCTCGACTTGACTGCATTTCCTTGACTTCCCGGCGACTTGAGTCGACTTCCAATCATTGGATGACTCTTCTCACTTCAACTTGAGACTTGGCTATCTTGAGTTGACTTGATACTTCACTCACCGCATCTCACCGCACCTTGATCGAGTTCCTATCTTCCTTTCTTTGCCATACTCACCGCCTCACATCGTAGTCTTCCTTCTAGTCTCCGGTTGTCTTCTTGCATGTTCAGCATAGTGATTTAACTCACTCGATCGATCACCCTATCTATTACAATGCAACAAAAATGGGGTGCCAACTTCCTATTCTAAGTTTTGCATGGCATTCATCAAAATCTACAAAATAATTTCCCAACAACAAGAAGTTAAGGTGCACTACAAAAAAACAAGGGAATTCCAACGAAAAAAATCCGTTGGTATTTGACAAATTTCAATTGGAATTATCGATTCCAACAAAATTCCAATGGAAAAGCACCATTGGTATAATAGTCCTTGTAATGACAAAATTCCAACGAAATTTCCTATAGAAAAAATATTTTAACAGTACCAAATGGTTTTGCTTATCGTTGGCTTTCTGTTGGAATTTTCCAACGGTATGCTGTAGCATTGGAATTTCTATTGGAATTTTGAAAATTCCAATAGTTCCGTTGGAATTTGATTGTTTTCTTGTAGTGGTGGGTGAAACTTTTCTAAAAACTCATGTAATGGAAAATTTTCAGTTTTGATTCTGGGAAAAATTTCGAGAAAAAAAAAATATATGTGTATGTGAACTTATGTTAAAAGTGATTTTACTTAGAAAAAATAGCTTTTCTATGCTTATATGCTTTCTTTTGACATGAATATATGTGTTTCGTATTATAATATATTTCTCGAAATTTTCAGTTTATATTTCTGGAATAATTTTGAAAAATATATATGTGTATTTGGATTTAAGCCAAAAGTGATTTTGCTTAGAAACAATAGCTTTTGTATGCTTTTAGGCTTTCTTTTTATATATATGTTCAAATAACTGAGAATATGAGAAATATATTTTTTTATATTTTATAAGTATTCTGTACATATGAAATTATGAACAAAATCGAGTTTGGGCCATTTTTGCAAATAAGGCAAAAATGTAGGGCCAAAAGTGATAAAACTGAAAACTGTGGAAAACTTCTGGAAATTTTCAAATTTTTGGACTAATATTACTGTAAAAATTATATATATAAGATAAATAATATTTGTGACCCACCGGTCTAGCAAATGCGAATATGAGAATAATTTAGGCACCAAAATGATATTTTTCAAACTTTAGGGGACTAAATTGTGAATATAAAAAATAAGGGGCAGCCACCGTACCAAATATAATACAAACCTATTCTAAATAGTATTATGGACCTTTAGTTTAAATTTCACGGAAAATGGCTTGAAACAAACCCTTAACGGTAAAATCCCTTGGGGGCCAAAATATAATTTTTTAGAAAATCGGTACTAAATCTGGAAATTTTTTGAAACTGCTCTTAGCCCATATACATACTGTCCAAAGAAATTATTAGACTTAGAATCTCGTTAATACCTTTTCCAGTTTAAGACAATTCTATTTTTAAAAAAATCGGGTCAAAATAATAAATTGGGAAAAATTCGGGATTGACCTATAATTTTCGAAACTGTGACATCGGGACCCTGAATATATGATTCTTTGGAATTTTTAGAAAAACTGACCTTGCATTTTTCCGAGTCCGGGATCAAAACTTATGGAATTTGAAAACCCGACACAAAAATTCCTATCTTAATAAAATGTTTTATTCTTAAATAAAATTTACCAAGGTCATAAAAGTTATATTTTTCTAAATTATGTTTATATTTAATAATATTAAAATATACTATAATTATTTAATTAAAATTTTATTTTTAATTTTTATCCAATGTTATTCGAGACTCTCGTGCGAATAATTGTCCTAGTAATACTGACGACTTCCTCGCCCGCAAAATCAGAAATCTCATTAAGGAATTCAAGATAATACACTAAATCGAATAAATATCGAGCTAGATTACCCATCCGGTAACTATGCCATGAACTTGAACTCGATCACTAAATACCGGACGCGTCGAGTCTTTGAACACTCTGGTCTTACTATTTGACTAAATTGATTGTGGAATGGATAAGTCGTGTGTGAGATGGGTAGCTCGACTACGATCTCATACCGACCTCCATCGTCCAAATCCCAACCTCGAGCCCAGGATAGAGTGTACGGTGGGCTATTGGGTCATAGGTACTTGGTATAATCATGATTATGACGATCTCCGAGCTTAGCTGCTCCACTGTGGAGATGTCGTGCGGTCGGGATAGTGGTTATGGCTAATTAGGAAATTCATTTCGGTTAATTCGGTTAACCATTAACCGAAATGTTGAAAACCGAATTAACCGAATTTTCTAATTGGTAAAACCATTAACCGAACCAAATTATGTTTACGAATTAACCGAACCGAATTATATTTCGGTTAATTCTCGGTTAACCGAATTAACCGAAATTTCTTTAAAATACAAAAATATATGTTTTATATATAATATATGATATAAATAAATAAATAAAATTCACAGAAATTTATTTAAAATAAAAAATATAAATTTTTATATATAATATATGGTATAAATAAATAAATAAATACGATATATATTATATATAATTATAACTATATATAAAATATATGTTTAACATAATATTTCGGTTAAATCGGTTAATTCGGTTAATTTGAATTTCCGAACCGAATTAACCGATAACCGAAATTCTTCAAAACCTTTAACCATTCACCGAACCGAAATAATTCGATTCGACCGAATTAACCGAATTGATTCGGTTAACGTTCAAAAAAAAAAATCGGTTAATTGAACACCCCTTAGGCCTAATCCATTGGAGGGATAAGGTATATTGTTGGAGAGTTGATATTTGATCAATATTTCTCTGCAGAATAAGGACGGACTGGTTGTGTCGTTATAGCGCACAACATACTGATTGAATACTAGGTTGGCATCACACTTTGTGCGGAACCAACTGATATGAAATTGACGGACTGGCTATTTAATAATACTACTAAAACTATTAAGTTACAAGAATGCCATTGCACGTTTCTTGCATAAAAATTCATGAAACGATTTTATTGCACAAAGTATAAGCCCCACTTGCATACACTCACCACACCCACTGAGAAGTTTTGTCTCACTCCCAACCAGAGAATGAGGCTTTGCCGGAGGAAGACTACAACGAAGATGTTGAAGCTACTGAATAGCCCCATATTGTACTGGATTCTTGAGATGATTGATTATGTTTATGTTTTCCTTATGAATGAACAAGATTTAAGAATTTTTTTGTAATAGACGGGCGTAGGACCCGTAGGAACAAATATTGAAAATATTGCACTTTTGTTTTATTTCCGCTGCAACGGTTTTGGACTTAGACTAAATTAATATTATGTATGATTTTGGGAAATCACTATTATACTTGGAAGATTTTTATGTATGATGAATAATTTAGTTTGGGCCGGCTTAAGTATACCGGCATAAGTTTGATTGATTGTGTCACGGCTCTGGGTTGGGGCATGACATATATTATGTACTTAAATATGTTATTCATCCATCGCATAATAATCACTATTTTATAAATTTTAAATATAAAATATTGATTAATTTTGTACAATGTACTTTTATTACTATATTTGAGGAGGTAGCGACTATATATATCGGATGCCAAATAAGTGAATTCATATTATAGATGACTTATTTTTCTTAATATTTTTTACTTTTCCTTTTTTGTTGATGTATAGTTTGCATAGTTAATGAAAATGGATTGTAGTTCACCCATTTATATGATATAAAAGTGTGATTTTTCTTTTAATTTCAACTAATTTATTGATCATTTTTAATTATAATTGATTAGTTTTTTTTTATCTTAGTTTCTAATTATATATAAATACTTAATTCAACCAGGGAGAACATGATGAGTCAAAATATTATTGGAACCTAAACTTCTAAACAATAAAAAGAAGAGGAAAAATAAACCGCCCAAACTATACGCGATTTTCTATATTGCCCCCAAAATAAAAATTTTTCTACTTAACCCCCTGAACTACATGAAAATTTCTACGGTCCCACCTCTCCTCCCCGCCGGCGGAATATTCCGGTCAGGTTCACCGACGGGTGGAAGAGATGGGACCGTAGAATTTTTCGTCTAGTTCAGGGGGTTAAATAGAAAAAAAAAAGTTTAGGGGGTAATGTGAAAATCATGCATAGTTAAATCAACTTTAAAATTTCATTTCATTCCTCCTCAATTCTTAGATTTACTAGTTTATGAGGTTCGACTTTTCCCCGTGTGCACATCAAATTGTAAATGCTTGAATTATGTGTGCCCATAAATATGTGTATGCTTATATAATATGTTCTAATTTCATTGATTTTGTCAAAATGGTGTTTCAGTTTTTTGGGTTCTTGATTAGGAATTGTCGGACCAGCCGCGGGGCACAGGAGGGTTAGGTCGGCCCCTCCTACCCCACATTAAATAAATTTAAATAGAAAAAATTAATAAAATAATTATTTTTAATATACTTATAAAGTATTCTTTACAAAAATTATTAAATATATTAAAAAAATATAAAGGCGGGGCGACGGGTACCCCACAAGGTGGAAGTGATACCCAAACATGCCTCGTCGGGGTCATTGGGCGGGGGTGACCCAAATGTGGCGGGCGGTACTCATGATCGTGGTCGAAATTGTTATCCCTATTCTTGACCATTCTATTGCTTATGCATCGAATAAAAAACAATCATATAGTGGAAATGAATGTCATTTCTACTATGATTTAATTTTATACTTTTTTGTATACAAATGCACAATAAGTATAAATATAAAAATCTATGAAAATTTTAATGTAACCCATGAACTATGCACAATTTCTGAAACCAACCCCTAAGCTATTTTCTTCTATTTAACCCCCTAAACTACATAAAAATTTCTATGGTACCATCTTCTCCTCCCCGCCAACAGAATATTTCCATCAGATCTGCCGGCGGGAAGGATGGGATGGGACCGTAGAAATTTTCGTGTAGTTGAGGGGATTAAGTAGAAAAAAAATAATTTAAGGGGTAATGTAGAAAATCACGTATAGTTTGGGAGGTTTATTAATTTTTCCTCTAAAAAGAATTTCAATTTCTCATCGCTCTTAACAACAATACACAGGTGGTGAATGAAAAAAATGAATGTTGTAGTTGAGCCGATTCAAAAGATAACACCAATTTCAATTATTAAGAAAAGGAGGAAGACATCCATATGTCAACCAGTCATGTCTGGGCTAATAATGCTTTAGAAAATGAATTTGCGAAACAAATCTCAAAGTCGAGTATGAAGAAAAATGAGACAAAAAATAAAACAAGAGATAAATTAATACAAAATAAGTTCGTGTAAATCATTTTTTTTTAGCTAATATTACTCTTAAATTTTCATATGCATTGTACTTTCTTCAATGATAATATCATTTAAGTATAGCGTTTTTGGATTCAGAAATCATAACCACATTTCATCTACTAAAAAAATTAATTTTTGGATCAAAACACGTGAGCGAGATTTACTATGAATAAAAAAAATTTAATCAAAAATAATTTCAACTTTAAGATTTGATTTAAATTAAATTACCAAAATTATTTGGATCACATGCAACGTGTGTACATCTTACTAGTAATATAATTATAAATATGTCATTAATAACATCTAGTTTATAAGTTTCATCATCTTGTATATATTATCCAAATATTTCATTACCTTATTTCCAAAATAAAAATTAATATATTATATGCTCTTGAAATAAATTATAATAGATAGAAACTCATAAATTCTTTTAAATAAACTTAACCAAACACAATATCAATGTATCATGCAACTAGTGATAAAGATAAAATGACAATCTTTGGCCAAAAGAAAAAAAAAAAAAGAAAAATAGAGTAAACCAAAGCTAAGGCCAAGGAGAAGTGCAATAGTTTGAGAATGGTGTTCGAGTAAGTCCAAGCAGTCACATCACTGACAAACTTTAACAAACAAAGCTATCTTGTCTTTTCTTCCCACAAATTCAAACCACGTGCCAGCAATATCTTCAAGTCATATATGACAATCCAGTTTCAAGCTCAAAATTAAACTTCCTAATTTAGAAATACATACCCTCAAAATTATTAGCTAGCTACCTCTATATCTGATGGCTGGAGAAACTGATGTTTATGTAGATGATCAACAACGTGGCAGAATTGAAATGCTCAAGGCCTTTGATGAAACAAAAGCTGGAGTCAAAGGTATAATAGATTCAGGATTGCTAAAAGTTCCCAAGATTTTCGTGAGGCCATCTGAGGAGCTGACTCAAGAGTTGACGTACAAAAACACAACTCAAATTCAAGTTCCTGTCATTGATCTAAGCGATATCCAGATCAACGCTGACAGGCGAAAACGGATTGTCGAACAAGTAAGAATCGCCTCAGAAACATGGGGATTTTTCCAGGTGGTGAATCATGGAATTTCATCAACTGTGCTTGATGCGATGATTGATGGCGTCCGTAAATTTAACGAACAGGATGTTGAGGAGAAAAAGAAGTATTATTCACGGGATATTAAACGAAGGGTCAGATTTAACAGCAATTATGATCTGTTCAGTTCAAAGTCTGTTAACTGGAGGGATACCTTGGCCATTTCTTTTTCGGACCAGATTAATAGCGAGGAAGAGAAGGAATTGCCAGATTCTTGCAGGTATATACTTTTTTTTTTTTAATTCAGATTTCATGTTCCATTTATCCAGATAACACACCTGAAAATACTTCAAATAATTATTATGTCATGTTTATCTCACTGACATGTGTCATTCATCTGATGAATATGAAGTGAATACACCAATTTATGCCCCGTTTTTATTTTACCCCTATTTTATAAATTTTACTTTTTCAAGAAAATAGTCTTTATTAGCTGCTCATTTTCAGCAGAGCAAGATATAAGAGTGCCTAGGTGTTTTAGGCATTTTTATCAAACCAAAATATTTTTTAGCCATCTTTTTTAACATTTGTTTTTTAGCCATTTTAACATTAGAAATCCCAAAGTTGCCCTTTCAGCCAAATTTACACTCTTTCAGGTCACACACACATCCTCATAATTCGAAATTAAAAACTTGGGAACAAAATCCTATTCCGGCGACTTGCAAAAATAGATTCTTAGGCTACTGTATCTGTCACTTGTTTAGGTTATGATTTGTTGTTAGATTTTTAGAATTTTTAGGGTTTAGACAATTTGTGTTTGTGTTGAAAAGCTTGATGATTCGTTAATGGTGTTTAGGGTGAATGAAGATGACGACGAGGGTCTTAATTATGTAACTCAATATCGAGATATAGCAAAAAAAATTCTATTGAGTTAACTCGTATCAAGTTTTGTAACTAGATACCGAGTAATCATAACTGGATATCGAGTATGTTATAGTATATCCAGTTACATTTAACTCGATAATTTTCAGCCTACTCTCACAATCCATTTTTTTCTTCAAAAAACTTTAAATTCACATAATTTTTTCGTTTTAAATCCATTTTGCATGTATAATATATCAAATTAGTCGTTGTTTCGATATCTACAAATTAACACTAATATTGTATATATAAAAACAAAAAATACAGATTCAATTTTTTTAAAAAGTTCGAAAGAGCGAGTTAGAAGATATAAAGAGAGAGATAAGTGAAAAAGAGAAAAATATATCAAATATTAAGTATGCTAGAAGTTTATGAATGTCATATATTCTATTAAAATGGCTGAAAAATATTTGTTTAGAAAGATGACTAATTTTTATTTTTTCATTATAGAAGTAGCCGGTTATTTTGGCCCAATACCAGAAAAAATAATTATTACAAAATAATTTAAATAGTCAACATGTCATGGTTATCTCACTACTCAAATGTATCATTTATCCGGATGAATAGAACAGGAAGTAGAATACCAATTTGGAACACGAAATATGTTCCTTTTCTTTGATGGCATGGTGGATTATTCCTGTAATAATTCTGCACCATTTTTATTTTACCCTTATTTTATGAATTTTACTTTTTCAAGAACCTACTCTTTATTGAACTGCTCATTCTCAGCAATAAAAGAAATAATTATTACAAAACTATATATGAAATTCCGTCTAATTAAAAAATATAGATAGTTATGATCTTTTAAAATTATATATAAATACCTCTTTGACATTATTTCTATTTTATAAACTACACCTTAAGATAGAGAAAATATTTGTTAGGTAAATACAAATATAGGACTCAAGACTCACTCACACTCAATGTTTGAAATATTTTAAGATGGTATTTGTAATTCAGAAAGATAGATAGAACTTTTTTAATTAGACTAAACTTCATAGCATTATTTGTGTTTATTCTTGTGAGGAAAATGAAAATTTCAATTTTCCCTTGAAAAGATTGGCAATTATTAAAATGTGAAAGACCAATTCACAGGGAAAGCGCAGTAGAATACTCGAAGCATGTTACAGTTTTGGGAAGTACTCTGCTGGAGCTACTCTCTGAGGCTCTTGGACTGAAACCTAATCACCTATATGACATGGAATGCTCAAAGGGACATCGGCTTGGCTGTCACTATTATCCGGCTTGTCCTGAGCCAGAGCTGACTCTTGAGCCACCAAGCACTCTGATCTTGGATTTCTTACAATTCTTCTACAAAACCAAATCAGTGGCCTCCAGATTTTGCATCAAGGCCAATGGGTTAATGTTGAACCCACCCCAGGAGCTTTAGTTGTAAACATTGGGGATCTTCTCCAGGTATTCATTCTTCAAAGCGTTAATTACAATAAATTACATTTGAGGTCTAGTCTAATTTGCGAAAACAACAGCTCTCTTTTAAAATTATAAATACCCCCTTATATTTATTTTCATTTTGTCAAATTGCACTCTCAAATCAATAAGGGGTATTTGTTGAGATAATACAAATCTCAATGAGTATTTGTAATATCGTAAGGGGTATTCGTAATTTGAAACATAATTGGATTTTTCTGTAATTAGGCCAAACTTCAAGGTTGAGTAGTTTGTGAAAGATAATTGGGTTTTTCTGTGTTTGTTAAGAAATTATAAATCTCAAGAGGGAGTTTGTAATATCTTCAGGGGTCATTTGTAAGTTTGAAAGATAATTGAATTTTTCTGTAATTAAGCCAAACTTCAAGATTTAGTTTTGTGAAAGATAAATGGGGTTTTTTGTATTCTTAAGAAATTACAAATTTGAAGGGGGCATTTGTAAATTGTAATATCTTGAGGGGGTATTTTATATTTATAATTTTGAAAGATGGGGTTTCTGTACAATTAGGCCAAACTTCAAGATAGTTTTAGTAATTATTATCCTTTTCTCAAATTTAAACTTGGCATTTGCATATGCAACTTTTTGCTCTTTGTGATTCTGATTTATGTGTTATCTTTTGGCATAGTTGGTGTCAAATGGGAAACTCATAAGCAATAAGCATAGAGTGGTGGCTAACTGCATTGGACCAAGAATCTCCGTGGCTTGTTTTTTCTCTGGAACAATCAGTGAGGTTAAGGTTTATGGGCCCATTAAAGAGCTGATATCAGAAGAAAATCCTGCCAAGTACAAAGAGTTCCTCTTGACTGATTATATAATGAAGTTTCTGAATACTGGACTTGACGAGTATCTTGGTCTTGATTACTACAAATTGTGAAGGTGGTAATGACAGAAGAATAATTTCTTGAGCAGAATTGTTCAAATAATAATTGAGTTACATATCTCAATGACAATTAATAAAAAATTGTATCTCTGAATATTGGTGCCATGAAAAGCATCATTTATATTATATAACCTATGTTGTCTGTTCCTTTTCCTATTCCTTTTTTTTTCTTGGGATTTTATAATAAGGGCAATGGTACTCGCATTAATAGTTATTTTACTGTTACCACCTACACATACAAGGCATATTTGTTTCGGATGGGATCTTCTATTGCAAAATGATATTTCATCTCTTATTCCACTGCACGGATAATTGTCGCGTGTATAAAACCTACCATATTGAAAATCCATCTATGCCAATTACCCGTGGTTTGGTTGGGGTTAATGGATTGGATTAGACCCTCTTTTATCCTATATCCAACCATAAAGTAGTTTGGTTCCATCAACTGAGGCACAATATTAGCCCTAGCCCAGCAAGCAATCACACAATTCTCTTGATTGTGCAT
>JABTTQ020000661.1:0-87359 GCA_016081115.2 Rehmannia glutinosa | reverse complement strand
TATTGTGATTCTTCATCATTTATATGATTTGAGCGTAAACACGTCCCTTATACACTTGAGAGAAGAGCATACACTCGATCCGTGAGAGTCGTGATTCAAAGCATTTGCCATGGTTTTATTGAAACGTGTTATGTATTTAGATATTTGAGGCTTGGTTGATTCATTGCTTGGTGCTATGGATAAGAAGCATGAGTTTTGTTGTGTTGTTCTTGATTATTGATTTTCATTCCTCCCACTTGTGTTTTGTCTTGTTTATAAAGCGTTGACCTAGGGACTATCAACAATTTAAGTTTGGGAGTTTGATTAGTGTGAGTTTTGCATGTATTTTGGGCATAATTTTGGATATAATAGGCTGATAACCATGCATTAACTCAGTAAAATGGGTCATGTTCTCATATTGTGGAAAAGTTATTACGCTTTGCTCATTTTGCAGAAATTAAATGACATTTGGAGTATTTTTGTGGCAAATCAAAGCATTGCGGTAAAGGACCGTCAAGAATCGAGCAATTACGCAAAGTATAGAGCTGATCCGAATGAAAAGGGGACACACACGCCCGACCCATACGCATAGGCACGACCCATGTGTGGTCCTCACATCAAGATTGAGCCTTCGCAGTGACGCATGGGCTGGTCGTTCCTACACGCACAACCCGTGCATCTGTTCAAGCAAAATCGAACTTTGAACTAGACGCACATGCAGCCCCGTGTGCATAGGCACGGCCCGTGCGTCTGTGCGGGAATTTTAGAATCGCGCGATGTTTGACTTTTGTTTGGCCCAAAGGTAGTATAAATAGAGAGAAGGCAGAACAAAATGAGGACACACTTACTTTTACCCTAGAAAGCACAGAAAAGAGCACCCTTCTACCGGAGGAATCGAGAGAAAGATCAAGGTCGCATCCACGCTTGAGGATTGAAGATTGATCGAGAGATCATCGATATCCCTGAGTTTTTCTTACTCCATTGTATTTTATTTTTCATCTAGTTTGATATGAATATGAACAATTTATCTATGAGTTATTTATACCCCATATCCGGCTAAACACCTTGTGATTTCGGGGTTTGGGATTAGGTTAGTTGACTCTTGTTTGATGTTTAGTTTAAATTGAAGTTATTAATTCGAACCCTATTCGAGTACTTTGTTTTAATCTTGTTTTATCATATGGCCAGTGGTTTAACTTGCTTGATATATTGATTCATAATTCGATAAATGAGTTTCAATACTAGATCTTGAGTGCTTGACATGAATATTTTGCATGATTGAGAAGTCTGTGAGTATTTGTGAGGATAACTGATCTTTTATGCTTTTGAGAGTTGTTTATCTTATGTTGAGTAGAGATGCTAGCATAGATAATTCAATCAACATTTTTATTGTGTCTCGAGAGAGGATAAAATACCTTTGTGATAATCTTATAGGGAAGATAGATAATAACTTTGGTTTTGATTAATCGGATAACAAGAGGGAGATTAACTGAAACCATAACCCTGGAATCCATTCATCTTCTTGATCTTTTCAATCGTAGCTTTTGCTTTGTTCTTTTTATGATAAAATGTTGTCTTGGTTTTATAAAACAACAATCACTTTTCGATCATCTAAATAAAAATAATAATATTATAATCTTAATACTTAGTGTAGCGATTTATTAGTCTCTGTGGGATCGACCTTCCTTACCCTATCTATTAACTACGCCGTTCACTTGCGGTGAAGCTAAAAATAAGGCGAACATACAGCAGGAGGGGCTTTATTAGTGAAAATCCCACAAGATGCATTCAATTTGCTTGAGGAGATGACGATGAAGAATTATCGGTGGCCTCCGGAGAGGAAAATATAAGAAGGGTATTGAAGTTTCGACTCGAGATCCATAGCATTAACAACTCATATGACTCGCTTTGTAATCGATTAAGTGTTTTGACTCGAAGGGCAAAGGCCAACATGGTTGCAAATAATGGGGACTTGATAGATCCTACGGAAGAGGCTCATTATGCCAATAACCGTAATTCAACAATTTTAAGGAATAATCCGACTCTACTCATTATCATCCGGATTTGAGGAATCATGAAATTTTTCATATGCTAATACGAAGAATGTGATTGAACCACCACCAGACTTTAGTGTGACGAATGGATTTATTAATGCGGAGGTAAATCCATCCATGGAGGAAGTGTTCACTTTATTTATGAGTCGACGAGTTCATTTATGAATGAAACAAGAAATTAATTTAATAAAGTTGAGGCTAAACTGGATAAGATTGAGGCACATGTTACACAATTGGCCAATACCATGGGAACACAAATGAAAATCTTGAAACACAAATTGGTCAGTTACCCATGATCATAGGAGGACAGCATCAGAAGGGCCAATTTATGAGCAATACAGAAGTCAACCCGAAGGACCAGTGTAATGACATTCGTCTGAGGAGTGGTACAGAATATGAGGGGCCAAAGATTCCCAAAAATCGAGAAAATTCGGAGACACGCATGGCCCGTGTGTGTACGTACGGTCAACCCGTGTGCGTCCCAGAAAATAGAATTCCGACCGCTGGAAAAGAAAACACTATAACAAACGGCGAAATTAAGGTCAATGATGGAAACAAGGCACAAAAAGATGAACAAAAAGGGGCTGAGAAGCTTAAATCTTCTTCTAACTTTGATCTTTCAAAAGTTTCTATTCCACTTTCTTTTCCTCAACGCTTTCAAAAGAAAAAGTTAGATGCCCAATTTGCTAAATTTTTTGACATCTTTAAGAAATTGCACATAAACATACCTTTTGCAGATGCCTTAGAGCAAATGCCCAACTATGCAAAGTTTTTAAAGGATGTGATGTTCAGGAAGAGAAAGATTGCAGAGTTTGAGACTGGTAACTTAACTGAAGAGTGCAGTACCATCATTCAAAGAAAAATACCTCTAAAGCTCAAAGTCCGGGGAGTTTCACAATCCCTTGCACAATAGGGAGTGTTTTTTTTAATAGAGCATTGTGTGATTTAGGTGCTAGCATTAACTAATGCGTTTGTCAATTTTCAGGAAGCTTGGATTAGGAGAAGTTAAGCTATCCATTGTTGCATTGCAGCTTGCTGATAGATCACTGACATATCCAAAGAGAATAATAGAAGATGTGTTAGTAAAGGTAGATAAGTTCATTTTCCCAGTGGATTTCTTGGTGCTGGACATGGAGAAATATCACGATGTCCCACTCATACTTGGATGTCCATTCCTAGCCACTGGCAAAGCCCTAATAGACGTGCAGAAAGGAGAACTCACATTACGGGTTAATGATGAGCATGTGTTATTTTCTATTTATCATGCTATGAAATCTCATGATAATGTAGAGAGCTATAATTCCTTAGTAGTCGTTGATTCATGTGTCAATGTTCAAGACTTGTGTGACTGTGTTTGTGCTTTAGATCATGTGCATGAATCACCCAACACAGAGAAAGTCAAAGAATTGAAGGATGAATGACAAAATTTGGGAAAAGGCGAATTTCCAGAAACACCCATGGACCGTGTGGATATGCACGTGCATCCCGTGTGCATCACAAATCACTTGGTTACGACCCCGAACTCAAATCCTTTCTGAAAATCTCAAGTATGCATTCTAGGTGAAAACGACGCAAAATATGGCACATGACCTATCGTGAAGCAATCAATAGATGCATTTAAAGGGGTACTAGTTTATGCAAGTTGAAATGGCGGGGAGAAAAGCACGAGTATGTTACGAGAGATCTCTCATCGGTGGACCGCAACGTCGGATAGACATTGAGGTCACTACCCACCACCGCCTTCTCAAAATGAGTTAAAAAGTTGTCTCTCTATCATTTAACATGTGCACGATATAATTTCATTCAAGTTTGGGGAGATAGTTATTTTGATCTAGAGGAATATGGAGATAATATTTTTGCATTTCATGTAGTTTTTCATGTAGAGCACTTAGGTTTGCATTGCATTTGAAGCATGTTTATAGTTTTAGTACGTTTATTACTTTCATAGGTTCTTTTGGAGAGAGTAAACAATGGATCGATGTTATGTGATGTGATTCAAGTGATTATTTTGCAAATCCTTGTGTTGTTTTGATATGGTGTTGAGTTTGAATTGATTAGGATGATAATTGATGATATTGAGAATGTGGATATTGAAACATGGGTTTATGCTTTGATTTATGGATATGCAAGCATGTGAGCTTTTGAGCACTTTCTAACGCTTTCATCATATGCAGATTGCTTTTGTAGAGTGTATCATTCATGTTGTTAGAACTCCGGAACTTGCTTTGGTATCTCTGTCAAGACCACATGTTTTGTGCAATTTGTGAAAGTGATTTAAGGCCATTTTTGTTTTATCATTTCAAACCATTAGCCTACCCGTTTATATTCAATTCCCTAGTTAATTAATTTGATCATATTGCCTTATTTTATTGATAGCCACATTATGAGTCTTGACTTGATATATCTTTTGTCCTAGACTTGGGCTTATAGAATTGAGTGAGTTGGTTGAAGGAGGATGAAATCAATGAAATCGTAATGTAGATGAATTCGCAAGAGTTGATTTATGGGAATGAAAAAAAAATGAATGCTCATGAAAGAGTCGGAAAAAAAAATGGCACTAAAAAAATGACTCTATAATTGCGTTTTCTATGTGTGAACTCGTAGGCTTGATTCATAATATGATTTAGAGGAAGTTCATTGTTGCGAAAGAAAAGGCTATGAAGAGTTGATGTAAAAAAAAAGGGTGGTTTGAGAAGCTTAGGTTACTATTGAGTTCATTAGTTGGTGCTTCTTATATAGAATTCATTGATTTGACTTAGATTATGCTTACCGTTCTATATGCTCAAGTTTGAGTCACTTTATCCATACTTTCCTCTCCTAACCAAAGAGCCTTCATTACAACCGAATGACAAAGACCTTTTTGATTCATGAATTGCATACACTTTAGTGGTGGAGATTTGAGACGATTTGCAAGCCTATGGTAGTTTTTCTTCATTGAATTTATTTGAGCGTAAACATGTCCTTTATACACATGAGGAGAGAGTATACACTTGACCAGCGAGATTCGTGAATTCAAAGCATTTGCCATGATTATATTAAAACATGTTTTATATTGGAGATTTGAAGCTTGATTGATTCATTACTTGATATCCATGGATAAACAACATGATTTCTTGGAGTTGATGTTCTTGACTGCACACAATTCATTCCGCCCATACATGCATTTTTGATTTGAGTAGCGTTAATGGGGCGTTCAACGATTTAAGTTTGGGGTTTGTTAATTATGGTTTTTGCATGTATTATGGCATGTTTTTGACTAAAATGAAGTGATATACATGCATTAAATTAGTAATAAGGCTTGTGTTCTTAATGTTTAGAAAAGATATTACGTTTTGCTCATTTTGCAGGAAAATGACTATTTTGTAGCACTTTTGCGGTAATTTGGAGCATTGCATATAGTAGAATCCTTGAGATATATGGAACAATAAGTACACGTAAGGGAGTTGATACGAGAAAAATCGGGCCGAATCGGAGCGAGGAAATGACCATGCACACCCGTGCATCACCCGTCGCTTTAGCACAACCCGTGCACCTATGTGAACAAAAAATAGGGTGTTCTACTTAACGCACGGGCAGCCCGTGCACTTTGGCACGGGTCATGCGTCTGTGCGGGATTTGACAGATTACTTTCTTTTCCAATTAGAATTTATCCTTTTAAGGTATAAATTGATAGGAGGCGAACACAATCGAAAAAAAAACATACTTTTACCCTAGAAAATAGAAAAAGAGTATCCGTCTTCAAGAGGAGGCAGGAGAAAAGTCAAGATTGCATCCACGCTTGAGGATTGAAGATTGATTGAGAGATCCATCGATATCTCTGAGTTTTCCTTCTCCATTGTATTTTATTTTTTATCTAGTTGATATGGATATGAATCATTTGTCTATGAATTCTTTTTTTTCCCATGTCCGGCTAAACATCTTGTGATTCCGGGGCTTGGGAGTAGGTTGATTTACTTTTTGTTGGATGATTGTTTTTAATTGAAGTTATTTTGAACCATATTTGAGTACTTTGATTTATTGTTTGTTTTATCATTTGGCCAATGATTTAGCATGTTTGATATGTTGATTCATAAATCGAGAGATGAGTTTCAATACTAGATCTTGAGTACTTGACATGAATATGTTGCATGATTAAGAAGTCTGTGATTATTTGTGAGAATTTATTGATCTTTTATGCTTTTGGGAGTTGATTATTCTATGTTGAGTAGAGATGCTAGCATATGTAATCCAATCAACATGTTTATTTTGTCTCGAGAAAGAGAGAGTTAATAACTTATGTGATAATCGTATAGGGAAGATGGATAATAACTTTGGTTTGATTGATCTGATAACAAGAGAGTGATTAACTGAAACCATAACCCTGGAATCCATCCATTTACTTGATATTTTCCCTGGTGATTCTTTGCTTTGTTAGTTTTGTGGTAGAATATTTTATTAGTTTTTATAAATCATCAATCACAATTTGGATTGTCTAAATAAAATTAATGCTATTATAATTTCAATACTTAGTTCATTAATTCATTTGTCCTTGTGGGATCGACATTGCTCACCATATCTATTAACTAAGTTGTTCACTTGCGGTGAAGCTAAAAAATTAGGTGAACAGCGTCACCCATCAGATTCTCTGGCGTGGAATCATTTCAGCCAGACCCATCCCGACTTTGCAGGAATGTTAGGCTGGGTCTTTGCACCAATGGTTTTCAGCCGTTTTCACAGTATGGACAACAATATTCATCGTGGCCAGTAATACTAACACCATACAATTTGCCTCCTTGGATGTGTATGCAGGAGCAGTATATGTTTTTAACTGTGTTGGTTGCAGGGCCTCGGAACCCGAAGGATAGGCAAGATGTTTACCTACAACTGCTAATAGCGGAGTTGAAACATTCGTGGGAGGTTGGTGCTCATTCATACGGCATATCAAAGAAGCAGAACCTTCAAATGTGAGTTGCCCTCATGTTGACAATTAGTGACTTCCTTGCTTATTCGATGTTTTCGGGGTAGAGTACAGCTGGAAGATTAGCTTGTCCATACTGCAAGGATAAATTAGATGCATTCACACTTAGGTGAAAAGGAAAGCAATCATGGTTTGATAATCATCGCAAGTTCCTTCCTACAGATCACACATATCGAAAATATAAGCAGACATTTAGAAGAGACAAAATTGTTACCACTCTTCCCCAACTGTTCGGCTAGGATCCGAAATCCTTAGAGAGTTAGAGATGTTGGTCTAAATAAGGTCACAGAACTTGATGCAACATATATTAACGGGCGTTTTTCAAAAACATGTGGTTGGAAAAAAATAGCATATTTTGGGATTTTCCATATTGGAGCTCCAATTTGATACACCACAATTTGGATGTTATACACATAGAAAAGAATGTGTTTGAAAATGTATTCAATACGGTGATGAATGTCAAACGAAAAACAAAATACACATCTAAATCTGGAGAGGAGTTGAATGGATACTGTAATCAACCTTAGTTGGAGCGGGCAGTGCCACTGGAAAGTACCCGAAAGCTTGTTACACACTTGATAAGCAGTCTAAGACTGCATTGTGTGAATGGGTGAGTAGTCTCAAATTCCCCGATGGATATGCATCACAGTTTGGTCGATGTGTTGATATGAAGAACCTTAAGTTGTATGTAATGAAAAGTCAAGATTGTCACATGTTCATGCAGAGGTTAATACCAATTGCATTTTGTGAATTGCTTCCAAAGACATGTTTGGAAGACTCTCATAGAATTGAGCTTGTTCTTTAAAGATCTCACTTCTACCATTATTGGAACCAACAACATGATACGGCTTGAGAGAGACATACCATTAATTCGTGTAAACTTGAACGTATATTTACGCCAAATTTCTTTGACTCTATGGAGCATCTACCGATTCACTTAACCTATGAAGCAAGGATTGGTTGGTTGGTCTGATATAGATGGATGTATCCATTTGAGAGGTATACCAGTTTTCTATATCAATGCGATTTGATTATATCAAATAGTCATCGCTTATATATCAAATATTTTTGAATTGGTACCTTCACAAGCTAAAACGTAATGTAAAAAACAAAGCGAATGTCGAGGGCTCCTTATCAACACATACTTGGTGGAAGAAGCATCCTCATTTTGGACCATGAGGAAAATATTTCAGTATTCAAGCATCAAGGTATAGCTTTTGGAAAGGAGAAAATGAGATTTATGAATGACAAAGAGTGCAAAGAAGCTCGTATCTACATTTTATTAAATTGTGATAAGGTTTGACCATATATTGTGTACGTATAATCTTATTCAATCTTAATTAAAGCATTGATTCGTTTTAAAGCATATACACTGAGCACATAAAGCTGGGACAACCAAACATTTCAGATGCTCAACTCGATAGTAAATTGTAAAGTGAGTTTGTAGGGTGGTTCGAGCAATATGTGAGATCTTTAAACAATTCAACTATATTTAAATAAAATGATTTCACTTCAATATGTGATATCTTTACACATCATTTATATTTGATGTCAATAGGCACATGATCCTTTGAACAATGTTTCCAACGAATTCATTAAGAGTCTTGCAAAGGCCCACTAAAATCCGTTGTTACCTATCCCAAATATTATGCGAATAGATTTAAATTCAATACTATTGGCCATGGTTCAACTAGATCTACTATGAATAGCGGGGTTCGGATCAAAGGGGTAAATCACAGTGTAGATGAGAGCGATTATTATGGTCGTTTGTTGGAAGTTGTGCGCTTGGAGTATCCAGGTTTGCCGATCAAGAGGACAATGTTGTTCAATTGTGAGTGGTTTGATCCAACAACTACGCGTACAAAGATCCATCATCAATACAAGCTCGTAGAGATAAATCATAAGCGTCATTTCAATCGACACGAACCATTGTTTGTGAGTGGTTTGATCCAACAACTACGCGTACAAAGATCCATCATCAATACAATGTTTTTCACAAATACTCCTTTTGAGGGAGAAATTTATAAAAAAGAAACAAATATTAATGGGTGTTTGTAATTTTTTAAAAATAATTGATGATAATATGTGATGGTAATAACACCATTTCGTCAATATTGATTGTGTAATAAATTATGCGTGGAAGCATTACAATAGTAATATTGATATTTCTACATTTGTCTTGTCTCAGCTGTTATATATTTGCGCCGATGCTTATGTTATTTTCTTCATTTTTATTTCTTTCAGATGACTAGAGGCCGAGCTAGTAAAGGCAGTAGAGATGGTAGGGGCGTGGACTAAATGATAGTTCATCGACATCACTGCATGAGCTACCGTAGCATCTTCCTCCAGTTGATCAGGATGTGATGGACTTGGATGCATCTACGCCAGGTTTTGGGAACGATGATCCTGCATCTCATGTCGGGCCATCAATGTCTACTTCATCCACACCTATACCATGTGGTTCGTCCAGCGTGTCTTTGCCCACTGCTTATATGGTGAGTCCTAAGTAAGTAATGATATTTCCCTTCCATTCTTTCTCGTAATATTTATATAAAAATACTAGTATATAAAGAATGAAATAGAAATATATAACTGTGAAAAAAGTTTGTGAGTTCACAAAACTCCCTAATTGGATTAATTTTCCTATAATCATCACTTTTTACAGGATATGAATCAATAACATATGAAATATAATACCAAGTGTCATCTAGTTAACTTGAATTCAATTAAACCTTGGTTTGTTCTTTAAAAATAAAAAGACAGAATAAGAACAAACGATTTAGTCTAACTGCAAAAAAAAAAAAACCCAACTATCTTTCAAAATTACAGTATGTTGTCATTGTTGTTAATTTGTAGATTGATGCCCGATACGATTTCAAGTGATATTATCAAGATTTTCAAGCAGAGTATCCAAGTAAATGGATACAACTGGAAGAGTGTATCAGATGATAAGAAAGAACATTACTTTGAGGAGTTCAAGGTAAGTTAAGTAACTTGATATTCATGCATATTACTATATAGTTGTTGATTTTCTACCTTAAAATAGTTAATGCGTGTTGAACATTATGGTGTTGGTTTGTTTTTGTTTAGGTTTGTTGATTTTCTGTTAGAAAATAGTTTAATTTGTGTTGAACACACTGTTAATATTGGTGAATATATATGGTGTTGGTATTGTTGGTGAATATTTGAGTTGTTTTTGTTTAGATTTCACGAGACATGTCAATTTTTAGGGAAATATCTTTGTCGATTGTTTTTATGTTATTTTGTTGAGATATATTTGATTATACTTTATTTGTTGTGTTTGTTTCATATTATACCTTGGCATTATTTATTTTTAGGAAAATTATTGTCGAATTTTACTTAGTCTATATTATTTTGATATACTGCACATAATTGTATTTTTTGTTTGCAAAAGCACTATACGTGGGGTCCAGTCGTTGACAGACAAATTCATGACGTGTTCATGCATCAGGCCTCAGAATGCTACTGTGACATGATAAACAAATTTAAAACTAAGAAAGACAAAAAAAGAAAGTCACCTTGTATGCCCGATGACGTATGGAAGACCTGGTTGGTCTATTGGAGTCAATTAGAGGTTGTTGCTATTTCTGAGAAGGCGAGCAACAATAGGATGTCCGAGACATGCAAATCTGGATCTGAAATTGTTCTCGCCACTCTTGAGGGTCCCGCTCTGACATTGGACTTGCTATTGCCTTTGTAAGTTATTTTAGTTTTAATTTTAATTATTCGAAGTTTATATAAAATTAATATGAGATTTTTTTAATACTTGTCTTTTTGGATGAAAGAGAAGGAGACTGGGCAGACTGGTACTACGTACGATACTTTTTTGCGTATGCATATGAAGTAAGATGGTACATTTGTGGATGGGAAGTCTAAGCAAGTAGTTGTAAGTATAATTATAGAATAATTTTAAATTATTTATAAATATCTTTCTATGGTTTTTTGTGATGTAAGTTAAAGTTTTTTGCAGGAGGACGTGGAGACACGTTTAGCTATTGCACCGGAGGCTAGAGAGGATGTTGGGAAATTTATTGTTTAGATTTTGATGAATGCCATGTAAAACTTAGAATAGGAAGTTGGCATCCCAATTTTTGTTGTAAACTGCATTGTAATAAATAGGGTTGGTCAAGTGAGTTAAGTCGGCTATGCCCAAACATGCAAGAAGACAAACCGAGACTAGAAGGAAGACTCATTTGCAAGGCAGTGAGTATGGCAAAGAAGAGAAGACGGGAACTCTCTTTTGAAGGAAGCGAGTGAGATGCGGTGAGTGGAGTATCGGCCAAGTCAACTCAAGAAAAGCCAAGTCTCAAGTTGAAGTGACGGAAGAGTCATCCAATGATTGGAAGGCGACTCTAAGTCACCTGGGAAAGCAAGGAAATGCGGTCAAGTCGAGATAATCAAAAGATCCGTTGCCCGAAAATCAAGAGAATTACCTAAATAAGTAATATCTCCATGCTACCTTTCTCGAAGTGCTCGGTCCCCGAAGCGTGCAAAAGGAATAAACCAATGGGAAGCACTACACCGTGTCGAACTCGAAAAGGTGAAGAACAATTCATACGAGGAAATGGCAATTCCAAGGATCGCAACAAGACAAGCCAACAACCACAAGTGACTTTCAAAAATAAGCCTATCTCTTCAACGGGCGATTTTTGAAAGATCACTATAAAAGGCCGAGGAATAACTACGAGAAGAAATGGCCGCGGACTACATAGGTTACCTTGACCCGGAACCACAAACATTCGAGCAATTATCGAATCGTAACACAAATATTCTCAAGTTATTAAACGCTCAATCCTCAAGCCTACACTACGAAGAACATCAATCCAACACTCACTGTGAAGGAAAGATAACTTCAATTAGTTGAAGAGGAAATGCTTGAAGAATCAAAGGGGTCTACATTCCACGAAGGATTGTAGGAAGGTTCAAGGTCGAACCAAGTCTTGAGCTTTTGGAGGGCTTCGTGATCAAATCCAAAAGCTTGAGCAAGTGGGTTTGTAGTAGCAAAGCGGTACCCACTGTGAAGAAAAGGCGGATAAATCGTCGTACGAGAAGCCGGTGAGTGATCAAGGCGTCTCGGGCGAGTCCCAAAGGATCAAGTCACCGTGTGTGATCAAGACTTGTATATCGGATCATTACCACTTTGTATCTTGATCAATACCTAGTGGATTCCTCCGGGGAGTTGGAGAAGAGAGGAGTAGAAGAATTACCCCATCTTGAACCTCTATAAAAATCTCATTGTGTCATTTACATTTCGGACTTTAATTCTTGCATCATATTTGTTTAATTTTCTTTGATATATTTGCTATCCATTAGATAATCTCTAAGTACTAAATCAAGCTCTAAATCTCTACTTAACCAAACTTAAGGGTGTTAAGTCTTCCAATAAAACAAACCACGGTTGAGTTAATTTAGACTTAACAATGGTGAGTTATTCCATCAACGGCTCGAGTTGAGTCGTTGAGAGACTAACTCTCTTGATTAACTAAATTGGTGTCCACCAGGACACGGTATGTAGTATCAACTCGAATTTTTGAAAATGACTAAATTAAAAATTTGGTAAAGGTTTATTCAACCCTCTCTTCTAAACCTTACACTTACACCCCTTGGGACCTACAAGTGGTATCGGGCGGTTGGTTCATTGAGCCTTCCACACCAGTTCTTGAACTAGATCTCCAAACTTTTCAAAGTCTGCTTTAGTACTTAAACTTTCAAAACTCTTTTTATCATTAAAATTTATTATCATGGAAGCAAATTTGACACGCATCCCTATGTTCACAATTGAATAATTTGATGATTGGAAAATTCGTATGCACGAGGCTCATCTATCGGCATTACATGATTGCCCATATCTATCTTTGGGCGTACCGAGGCAACCAGTCACTACGCCATTGATTGCCCATATCCTGTAGTCAACAAATACGGGAATGAAGAAGAAAGAAAGGTCTTCTTGAGAAAGAAGACAAGAAAAAAAAAGGCGATGTTGGGCTGCAGAGAAGCTGACAGACGAACTCAAAAGAGAGGCGATTGAGAGAAGCGGTGAAGTTGACTACTCAAGTGACTCGAAGAAGAAGCCCGATCTGTTTGATGGCCAAGGAATAAGATCAACCTTGATCAAACTTCGATTCTAGTGATAGTGACTGTGACACACACACTTCATCACCCACTGATCTTTATGATTCATTAGGAAAAATGATGAAAGATTTTGAACACATTAAATCCTCACACACACTATTAAATAAGGAAAACAACCTACTCAAGAGCTAAAACTCAAAGTCGACTAAGGAGGTGAGTACTCTAAGTCAAATAGGCGATGAGAATGAAAGTTTAAAAATTTGAAAAAGCCAAGCTAATAGCAGAAATTGCTTTGCCATAGAAAAGAGGGAGAATGACCTCAAAAATGTTATTGCCTCATTCACTAAGGCATCTAAATCATTGGATGATCTTATTATGAGTCAAAGAGAATGTGGAGACAAGACAGGCTGGGATTTAACTCCTCGTGAAATGTCAAACTTCAAAAGTAATTTTGGAAAAAGGATCTTCAAGCAATGAAGAGTCTAAAAAATCAAAACTCTAAATGTTGCACACACATTCACTCAAAAGCACAATTACAAGCATCTTGGCCTTGGTTATAAAGGAAAAGGAAAAGCGACCGATTGAGTGCGGCTTTGAAAGGGCAAATGAGAAGAGATTGATCGAGTTCCTCGGCAAACTCAAAAACAAAATACTCAGTAAAGGAGAAGCGAGCTACCAAAAACCCCAGGAAATCTATAAAAGAAATACATATGATGGTAATGGTAGAAAATATCCAAGCCAAGCTGATTGGAATGATGTGAACTATCGGCATAGACTTATGGAATATAAGCCCAAATGGCAAAGGCCTAGAACTCAAAGCAAAGGCCATTCCAAAAGTATAAGAGCTTTTATCGGCACACATATGCACCTAGGCACTACACTCAAAACACCACAATTACCCAAAGAAGCGATTGCCAAAACACATATACTGAGGCATACGAGACAAAAGAGACAATTTGTATGAACCAGAATCCCCAAGCAATTTGCCAAGATTAATTATGATTATGGCACCGATAGATGGCAACCCCTTAGAGTCAAATCATTTGGCTATAAGTTGGTTGGATCATCTTACAATTCTAACCCCTCGGGACCTGGACAAGTATGGGTACCTAAAACTTAATTTCCTTGATTGCGGGTTCAAGGAACATCCGAAAGTGCCAAGGAACCTGGTATATGGATAGTGGTTATTCCCGGACATATGACGAAAATAAGAAAAACTGTCAAAATTCAAGGAAGTTAAAGGAGCAAAAGTCATATTTGGAGGAAATGAAGCTCCGGTGAAATAAAAGGCATTGGATCCATCAAGAGGAATGGATTAGAAATCACGGATGTTGCATATGTTGAAGGACTCAACTTCAACTTGCTAAGCATCGATCAACTCGTGACAAGGGCTACAATGTTGGATTTAACATGGGTATATGCCAAATCAAGGAGGTTGAATCGAATGAAGTTGTGTTGCAAGGATGCGGACAAAAGAACATGTATGTAGTAGATTGGTCAACCTCTACACCCAACACTGTCTACTAGCAAAAGCACAAATTTGAATCAAGTTGGTTTGTGGCACAAAAAGTGAGTCACCCGAATTTCAAAACGATTAACAAGCTTGCGAGTAGTCTTGTTGAAGGACTTCCGGACTCGATATACGAAAAGGAAGTATATGTGACGCATGTCGAAGGGAAAACAAATCAAATCATCATTCAAAGAAAAGACATGCCCATCTTCAACAAGAATATTGCATCTGCTACATATGGATCTATTTGGCCCAGTGGAACCGGCTAGCATAAGTGGAAAGAAATACACCTTGGTGGTAGTAGATGACTACTCAAGATATCGTGGATAATATTCATGTGTAAGAAGAAAGAAACTCTACAAAAACTACCACGGTGATGAAGAGGATTCAAAAAGAAAGAGCCAAACCATTATCAAAATAAGATCGGGACGGGAAGGAACCGAGTTTGTCAATGGAATAATAACTTCGATATTGTATTGAAAATGGTATTGGTCATGAACTATCTGCACAAGAACTCCACAATGAGAATGGAGTTGCGAGAAAGAAGGAATAGAACTCTCAAAGAAGCAACAAGGACCATGTTAGGTGACGGGGTTACCAAAAAGATTTTGGGCTGAAGCAATCAACACGACTTGCTACACTCAAAACAGATGTATGATAAAATGAGGCGGTGACAAAGACTCCTATGAGATTTGGACTGGAAGAAAACCAAATGTTGCATATTTTAGAATATTTGGATGTAAATGCTTCATCCACAACAATGGCAAAGACAATCTAAAGGCCTTCGATGCTAAAGGCATGAAGGTATCTTCTTGGGATACTCAAATGAAAGCAAAACCTCTGAGTACTCAACAAAAGGACTATGGTGGCGGAAGAATCCATTCATGTGGTATTCGATGAGCGAAATGTAAATGGAGAAGACATTGAAGAGTCGGTGATAAGTTTGAATCATCCAACCATATAGAATAGTCCCTATCTTTGGTAGGCGGGGAATTATAAACTCGAAAGAAGATGAGATAGTTGAATCTCAAAAAGCAATGGAAAATTTGCGGCTAAGTGACTACGAGAGAGGCGATCAAAGCAACACACCGCTAGGCAGAATCCGGCCAAACTTACTCCAACCCGATGTAAGATGGGTGAGAGACCATCCACGAGAACTTGTCATTGGAGATATAAGAGAAGGTGTCAAAACAAGATCTAGAACTCAACAAGAAGCTATGTTCACATGCTTTATCTATAAATAGAGCCCAAAGATGTGTCACAAGCATTGGATGACACACATTGGATTCAAGCTATGCAAGAAGAAGTGAATCGGTTTGAAAGAAATAAAGTATGGGAATTAGTTCAAAGACCCACACATCAAAACGTTATTGGTACTAAATGGGTGTTGAAAACAAGATGAACGAGGAAGGTTACGTGGTAAGAAACAAAGCAAGACTAGTAGCCAAAGGATATTGCCAAGAAGAAGGAATAGATTTTGATGAAACATTTGCTCCTGTAGCAAGATTGGAAGCAATAAGGATGTTTCTTGCCTATGCGGCTCACAAGAATTTCATTGTATATCGGATGGATGTAAAAAGTGCATTCCTAAATGGTTTATTGGAAGAAGAAGTGTATGTTGAACAACCTCCGGATTTGAGCGAGAAGACTCTTGGAGATAAGGTATACAAACTCAAGAAAGCTCTGTATGGATTGAAACAGGCACCCAGAGCATGGTATGACACTTTGTCACAATTCCTAACGAGAATGGATTCACAAAAGGAAAAGTAGATAGAACACTTTTGAAATTCAAGACAAAAAGAGTATCTTGCTTGTTCAAATATATGTGGATGACATCATTTTTGGATCCACAAACAAAGAGCTATGTGAAAAAATTTCAAACCTCATGCAAAGTAAATTTGAAATGAGCATGATGGGAGAAGGCGACATTCTTCCTTGGACTCCAAGTGAAACAAGCGGAGGATGGAACCTTCATAAGTCAAACAAAATACACGGAGATTTAATGAAGAAATTTGGTATGGAGGAGAAGTCTTACGTGAAAATACCAATGAATACATCGATCAAAATGGACATGGATGCCGATGGCAAGCACAGATCAAACAAGATACGAGCACTTATTGGATCATTGCTCTATCTCACAAAGCGGGCCGGACATCACCTTTCTTTGTAGGTGTATGTGCAAGATTTCAATCGCTCAAAAGAGAGCCATATGACAAAGACTAAGAGAATATTGAGATACTTGAAAGGAAGCCAAGAAGTTGGCTTATGGTATCCAAAGGAAGGTGGATTCAAGCTAATTGGCTATTCGGACTCGACTATCTTTGGATGTAGAGTTGACGAGGAAGAGCACCTCGAGGCACATGTCAAATGCTAGGAAACAGTGATTTCTGGTTTAGCAAGAAGCAAAATTCAATAGCCACCTCTCTGGTGACGAGAATACATAGGCTGGGCGGTGCTTTGTGCCCAAATCCTATGGATGAGACAAAGAATCGAGAGACTATGAAGTTGAGGAAAAAGAAATTCCAATCATGTGTGATAACACAAATGCAATTGCAATCACTCAAAATCTGTGTTGCACTCAAGAACAAAGCATATCGATGTCGGATATCACTTCATAAGAGATCACATTGAAAAGAAGGACATCATCTTGGAATATATCTCAAGCGATAAACAATTGGGTGCATCTTCACAAAACCATTATGTGAGTCAAGATTTGAAGAACTCAAGCATGAGTTAGGGTTAATTGAGTGGTGACACTCGGAAGAATCAAAGAAAAAAATGGAACACAAAAAGGAAAAAGAGTGAACTCACAAATCGACTAAGAAAATCGGCCGTATCGGAAAGACAACTATACCAAGTCACCGACAATTTGAGTCACAAAGAGAAGCTGAGAAGAAGAGTTAAACCGACTAAGGGTAAAACTGAGCCATTTATGAACAAAGTGACAAAAACGCATCGTTTTGACTAAGCGGGAATGTTTTTAAGAATTACGTCGGATAATTATGGCGTGTCTGAGGCAAAAGCCGCACACCAAGCTTATGATTGGATATAAATCTTTGCCGCATTAAATACGAGACATTAAATGCTACATCGGCAAAATCTAAGCCGTCGATTTCGATCACATTTCAAAAACCACCCGCACGTCCTTTCATAAACCATACTTAAGCTTTCCTTCTTCTCTCTCTCTCTCATATTACCAAAACTGTTCATTTCTTTCAGAAGCAAAGGCAAAACTCTCTCAAAACCCTATCTATCTTCAAATCAACCTTTAAGTTTTCTTCGGTGAAATCCGGAAAAATGGCACCAACCTATGATTTTGTCAAGTTAGGAAAGCAAATCCACACCTGTCTCTTGTGGATTTCGGCGGCATGGTGAAACAGGGTCCGCGACACCTTAGTGAAGAAAATTCTTTGAGAAATTGGAAAGCGTCACTGGGGGCCGAAATCGTTTCGACGTTGGAATATCCGATGACCTATGTGGAGGAAGTCGCACGCGATTCTACGTGAACGCCGAGATTCACGATGAAGGGATAAAGTCATCATTCACGGAAAGAAGTTCACCATCTCGCCAGGATTTGGTGAACACCGCTCACTACCGACGGAAGGAGCATCGAAAATCAACGGAAGGCGATGTAAACCTGGCCGCCGCTTGGAAGGAAGTAGCCAAGCCCGACTATCTTTGATAAAATAGTTTACACAAAGAAACAAGAGGTCAGCTTCTTGAAGGAGGATTATCACAAGTCATTGGACATAGTTGCCAAATGCATAGACATCAAATTTGTGACTTTGACCAAGCTGTCAAAAGCAAAGTTGATCGTAATGGCTGCGATCATTGAAGAAAGGAAAATAAACTGGGCTGAGTTTGTCTACAACGGACTCGCCCGAGAATGTAAGGAACAAATCCTTCAAGGAAGATGGTGCATTTGGAGGATCCCTAGGATATGGCCAGTGATTGGCGGTGATGGAGTGAAAGGAGTCCCTCTTAGACATGGAAAGGTGTTCCATGTAAACAAGAGATGTTCGAGATCAAACCTCTCGGCACACGAGAAAGAGCCCACGCCAAGAGAGAAGAATCAGGTGACCACTGAAGATACTGTTGTTTCCTCTCCACCAAAGAAGAAAAGCTGCCCCTGCAATGCTAAGAAAAAATCTGCTGCTCTGCAGCTAAGAAAAACAAACTCTCCTCGCCTTGCAGTAAGTCACTCCTGCCCCAGCCGTGTCTCTGCCCGAAGCGCGGTCGAGAAGGACTCTCAACTACCTTCTCCGATCGTCAAAAGAGAGATCGACAAGCCAAGACGGCCGGCTCCTCGGAAAAGCACCCGCACCGCCCCCGCCCCCCAAGTCTCGAAGAAACTCTCTCGAACCAGAAATCCCTCAGTACAAACTAGGAGACGAAGAAGAATCATCAAGCACTCCGAGCTTGAGAAACCGGTGAGTCGACCACTCAAGCTGGAGCGATACGACTGCTTTGGAGAAGTAGAGTCTCCAGATACTATAGATGAAAGAGCTAAGTCTGTGAAGGCGATCAGTGAGGCAAAGCTGAAGACACAGGTGTAGTTCGCACAACCGAGACACAAGAAGAAGGCGATAGAGATGATAGTAATGTGATGATCCTATCCCCCTTACCCGGACATCCAAAATCGTCTGCGTGAGTGGAGGAAATGGAAATTGAGTCGATCAAGGAGAGCAGTTCCAACGGCCTGAGTTTATCGAAGAAGAAGAAGAGGAAGCTATTGAATTTCCTTGGACTAACCTCTCGTGATCTCAAAGATTTGGATGAAGAAAAATCGCACGAGATATCCTGCAGATTTTCAAGGATAAGGAGAAGGAGAGAGAAGAGGAGAGGAAGGCGAGGCGAGAGAGAGGCCAAGATCGCCTCTCTCTCTCACCGGAACCACAGAACATACACATTCTCACTTGATATTCTATCGAGAAAGTGCGAGGATCGGACCTGCTGCTGCCCACGAAGAGTTGCAAATCAGCAAGCAATGCATGAATCGAGAATTCTTCATGAGAAGAGCATGATGGAAGGACCGGAGAGTCCTCCAAAACACAGTGAAATTGATCCAATGGGAGTGGTTGACAAATCGCCACCGTTATTCTTTGCCACCACTTCCCAGACTCACTCGGAAGAAGGAATTAAGGGAATTGGCGATGAAAGCTCAGGTTAGTGGGGACCCCAGTTGAGCCAACCCCTAATGAAGATGTCTTACCACCTGCCCCAACGGTTGAACACTCGGTAGATGCGGCGGGAGTTTGGAGACGAATGACCCCATTCAAGTCACTCGGTGGTGCGCCCGGTGAGGGGAAACTCCCTCCACTGCGGCAAGGTCGGAGAATCTTTGCGAGATGACTCCACAACGAATCTAGGAGGCGAAGTGGAGAAAGTACAAACACAAAAGAACAGACAAGTTGCCATCAACGAAGCTCGGGCGATTGAGACTGTCTCGGTGAGAGTGCCAAGCCGCTCTCGAAGGCTAATGACGGCTGGCGATGCGATCGAGGCACAAGAAGGAATAACCACGGAGTTAACACTGCAGGCGATGAAAGTGCAATCCATGGAGCCGAGACTCCAATGGATGCCACCACGAAAGACCCTAAGGCAGTGACATCTGTCGAAAGGGAGGTCCAGCCTCTCTGCGATTGAGACCGCTGCGGGGGGTAATGAAGGCCCACGGAGGTTGAGACTTCCCGGGTAAAGAAAAGCTGAGAGAGAACATCCTCCTGCTATCATTGATCCATCCGAAAAGGAGATAAGCGCTTCTTCATGATTCCCAGGATAATCCTGATGTAACCTTTAGGATCGGAAAGAAGCGACGAAGAAAGGCCGAGTCATCCCCCGTGCGAGATCCAAAAGACTTCAATGCGGATGTTCCCGGCCACGAGCAAATCGATCTCAAGACTACTCGTCAAACTTTCAATTTTGATGATGAGCCACCAATGGAAATCTCATCATCGTCCGATGATGCTTCGATACGGCCGAGACCATCCACTCAATGGAGAAACCAGGTGAGACCAACGAAGGCTGAGACAAATGAGCTCGGCAAAGTGGGTCCACTTCACAAAAGACCCCAGTGAAACAGTCCACCGCACGAGGCTCCTCAAGGCTGCAGCGAGTTCGACTCAAAAAGGAACTTCACGCGCACCTCTTATCATTGAACAAATCCCGGTTGGCCGTGAAGATTCCTTTGTAGAATCATTTCCTTTCTCCCTGGAGTACCCGACCTCCATGAAGAGTCGAAGAAACGAGCTTCGCCGCGCTTCCCGACCAGCTCTGTCATTCCGTCAGTACCATCGTTCGATTGACTATGACTTTGACGCGTTGCATGGCCATCACCGCACCTTGGAAGAAACAAATTGAAGTTCGGGAGGTGTTCAAGGTATTATTTGCTGAAATTGAGCGGATGGAGAGGCACCAGGCCTTTATGGACATGCGGCCCGGACAATGAGATGCCAACCTTCTCTACGACTTGAGAGGCATAATACCGATCCGGGATCGAGGAATGGTGGCAACAAAGAAGAAACAATGCGTGTGGAACAAGTTAGATACTTCAGGACATTGTTCAACAAGGCTGCTTTGGTATGGAGAGTGAGAATGCTTGATGCAAAAACGAAATTGAGAGAACACATTGAACACATGCATGAAGCTCACACTGCTTGAGATAAAGGCTGCTGCGTGAGCAAAATAAGAGTGATCTCCGGCGTTTGGAAGAAAACATGGATAGAAAATTCAGCCTTCTCATGGCCGAGATGAAGCTAATTTCAGCGAGTCCAACGCTACTCGCTCACTCGAATTTCGTGCCGCATACACCGCAGACGGACTCGAGCGAACTTCGGCTATCGTGCGAGCTCGACTTCACTGCCGATATGTTTCAGTGTTCCTCTCTCCTTTGATGATGCCAAAAAGGGGAAGAGGAATACTTTAAAGCGCTAAAGAGATCTGAAGTGAAAAGGAGGAAAAGAAGGCGTAAAGGGAAACACAAATGGTGAGGAAGTGTCAAAACAAAAGAAAGGAAAGTCCGTTGAGGGGAAGGATCGAAAGATGTGACCTTGATGATTGCACAAACCCCCAACAAGGTCTTGTCACAACTGATATTATCGGCTGACAAACTCCCAGTGACTTTGCCACTCCAACACTCTGCTATATCTATGGTGAAAAGAGAAAGATAATTGAAGCGAGGGATGGAGGAAGTGGAAGGAAGAATGGATGCCCGAGTTATGAACATCTTGAAACAACACGGAGGCATTCCGGTGAAGCGAGAGACACTTATGCCATCTCGGATGTCGGGACCGAGCCATGATCGATTGATGAATTTAAAACGCTCGCATCGAAGGATACTTTGCAAAAATGTCTATGGCTCAAGCTTGGGAGTTATCTTGGGAAAAGGGTCTCACGTTATGTGAAGAAGGCGACAGCGACGAGACTCCGATCGCTCTGCTGGTCACTCCGCCGGTCACTCACCGGAAAGAAGAAGACCCCAAGTCAATACACGCCCGGGTAGAGGAAGAAGCGATGGTGGAGGAAGAGGTTTCATACCTAGGCCTCGCCCAAAAACATTAGTCGTAGATCCGAGGCAAGAAAGGAGGGATCTCTTTGGGTTTAATCTTAACCAAGTAGCCAATTTGCAAGTGGCTAAAAGTAATCTTGAGTATGCGAAAAGAATAGAAGAAGAAAATAAGAGACAAACTCGGCTATGGGAGGAAAGACAAGAGAGATTAAGAAGAGATGAAGCTACCAGGAAGGCATATGAAAAGAAGAAGAAGAAGCAGTGGCGATGAGAAAAAGAGATGAAGTGTTCTTTGTCCACCCTTCATGTATTTTATTATGTAAATACATACTATGTAAGTCTTACGCAATAAAGCTATAAATTCTTTATTTTTTTGTGTAGACAAATGTTTGCTCGATACACCTTGTATTGTTGTGTAAAAGAACAAGAATGTTATGATCAATAAAAGGATTGATTCTACGCATACATTCTATGTGAATACACTATCTCGTATGTATCTTTGCTATTTACGTTTTTGAATGGTTTAAGTTTTGGCATCATCAAAAAGGGGGAAATTGTTGGGAAATTTATTGTTTAGATTTTGATGAATGCCATGTAAAACTTAGAATAGGAAGTTGGCACCCCATTTTTGTTGTAAACGCATTGTAATAAATAGAATTTGGTCAAGTGAGTTAAGTCGACTATGCCCAAACATGCAAGAAGACAACCGAGACTAGAAGGAAGACTCATTTGCAAGACAGTGAGTATGGCAAAGAAGAAGAAGATGGGAACTCTCTTGAAGGAGCGGTGAGATGCGGTGAGTGGAGTATCGGCCAAGTCAACTCAAGAAAAGCCAAGTCGCAAGTTGAAGTGAGAAAGAGTCATCCATGATTGGAAGGTGACTCTAAGTCACCTGGGAAAGCAAGGAAATGCGGTCAAGTCGAGATAATCGAAAATGATCCGTTGCGTAAATCAAGAGAATTACCTAAACAAGTAATATCTCCATGCTACCTTTCTCGAAGTGCTCGAGTCCCGAGAAGCGTGCAAAAGGAATAAACCAATGGGAAGCACTACACCGTGTCAGAACTCTGAAAAGGTGAAGAACAATTCATACGAGGAAATGGCAATTCCAAGGACTGCAACAAGACAAGCCAACGACCACAAGTGACTTTCAAAAATAAGCCTATCTTTTCAACGGACAGATTTTTGAAAGATCACTATAAAAGGCTGAGGAATAACTCTGAGAAGAAATGACGCAGACTACATAGGTTACCTTGACCAGATCCACAAACATTCAAGCAATTATCAGAACTGTAACCTGAAATATTCTCAAGTTATTAAACGCTCAATCCTCAAGCCTACACTACGAAGAACATCAATCCAACACTCACCTGTGAAGGAAAGATAACTTCAATCAGTTGAAGAGGAAAATACTGAAGAATCAAGGGGTCTACATTCCACGAAGGATTGTAGGAAGGTTCAAGGTCGAACCAAGTCTTGAGCTTTTGGAGGGCTTCGTGATCAAATCCAAAAAAGCTTGAGCAAGTGGGCTGTAGTAGCAAAGGCGGTTTGCCCTGTGAAGAAGGCCGAGTCGTACGAGAAGCTTGGTGAGTGATCAAGGCGTCTCTGATCGAGTCCCAAAGGATCAAGTCCACTTTGTGTGATCAAGACTTGTATCTCGGATTTACCACTTTGTATCTTGATCAATACCTAGTGGATTCTTCCGGGAGTTGGAGAAGAGAGGAGTAGAAGAATTACCCCATCTTGAACCTCTATAAAAATCTCATTGTGTCATTTACATTTCAGCACTTTAATTCTTGCATCATATTTGTTTAATTCTGCTGATATATTTGCTATCCATTAGATAATCTCTAAGTACTAAATCAAGCTCTAAATCTCTACTTAACCAAACTTAAGGGTGTTAAGTCTTCCGCTGAAAACAAACCACAGTTGAGTAAATTTAGACTTAACAACTGAGTTATTCCATCAACAACTCGATTGAGTCATTTGAAGACTAACTCTCTTGATTAACTAAATTGGCTGTCCACACCAGGACACAAATTTGTGTAGTATCAACTCGAATTTTTGAAAAGGACTAAATCAAAAAATTTGGTAAGGTTTATTCAACCCCCCCTTCTAAACCTTACACTTACACCCCTTGGGACCTACAGAGGAGCCCACAGAGATGAACATGATTTTCCTCGATGTTGTTGGGATAAAGAAGCAGCGGGTGTACGGTCTTGGGACTCAGGCGTTTGTTTACCAACATTGGTGGTCCTAGCATTCCTCCTACCATTCCACCATTCTATGAGGAGACATTGAGAAGACAGGTCACACAGCAGGTGACCGAGCAGGTCACGCAGCAGATGTAATATCCATGCTTCTTTTAAATTGTGGATAAATTAAGGCTAAATTAGGGTTTATTATAACCAATTATGGGAATGATTTAGAATTTTCGAAACCCTAACTTCTCTAATTTTGGGGATTTATATTTCTGATTCACTTTAAGGAATAAAGGAAGGTCAATTTTTACACAAGGAAAAATCATGATAATAATAGAAGGAAATCAAATATGCATTTGCGGCATGTAAATCCAATATTTTTGGCATTAAAATTTCAGCAAATAACCTTACCATATATTCTTTGAATCCTTCGCCTATAAATTGGAAGCCTCCCCTAGGGTTTTTCTTCACAATTTCTACTCCAAGCAATAAGGTAAAACTCTTCTTCTTCTTAAAACACCCGCCACCACCCATTCAAACATCAAACCCCAAAACCAAAACCCTAAATAAAAACCAAGGAAAGAGAAAGAAAAATAAAGGAGGCGAGAGAAGCCGGTTTCCGCCATGACCACCGATCGCCGCCGTTGGTTGCCGCAGTCGGAGATGAAAGAGAGATAAGAAAGGAGACGAGGAACCTGAATTCTAGGCTTTCACACTTGCATTTATTTTCACGAAGCTACTACATTCAAGGTGGAGTTTTCTGCTTATTGTTTATCTTAATTGCCTTGTATGATTGTTATATGTATGGACACGTTAAACATGACATGACACAAATGTACTTAATTGTACATGCATGAACATACTTAATTGTACACCCACAATTGGGCTGCGAGCATTGTTTGATCAAACCATGAAAATAGTAGGTGTGTATACTATGATGATTATGCTTGCATATTTAATTTTGACTATGCGTCCCCACTGGACTGTTGAATGCTCACCCCATGTTTAATTCCCACAGATGAATGAATAAATCGGAGCATCCACAGAGAGGACGATGGAAGTCATCAAGGAATTTAAAAGGCCACTTATTTTAAATTATTTAATGATGCACAAGACTTGACATTTTCTTTTCTTTGAGATTTTGTTTTAATTTTTTCAGACATATTTTTATGAGTATTTCGTATTTTTTGGACAAGTCGTAATATCTATTTTCCTTTAACATTTGTTTTCAAGCTTTGGCCTGTTTTTAGCACTTTATAAATAGTATATTGTGTTTTATGAAATTTGGATGTTACAAAGTGGTATCAGAGCGGGTTTATCTTTCATGTAGACTTGCTAAACTGTTTAAAAAAAAGAATAGTGTAAGTCCAAGCGGCTACGATAATCTAGAGGGGGGTGAATAGATTATCTCCATCTTTTTGATTTCGCCCTCTTTTTCGAATCAATTACGCCAAGACAATAATAAAGGTGCGGAATGTAAACAACACGCGTCGATTTATAGAGGTTCAACCCACCTAGGGCCTAATCCTCTACCACCCCAGTATATCCGGGATGGATTTCAAAAAGAAAAAAGATTTTATTAATTTCCAAAATTAATACAACACCTTACAACATCACCTTGAAGAGCACCACACTCTTCTACAACACCACCTTTGAGATTGCCACAATCTCTCTTGAAGATTACCACAATCTCCAACGGCACCTTGTGAAGATTACCACAATCTTCAACCTTGAAAAATACCAAATTCTTCAATACCTCAAGAGCACCACACTCTTGAAACACCTATCACCTAGATCACCCAAGTGTATTCTTTCCACAAGAATACTCACAAGGATGTCTTGTGTTGAATGATGACAAAAATCAAGATTACAACTCAATAATGAATATTACAATTTGAGTGCAAGTGTAATCAAGAAAAGCCTAGAAATTTGTAGATTTCTTGTTGTTTGATTGCTTGTGTTGTTATATCTTGTGTCTTCAATTCATCCTCTATTTATAGGGAAGTCTTCACCAACATGGGCTCCCAACATAGGCTCCTCTATCTTCACTTTTGTCTACAAAAAGAAGATCACAAGATGTAGAAATATTGTACAAAAATAAAAAGTAAATCTTCTTGATAAGAGTTTCAAACGGCACAATTTTGTCTTTGTCACAAAATTAGATAGGGCGACCGGTTGCCTGTATAAGATTTCGAACGTTTGAATGAAAATAGTGCGATCCAGGTAGGGGTTGCGGGGGTGCGACCGTCAGGTGGGGTGCGGCCGTGCGCCTAGGGCAATTGGCCGTCGGAGGTACCTCTGACCGGTCACCCTCCCCTTTTTTCCGCGAGAATTTGTTTCTGTTTCGTTCGTTCATTTTTTTCCAACTCTCCAGTGCAGTCGACCTCTTGTGCGGCCAAAGTCGACCTCCAATTTGAAATGTTGTCCGATTTTTATCAAAAATAAACTTCAAGAAATACTCCAAAAATTAGTAAAAATATTTTAAATCACTTGGGAGTATTTGGACAACATTTATAAACATTGTTTTGGTGTAAAAACCAATTTAAACAAAACCAACAAACGTGTTGTCCATTTTTATCGAATAATAAATACTAAGAAATACTCCAAAAATTAGTAAAAATATTTTAAATCACTTGGGAGTATTTGGACAACATTTATAAACATTGTTTTGGTGTAAAAACCAATTTAAACAAAACCAACAAAAGTGTTGTCCATTTTTATCGAATAATAAATACTAAGAAATACTCCAAAAATTAGTAAAAACATTTTAAATCATTTGGGAGTATTTGGACAACATTTATAAACATAGTTTTGGTATTAAAAACTCATTTAAACATAATCATCAAAATCTTGATAAAAATATTTATCTAACAAACTCCCCCTTTTTGATGATTACAGACCAAAACAATTATAGGAAGTTGATTTTAAAACAAAACAAATTTTCCGGTCTAAAACATCAATCCATTTTAAGCAAGATTCATCATAAGTACAAACGCATAACGATAGGAGCAAAGATTTTTCAAAATCATTTTTGCACAGTCTCCCCCTATCAATATGCATATCAAGAACAAGTATACAAGCAACAACTAAAAACTTAAAGCGTAGCTTTTACAACTTAAGCTTGAATATCATGAGCTTATAAGCTCCCCCTGTCACAATACTTATAATCTTTTTGCAATTGAGTCCATAATACAAGCCATGGATTATGTATTCTTGGCTTTAGGAAGCCATAGCTTATAGCTTTTATTAGCTTCTTTTGGCTAACGAGCTAATTTTTTATTGCGAGCTTTTATTAGCTTCTTTTGGCTAACGAGCTAATTTCCTGTTTCTCCCCCTTTGGAATCATCAAAAAGAATGTTAGGATGATAAAAACATCATACAATTATATCAAAGTGCGCAAAAGAGACGGTTTTTCAACCGTTTAGCAATTTAGGCTTAAAAATCCAAGAAAAATGGGAGAAATGTGTCATGAAGAGTTCATATGCTCGGTTTATTTGCCAAAACATGATCTCAATAAGTATTGAAGACTTTTGGAAGCAATAGACTCATGTAGAAGTTGAAATTTTCATTGTGACATTTCATCCAACACTTTGTGGGCGTGAAAATTAAAAGAAATTGTATATAGCCCTTGTAAATGATTCAAGCCAAAACAATTTCATCACCAATTCACATAAAACATCATACAATACAACATAATAATTAAGCTCATCAAGATCATATGAAAAAAAAATATCAAGAAATATACAAGAAGGTCATAAACTCAAGGGTTCAACCCAATTGAGCAAAGGGAGAAGAATTCTTACCATTTGATCGGAAAATATGAGTCATGATGATGATAAACATGCTATATAAGGTCCAAGTTGTGAATAGAATGCATGAAAACAAATTTTGAGTGAAATTTGTGTGAATTTGGCAAAGGGGACGAAAAATGGCCAAAATAAGTTAAAATGAAGAATGCTGAAGACAGAACAGTTTTAATCCAATTTTAGGCTTAGGCGACCGGTCGTGGTTGAGGCGACCGGTCGGCGTTGAGGGCGACGGTTGCCCTCAACCTGTTTACATAGTAACAAAATTCTCCGATTTTTTGAAAAATACTCGAATAAAACACGATATTTTCATACGACGTTAAAATTGCGTATATGTCTTTTAAAAATAATAATGTGACAAAATATCCCGAACTTTTCGTTAATAAAGCGATTTATTCCCGATTTTTTCCCATTTTAACAAAATTATACTATTATAATTTATTTTTTTAATTTTAAATACACTTTTATTAACTAATATAACTTGTACAAATAATTTATTGAGAACCTTCCCACTAAAATGTATAATTTTCTATAGAATTATTAAATAATTATATCGATATATTCCCGAATTAATCACGTATTATACAGACGAATTTTGTCGTATAACCGAGATTTTGTCGAATTATTCACGAAATATCCCGAATAATACCCGAGATACGAATTTTAAGGGCTAACGAATTATTCCCGAATTCGAGATTTGCTACTATGCTGTTTAGCCTCTTGTTTTGTCGGTTTGATAAAATCTGAATTTTCAACCAAAAATCCGATTTTTCGCCCCTAAGTTTTAAAAGCGTGCAAAATGCAATCATAGACCTCATTCAATATGCATTATGCCTAATCGAGCTCGTGTTGATGCAAAAGTTTTGGAAGATAGCGGTTTAGTAAAAATGTCCGCTAATTGATCTTGAGATGGTACAAAAGATATCTCAATTTTTCGTTTTGAAACACAATCCCTTAGAAAATGATGTCGAATCTCAATATGTTTAGTACGGTTATGATGAACCGGGTTTTGAGCAATGTTTATAGCGGATATATTATCACAAAAGATAGGAACACTTTCAAAAGAACATTTATAATCCGCTAAGGTTTGTTTCATCCAAAGAAGTTGTGTACAACAAAAGGCGGCGGAAATATATTCGGGTTCGGCCGTTGAAAGAGAAACACAGTTTTGCTTCTTTGAAAACCAAGAAACTAGGCAATCGCCCAAAAATTGACATGATCCAGAAGTACTTTTCCGATCATCAATATTTCCCGCATAATCCGAATCACTATAACCTTTAATAGAAAAATTTTCATTCTTTGGATAGAATAAACCATATTGAATAGTGCCTTTCAAATATCGAAAAATCCTTTTAACGGCACTCATATGAGATTCTTTGGGATTGCTTTGAAAACGAGCACATAGGCATACGGCATGAAGAATATCCGGTCTACTTGCAGTTAAATAAAGTAAACTACCAATCATACCTCTATATTTGGATTCATCAACCGACTTGCCTTTTTCATCTTTGTCAATCTTGACGTTTGTTGCCATTGGGGTAGAGACGGTTCTTCCTTCTTCAATACCAAATTTCTTCAAAAAGCTCCTTTGTATATTTTGATTGAGAAATATAAATTCCTTCTTGGCATTGCTTAATTTGAAATCCAAGGAAGAAGTTGAGCTCCCCCATCATGCTCATTTCAAATTCACCTTGCATTAACTTAGAAAATTTCTTGCACAAGGATTCATTAGTAGCACCAAAAATAATATCATCAACATAAATTTGCACTAATAAGCAATCTTGCCCTTTTTCAAAAACAAAGAGAGTAGTATCAACTTTATCTTTTGTAAAACCATTTAGCAAAAATAGCTAAGTCTATCATACCATACACGGGATACTTGATTTAAACCATACAAGGCCTTTTATAAAAATCATTTGGCCTAGAAAAATTTTAAACCCCGGAGGTTGTTTTATATAGACTTCTTCTTGAATAAAACCGTTTAGAAAATTGGATTTAACATCTATTTTGGTAAAGCTTGAAATATTCTTAAAACAATAATAGGCAAGCAAAATGTGAAAAACCACGGAAGCAAATGTATCATCAAAATCAATACCTTCTTCTTGATAATACCTTAGAGCTACTAACCTTGCCTTGGTCATCAAGCTTGTTCCAAAATACAAAAAATTTCTGCAAAATCTTAAGAAGATATCTTGCACAAGAGCATAGTAATATCGAAAAATAGAGACATAATAACAAGTAACACATACTATGCTTTCAAACGAATCATCAAGAGTTTCATAAAACATGTAAGTTCAAATAAGCTTATAGGAAGCTATATAAGGTCTCTTTTGAAATTTGAAAGATTCAAGAGCATATAGTTGAGACCTCATTTACAAGAAGCATATGAACAAGAGTTTTGACAAAGCAACCAAGAATAATTTTATATGTGCAATAAAATTCATAACTTAAGAAATCAAATGTTTTATCAAAAACAAAATATAATCCTTTACAAATCTTGGATAAAACAAATCCTCTTAATAGCACTTGTATAAAATACTTTGAAAGACAAGCACGAATGACAAAAATATATCGAGTCTATAGGATGAATACCAATGATGAACGTACCTAGATAGTTTATGGTCCTCTCTTGAGAAAATAACCATTTATGAAAATATATATGTCCTACACAATTCTTAAACACGTTTTGCACAAACATAATGATACAAGTGTAGGCTAAGCAATAAGAGATATCATAAATGTGCTTATGCTATATAACTACATAGGAGATAATAAACCACATAAGTCTAATTAAATGCACAAGAGTTTTAGAAACATCATGCAAGGTCTTTTTTTCAAAAATATTTTGAAACTCACAAATATATTGAAGACCTAAATTTTAAAAATATGAAAACTCATATTGCAATAAAGACACAAATAAAAACATGCAAAGAATAAAATGCATATTTAAATAGAGAGATACGGTTTACCAATTTCGCCATTTCCATGGGTTGTGTCGTTCCCATTGTTGATGATATCTTCCCGTTTGAACATCTTCATGTTGATGGTGGTTTCTCCAATTGCTCCATTTCCAAGCATTGTGGCCTTCCCATTGTTGATAGTGTCTTTCTCTTGGAAATTTATTTTGATGTTGTCTTCTCCTTTGATCAAATGAAATGGTCATTTGATGTCTTCTTGACGGTATGTATTTTCCTCGATTATTATTCCGTCGGGTACCTAATATGACATTATTTTGTGGTACCCTCAAGTGTTTGGGTCCTTTGGAATTAGCTTTGAGACTTTTAGGTCTCCAATAATAATTAGAGCTATTTCTAGCCCGACAAGTATTAACCGTGTGACCCGTTTTACCACAATAAAAATAAGTAGTAATTTTGGGAGCATAATGACCAATATGTATAGGGACTTGATTTCTTTTCACATAATTAACAACACTAGGCTTATGATCAAGTCCTTGTTTCAATTTATCACAACTATGAACATCAATAATATCGGTCATTTTATCGGTACTCAAGTTGGATTTTGATAAATCATTTTTCATGCAATTAATATCCTCAACAAGAGTACTATTTTCTTTTTCAAGGTTTCTAACCTTGTCAAGTGTGGTGGTGTGATCACATGAAAGTGATTCATAAGAGGAAAATAAATTATCCTTATCAATTTTCAAAATATTGAATTCCTTTTTCAAATTTTTGTATTTAACAAGTAAGCTTTGGAATTCATTTTGAAGTTCATCAAAATCATTTTGCAAATCACTATAATCATTTTTTAATTCATTATCATAAGAAGTGGAGGGTTTTGAACTTACCTCGTTTTCTTCTTCGAAGCCCATAAGACATCGTTCGTTTTCATCGAAGTCGGAAGTTGTAGGAAGCTCATCCCATGTTGGGTTTGTATCCATTTGAGAAGTAGATGCTTTTGAGTGGCTCCTTTCATTTGCATATACTTCTTCTAATTTTCTCCATACTTCATGTGCCGATTTAATTCCTACAATATGATTGTATTCCAAAATGGTAAGTGAACAATACAAAATATTAAGAGCTTTACCATTTAAGGAGATGATTTTCTTTTCTTCATCATTGAGCTCTTTGAGGCCTTTGGAGGTGTGTGGTGTGTCCATCATCGGAATGGATTCTTCATTTACGACCGTGTTCCAAATATCGAACCCCCAACTTTGTAGATAGCATTCCATTCTTTCTTTCCAAAATATATAATTTTTGGAATCAAATAGTGGTGGCTTGGTGGTGGAGGCGCCGGTAAGGTAGACTTCATTCGTAGCCGGTGATCGTTCCTCTTTACTCACAATGTGGAATGAGCTTGCCAAAGAGTTTGGCTCTGATACCACTTGTAAGTCCAAGCGGCTACGATAATCTAGAGGGGGTGAATAGATTATCTCCATCCTTTCGATTTCGCCCTCTTTTTCGAATCAATTACGCCAAGACAATAATAAAGGTGCGGAATGTAAACAACACGCGTCGATTTATAGAGGTTCAACCCACCTAGGGCCTAATCCTCTACCACCCCAAGATATCCGGATGGATTTCAAAAAAAAAAAGATTTTATTAATTTCCAAAATTAATACAACACCTTACAACATCACCTTGAAGAGCACCACACTCTTCTACAACACCACCTTTGAGATTGCCACAATCTCTCTTGAAGATTACCACAATCTCCAACAAAGACCTTGTGAAGATTACCACAATCTTCAACCTTGAAAAATACCAAATTCTTCAATACCTCAAGAGCACCACACTCTTGAAACACCTATCACCTAGATCACCCAAGTGTATTCTTTCCACAAGAATACTCACAAGGATGTCTTGTGTTGAATGATGACAAAAATCAAGATTACAACTCAATAATGAATATTACAATTTGAGTGCAAGTGTAATCAAGAAAAGCCTAGACCTCAAGATGTGAAAGTGAAATACTTAGGCTATAGATACAACAAGAGTGTTGAATATGAAGGCTTGGAAATTTGCAGATTTCTTGTTGTTTGATTGCTTGTGTTGTTATATCTTGTGTCTTCAATTCATCTTCTATTTATAGGGAAATCTTCACCAACATAGGCTCCCAACATAGGCTCCTCTATCTTCACTTTTGTCTACAAAAAGAAGATCACAAGATGTAGAAATATTGTACAAAAATAAAAAGTAAATCTTGCTGATAAGAGTTTCAAACGGCACAATTTTGCTGTCACAAAATTACATAGGGCGACCGGTTGCCCTGTATAAGATTTCGAACGTTTGAATGAAAATAGTGCGATCCAGGTAGGGGTTGCATGGGGGTGCGACCGGTCAAGGTGGGGTGCGAACGGTCGGAGGTACCCTTGACCGGTCACCCTCCCCCTTTTTCTCACAGAATTTATTTATGTTTCGTTCTGTTTCATTTTTTCAACTCTTCAGGTACCGGTCGACCTCTTGTGCGACCGGTCGACCTCCAATTTGAAATGTTGTCCGATTTTTATCAAAAATAAACTTCAAGAAATACTCCAAAAAATTAGTAAAAACATTTTAAATCACTTGGGAGTATTTGGACAACATTTATAAACATTGTTTTGGTGTAAAAACCAATTTAAACAAAACCAACAAAAGTGTTGTCCATTTTTATCGAATAATAAATACTAAGAAATACTCCAAAAATTAGTAAAAACATTTTAAATCACTTGGGAGTATTTGGACAACATTTATAAACATTGTTTTGGTGTAAAAACCAATTTAAACAAAACCAACAAAAGTGTTGTCCATTTTTATCGAATAATAAATACTAAGAAATACTCCAAAAATTAGTAAAAATATTTTAAATCATTTAGGAGTATTTGGACAACATTTATAAACATAGTTTTGGTATTAAAAACTCATTTAAATATAATCATCAAAATCTTGATAAAAATATTTATCTAACAAATGGGTCTTGATTTTTTTTATGAAGATAACTTTACTTTCAAATAAAATAGTAACGGTAAAGAAGTCGACTACCACCACCTCATGCCACGCCGACTCTGAAGTAAAAATATATTATTTGTCATATGTATTTTAAATTGTTCAGTATATACATCCATGTGATTCATTTTTGCTACGACTATAGTCATATTGATAAATGATAAGAGATTGATTTTTTTTTCTAAGTTAAGGTAAGAAATAGAATTTCGAGGACGAAAATATTTTTAAGGGTGGTAGAATGTGATACATGTAATCCATTTGAATTGGAGATAAAATTAGAGTTTGACTAGAATCAATTTGGGGATTGATTTAGAATTTTCGAAACCCTAAATTTCCTAATTTGGGGATTCAATTTCTGATTTTATTTCCAGAATAAAGGAAAATTAATTTAATAAAGGAAAGAAATCAAAAATGCATTTACGGCATGTAAATCAAGTATTTTTTGGTAATAAAATTTCAGCAAATAGTCTTACCATATATTATTCGAATCCTTGACCTATAAATTGAAAGCTTTCCTAATGTTATTCTTCACAATTTTCTACACTAAGCAAGAAGGTAAATTCTTCTTCTCATTCTTCCTCTACAACCGCCACCACCATGACCACCGTGTTCCACCACCGCCGGCACCCTCACCATGGCCACCCTCATCTCAAACCCTAAGCCCCAAAATCCAAAACCCAAAACCAAAAGAGAAAAACCAAGGAAAAGAGAAAAAGAATAAAAAGAAGAAATAGATGGGAGATGGAGAGGAGTCGGTGCCGCCACATCGCCGGAGAGAAAAAGAAAAGAAAAGAAAGGAGACATGGAACTTTAATTCTAGGCTTTCACTTGCATTTATTTCCACGAAGCTACTACATTCAAGGTGAGGTTTACTGCTTATTGTCTATTTTAAATGTCTTGTATGATTGTTATATGTATGGGCACGTTAAACATGACATGACACGAAAATACTTAATTGTACAAACATGAAGGTACTTAATTGTACATGCATGAACATACTTAATTGTACACCCACAGTTGGCCTCCAGACATTGTTTGATCAAACCATAAAAACCATAGGTGTGTATATTGTGATGATTATGCTTGCGTATTTAATTTAGACAATGCGTCCCCACTGGAATGTTGAATGCTCACCCCATGTTTAATTCCCACAGATGAATGAAGGAGTCAAAGCGTGCGCAGAGGGGACGATGGAAGTCATCAAGGAATTTAAAAGGCCACTTAATTTAAATTATTTAATGATGCACGAGACTTGACATTTTCTTTTCTTTGAGATTTTGTTTTAAATTTTTCAGACATATTTTTATGAGTATTTCGTATTTTTTGGACAAGTCGTAATATCTATTTCCCTTTAAAATGCGTTTTCAAACTTTGTCCTATTTTTTAGCATTTTGTAAAATCGCGTATTATATTTCATATCGCTATTTAGTGACAGATAACGTAATCCGTTGCCAAGGAATTAACGACGAGTTAAATAAAGACAAAAAAATTCTTCGCTAAAATATTTAGCAACGGATTTTATGGGTTTAGCGACGTAACACTGCGATTTTCTTGTAGTGTGCATGAATCAGCATGAATTAATTGAACGGCTGAGGCCCTTGTGTGATTTGAATCATTTTATGAAGTGATCATGACTTGTAGTCTTGTACATTCGCGCACTTTAATTTTTCATTACATAAAGATAATAAATTGATCCAACTTCAAATTAAACACTTGATTTCTAATCCTTCTAACTCCATTGAACGCATATTGTACTATACCCAAAAGTACCTTGATCATATTAAGCTTAAATAGAGTTTTATATCCAATTGTGATTAAAAAGTTTCAATTGTGCTTTACAACATTTATAACTCACAACAATATTATTTAATACATATATCATGTACCATGATGTCTATTTGTTATGTTCATATCCTATTCGTAAAAAATGATTGGGATAATTACAAAAACTACGCCCCTCAGGTTTAACCTTACAGAATATTTCAGTTGTCTTTCAGAATTATAAATAACCCTTTAAAGTATTACAAACACTCCATTGAGCTATTCCACTCCCACCACCTATGGTGCAATTTGTAAAATAAAAATAAATATCAATGGAGTATTTGTAATTTTTAAAGATAATTATTTTTTTATAGTCAAGCTAAACTTGATATATAGTTTTTTAATTATTCCAAAAGGATTTTAATATTCATTATATTTTGTTTTGTCATATAGCTAAATGCATCACATGATTTTCACTCAAATCATGAGACACCGTATTATTTACATGATAAAAGTTTAGCTAGATTATTGCAAATTTATGGATTTGGAGCTAATTAATGAAAGACAGTTGTTGATCCAAATCCACAATTTATTGAAATTTTAAAGTATAGGTGTCTTGGTGTTACAGGTTCTTCAATTCGTTTTGGTCATTTGTTCTTGTCTAATTGTCTTGGGATCTCTTGTCAGATGTTCTAAGGTGTGTTGTCCGTTATGACTATAAAGTCACCAACTCCAACTATTAGTTACTTTTTGACAATATCGCCCATAATTTAGACAACTTACCATCTGCAAATTTGTCTTTTTCTTGTGATAAATCATTCAGTAGCAATCTAATATGTAGACCCGTTGCACAAGTTAGTAATATTTAGGGATAAATTATAAACTATCCCAGAGTTTAGCCTAATTATAAAAGATCCCCTAAGGGCTACAAACAACCCTTTAAAATACCCCTTTTTGGGTATAATTTGTAAAATAGAAATAAATATTAAAGGAGTTTTTTATAATATTATATAATTATGATAAACCTTAAGGATAGTTATGATAATTAACCTAATATTTGTGAAAGGGATGCTAGTATGAGAATGCACAATCTTTTCCTCATTTCTCACATTACTTTATTTTTCAGTTCACAACTCCAAATAAAGATTCTATAATCCTTTGCCTTCTAACGCTTAGGGTAGAAACTTTGGTGTTAAATGGGTTTTCTTTTTTAGTAGATTCGATTTTTTGAAATTATAATTATCAAGATATATTTATAAATTGATCATTTAAGAGCTTTCAAATAATTACAAGTTCTAAATGTATACCAATAAGGTGAAATCATCTAAGTTATGCGTGCAAATTTTACCATGGGATCAACACGGTTTCTAGTGAAGATATGGTTGTTCATTCGAAATTCCTAAAGTAATTGACTTTTAATTACCATAACAATATATCTTTTAACATTTTCTTCTTTTCTTTGTAATGTCAGTTTCGGCCTTTGGGCCATAAGATAGGAGTCACTCTTTTTTTATCTAACAGCTTTTAATGGATTAATAGTTCGAATAAAACACAATGTTTAAAATCACAAGTATGAACAAAAAAAAAGCCAAAAAAAAAATGGTTTAACTTTTTGTATTGGATTTTAAAAAAAAAAATTAAACTTTGATTCGATTTATTTTTTACAACTGGTTAATCATTTTAAAATATAATTAAAAATATGAAAAATCACTTGTTAGTTGATTGCAATCAAACTTATTTTACAGATTATTGTCCTAAATGTTAGTATGTTACTCTCATAAAAATATAAATTTAATCAGAATTTGCTCGATATTTTGGCTAACGCATTAGAAAACTCTAATTGCAACTAACGAAAAGGTATAGTGTTCTTTTTTCTTTTTGAGTACACGAAAAGGTAAAGTTATTGTATAAAGTAAAATATATGAATGTAGATGTAATTATTGAATGCCTTATGTTCAAAGTAGTACCCTTCCATTTAATATATAGCTGCGCTCTTTTATGAGAAGACTTATTCAATAATATATACGACACCAAACATATTTAATTTCTTAAATGAGCTTCCCTATAACTAGAGATGTTAAAAGGGCCGCGTCCCGTTGGCCCGGACCGTTTAAACCGGAAAAAAGAGGGTTATGGCCGAATTATTTTGGCCCATTTAAATCAGGGCATTTTTGGCCCGGACTGTTTAAACCGAAGCCCGTTAGGGCTAGCCCGCTAGCCCGCTATTTTTATTTTTTAAAAAATAAGTATAATTTTAATATTTTATATCTACTTTTATTACCTATTACTAGTAAATTTATTTTTCAAATTCACATCTCCCTCATCTTTAAGTTTAACTTTATTAAACAAGCTATAAATTCTTGAAAAACTTCTTTTTTATTTGTTTTATCTATTACTTAATTTACTTTTCCATTTTTATTTTGAATAAGAAAATATCACGTAGTCTTATTAGATTATTTAGGATATAAATTATATTTCTAAATGGTGCTAAATTTCATTTTATAATTTTGTTAATACAATATAATTATAAACTATGCATGACTTTTTTTAATAATGAATAGATTACTTTAAATGTTAAACTTAAATGTTATATATGCTCAAGTTTGAAATTTTAGATTTAAATATCTTATTTTGAAAATTTAAAATTATAGTCATATGAGTAATTACACAAAAAGTGTTAATTCTGGGTAGCTTTAGTTATTATTATTTTATTTTCAAAATTAAGATCATAAAATATTTAATTTTATAAGTTTTTTAATGCAATGTAATTAGAAACTTTGCATGAATTTATTTATGACGAATAGTTTAACTTAAAATATTAAACTTAAATGTTATATATATTCGAGTTTAAAATTTTAAATTTAAATATATAATTTTTAATTTTTTGACTTATAGTCCGACAATGGCCCGTTTAGCTCGAAGCCCGCTAGGGTTAGGGATAGGTTCCAATATTGCTAGCCCGTTTAACACCAACCAGTTTAGCCTGAAGACCGTTTAGCCCAAAGCCCGCTAACGGCCAGCCCGTTTAACATCTCTACCTATAACACTGTGGTTAATGCATCTAAACAAACAGGAAAAAAAAACCCAAGAAAACTGGAAGATTTTGCTTTAATATGGCAAAAGGTGAATGAAATTGTGAATTTGTGCTTAAAATTTGAGGAGTTTGGTTTTTCTCGGTGGCGCACACGGTGTGTGCGCCAAGACAATATTGGCGCCGCCACCATGTGCGCCAGTATAATTTTTTTTTTTTTTAAAAAATCTGAGGGGTTGGCGCAGGTCATGTTGGCGCCAGCCAGTTTAAATAAAAAAAATTAAAAATATGACAATCCGTTAATTTTGTCGAATTTAATCATTAACTAATAATTGTAAGTATCTATGCTTAATTATAAATTTGCATTCAAAATTAATATGTGTTAACAAAATTAATTATTAAATACATAATTTTGACTAATGCTAATCCTAATATCTATGACCACCGATGCCACATCCCGGAGGATGTCTCTCTCGCTGGCTCCGCCTAAGACTGTATTCAGCATTATCAATATCCTGTTGGTCGAAAGGAGAGGGGCTCGGATCCATGTCCATGTAATTCCCCTAAAATCCACTGGGAAATGGTACAGGCGAATGCTGAAAACTTGGACGCGCATATGTAGATGGACCTGCCATTCTCACATCCGTGTTGAGCAGATCAGTAAAATGATGTGAACTAGGGTGTTATGAACTGATCATAATTCACATGCTATGGCATATATGGTGTGTGATGCGAAGTGGAGGGACCTGCCGCATATCCAGATGGACCTCCCGCATATCTAGATGGACCTGGCCCATATATAGATGGACTCAACGCATATCCAGATAGACCTGCCGCATATGTGTGAGGTGTCTGTAGCGCAGTAGTGGTCGTACATGTGTTGTGTGCCCGATCACGCGCATGTGACGGATCAACTGTCTCTGGAAACGGCTCTGGTGGAGGCATCCCTAGGAGACGCCGCACACTAGTCATCTCCTCAATAAAATCACGTCTCAGGTGATCAACAGACTGCGGGGCAGAAGCACTAACATCCCAAATACTAATCCACATCCGATCGAGTAGTGTAATCTGTAACACACAAGCATCAGAAATATATACATAATATTATAATTTAAATGTGCATAATAGTAAATTTTTATGTAAATTACCATGGCATCTCGAGCTGCAATGTCGTCTGGCTGATACCCGACTGTCATGTGCACGTTTTGTGGAGTTATTAATCATCGTGTAATACGACTGTACCATGCCTGATATCCACGAACTGTGCTTTTACCCTAACCTATCGCATCACCTAATCGCCCAATACTGGACCCATGCAGCATGAACCTGTGGCCAATCCCATCCGGATCGCCCTTTGCGAGTAAAATCATGGAGTGATGTGTGTGTTTGTGTGGGCATATCAGGAATATGCTGTCTAAGGCCAATCTGCCTCAACACTCGCTCTGGATGGTGAATCTCCACGATAGCGTGATTTATCAATGGGCACTGAGACCTCCACAACTCTGAAATACATCGTGGTCCCAATGTTGTTATATCTGTTGTTATCAGTGGGCGGTTGAGCTTCATCTGCTCCATCACTGTCAATATCCTCATCAGAGGCACTTTCATCAGGTTCAGAATCTAGACGTTCTTCTCCTCGACAAATATCTCCTACATCAACATTTTCATTACTAGGTCCACCAACATCAGCATTTTCATTACTAGGTCCACCAATATCAACATTTTCATTACTAGGTCCAACTTGTGTAAATGCAGATAGGTCAGGAACCTTACCTCCTCTAAGGAACTCAGCATACTGATAATAATCATGTTCTACTGATGTATTTATTTCAACATTCTGAATTACGGGATCTAACTCAACAAATAAATCAAAAAACTCAATTCCAACCGATGGATCTATAAAAGACCACAAATCTTCATCATTTGTAATAGATACTATTCCACACATATTGTTATAACAATATTTAACCGAAACCTTCAATTTCCATTGACTTACATCAACCCCCGTCATCGAAATTAATATTTCAGTCAATTTCACAAAATTCGTTCTGCGAGAAATTCTCCTAGCACCAATCGTATTACGATCATATCTCACATCGCTTGCAGTTTGTACAATTTGTCCTCCAAAATATACGATTATGGTGATCATATTTGACATTACCTATATATTATAATGATAATACAGTTAAATAATTGAAATCAAGTTTGACATTGCTTATATACGGGTATTATTTATACAATTCAACAATTATTACAAGATAAATAATATGAAATAAATATTAATTTAAGACATACTTAAAAATGCCGGAAACCCAAATCGCCGAAAAATACCGGAAGCCCAAATCGCCGGAAAATGCCTAAGCCCAAATTGGTCGGAAATCATTGTCGCCGAAATCCAAATCGCGAAAAATGCCCGAAACCCAAACGTAATTTTTATCCATTTGTGTGTGTGTTTACGTTTGCTGGCTAGGGGGGGCGGATGAGGAGGGCAGTGGTGATTGTGGAGTGATTGTGGATTGAGAGAGAGCAGCCGAGAGATTGTTGTGTGCGTATGGAATGTTTTTTTTTTGGGGGTGGGGTATTTATAACTGGGGGGAGGGTTTTTGGGTTTTTTTTTTTTTGGATTTCACGGTTGGCGCACCTTGCAGGTGCACCAAGTCAGTCAACGGTTCCATCATTGTCGGTCTGTCCCGGCAGTGCCTCATCATCCGTGCTGGCGCACCAGGCAGGTGCACCAAGAGCTTTTTATTTTTTTTAATTTAAAAATTATGGCGCACATTTAATGTGCGCCACCATACGAATTTTAATAAAAAAAATTTCAAAATTCTGGCGCGAAAAGCAGGTGCGCCAACCGTATATCTGTGTGTGCGCCACCGAGTATAATACCAATTAGCCAAATTTCCACCATATTTTCACGATTTTAACTCAAATTTACAATATTCAAGCAAATTCCCCGGAAAACTGTACCATATTCAAGATAAAGGTGAAAAAAAAAGATCTATATTTATGGCCCAGTACCTAAACAGTAAACGGGTAGGTTCATCATGAACTCTTTGTAGTTCAGGTCTAACTGCCATTCACTTTCTAAATATTGTTACAGGATTTGTTCAGAGTTTGTACCCTCTTTCTAAAATAAGTTTACGTTGACTCTAGAAAAGTCATATATGGACTTTGGATGTTATTTCTTACAAAAAATGAGATTCATAAGCATTCTCCACATGAAATGGAGCAGAGTCCATTCAACTAATTTTGTCTTATTCTTGTATGAAGGAAAGAGTTGAATGATAGATTTTGAAGCTCTGTGTATTTTGAATGTGCAACTAGGCAAATAAAGAATGCATTTTTTTTCCATTTTAATCAAAATGTGTGTTAGAACAATTTTCCATTTAAAAAAAAAACGAGAACCATTTTTTTTTTTTTTGTATGTTTGTCAAGCATTTGAGTAGACATATAATGCCAAATTGACAGGGGACATTTTGGCTTAAGGAAGTAAGAATCTTTTATATAAATGATAAATAAGTTATAGAGAAGAGACATCAAAATTTTGTTTTTCATTGAAATGATCGATAATTCTCATAGAAATACAAAATAAGAACACCTTCTCCCTATACATATCAAAGTTATTGTATCTTTTACAATATTAAAACTTCCTACTCCACTAAAACTAATTTTCCTAATGAAATTGCATTCAAAATCTGCAGTATATTGTCTGTTTCTAGCTTTTGACACATTAACTCACTTTTTAAGAAAGGAACCAAAGCATTTTCAGAGAATGATCAAACACATTTTTGAGTTTAACTATCTCATATATGGCATACCCCCTCATATGAGAAAACAATAAAAAAGGAATAAAAAATTTCTAAGGAAAAAAAAGAGAATAAACAAATGCCCATCCATTTTAGTATAGGTAAATAAGTATTTAAAACATCCTATTTTCAACGGAAACAAAAAAGGAAAATGCATATATGATTTGTAATTTCAGCTCTACCCCTACTCAAATTGTGCACAGAATTTTCTAAACACAATTTGGAATAGAAGATATGTTCGAATTGTCCATAAGTTGCAATTTCATGAATGCATAATGTAATACCGAAAGTGATGTATTGATCTTAATTTTCATTTATGCTGGTTGGTTTTGACCAGAATTTTTATTTTCAACAGTTGCATATATATTAAATAATTAACAACTTCATGTTTATTTTCAATTCATGTGTCATTCATCTAATTAAATGGAATAAATAAAGTGGAGCAGAAAATCGAGTACACTAGATCTTGAAGAAGAAAATCAACAAAGGTTAAAACAGTATCTACTAAACAAATTAAAAGATTCAGAAAATGATATTCTAATAAATAATTAAAAATTAACCAAAATAGAATACAAAATGGAATAAATAAAATGGAACCAAAAATCTGATGCCCTAATTCGTAAAGAAGAAAATCAACAAAAGTCAAATTGGTATCTCCACAAACAAATTAGAAGATTCAGACAATGATATTCTAATAAAATAATAAAGAAAAATTAAGCATGGCAAAAATATTAAAAAAAAAAAAAGAACATGAAAAACTTAAAAACAAACTGAAAGGGTTGCAGACTTCTTGTTCTCAGACACCGAGGGCCATCTTCTTCAAACTGCCCTCAACACCTTTTTGAAAAAAAATCATTACAAATCTCCCCCAAAACAGTGCATTGGAAAAGTGCCCCATAATCTCAATCAAACCCCTCCCCATTTCGTTTTCCCTCCATTAATCTTTTCACTCCTCTGTTCATCAATCAATTACACTCCTTCACAAAACTCTCATTCTTTTTCTCCACGCCTGCTCAAAACTCCATTTCCACACACTCACGCGCATTTTCTTCTTCTGGGCTTTCTGTTTGCACTTTTCTTGACACAAAAATTCATGACCCTTCAGTGCCCTTTTTCTTTTCCGTGCCTATTTGTTTCCCCATTTGCAGTAACAATCTAAATTTACAATCTTGGGTCTAACTATCTGAATCTTTTTTCTTCAAACTTAAGAAGAAATATTCCATGGTGAAATGCTAATGGGAAAGTGTTAGCCAGATCTGAAGTGGGCTACCGTTATTTCAGATCTCGGCGGCGAAAGGAGGCAGATATGGTGGCTGAGCCTTGGATACTGAAAATGGGTAATCAGGTGAGTAGCAATTTAAAGCACGCTTTATACCATGAAAATTCCACAAAATCGTCAAACAAAAAACAGGGGCCTCAAAATAGACAAACCATCGGGATACTTTCTTTTGAAGTTGCTAATGTCATGTCCAAAATTATTCATTTGCACAAATCTTTGACTGATAATGAGATACTTAAGCTGAAAAATGAGATCTTGAAGTCCGAGGGCATTAAAACCCTAGTATCTAATGATGAAAAGCAGCTTCTAGAGCTGGCCCTCGAAGAGAAACTCGATGATTTGAACAAGGTTGCTGTTGTGGTGTCTAGGTTAGGAAAAATGCACTATCCCTGCATTACAGGGATTTGAGCATGTGTATGGGGATATTATTTCTGGGGTGATTGATATTAAGGAGTTGGCTTTTTGGTGAAGGATATGGAAGGTATGGTTAGAAAAATGGAGCGGTATGTAAACTCCACAGCCAATTTGTACACTGAGATGGAGGTTATGAATGAGCTTGAGGTAGCTACCAAGAAGTTTCAGCAAAACCATCATGAGGAGAGTAGGAAAGCTTTCGAGCAGAAATTGACGTGGCAAAAACAAGATGTTAAGCATTTGAAGGATGTTTCTCTCTGGAACCAGACATATGATAAGGCTGTTGAGCTTTTGGCGAGGACCGTTTGTACAATTTACGCGCGAATATACACCGTGTTCGTAGATTCGCATTCAAGAGGTGATATTTATAACGCTTTGGTCCCTAGGTCACAAGTCGGTTTTAGTGGAAGTTTAAGACGCGTGAAGCGGGATTCTGGGCAATTAGATGTAGCTGGCAAGGATAAAAGGATACTAGTGTGAAAAAGTCGATTTCGTCCAAGAATAATGGTTATTGTCAGAATAGAGTCCCAAGTTTAAGACCCAAAGTGGGATTTCAGAAGAATGAAGGCGGCTCGTTTCGTCCCGAACATTTCGGTTTAGCATGTTGTACATTACCTGGGAGGGTGTTTATGGAATGTTTAAGTCTGAGTAATTCAGCTTCGAAAGTGGATTATGACGATGATCACACTAGTTATGATGATGAAAGCAGTCAAAGTTCGGGCTTTTTAGTGGTGCAAAGAGAGAGCATTCGGGTTTTCAGGTTTCTTTGTTCATGCTATCAATGGTGATCCTCCCAATGGAGGCCAGAGGCAGTCCAAGGGCAATTTGGTAAATTGCTCAAAGTTTGGGCAGTGTAGGTTGCTAGGGTGCGCGCTTCCTAGTACTGTTGGAGGCTCTGCTTTAGCCCTGCACTACGCCAATATAATCATCGTTTTAGAGAAATTGCTCAAATACCCTCATCTGGTTGGTGAAGAGGCAAGAGATGATTTATATCAGATGCTCCCGACGAGCCTGAGAAAGACTCTGAAGATTAGTTTGAAGTCTTATATAAAGGATTTGGCGATTTACGATGCTCCGCTAGCTCATAATTGGAGGGAAAGGCTTGATCTATTGCTTAAGTGGCTCGCCCCGCTGGCACACAACACGATCAGGTGGCAAAGCGAGCGTAACTTTGAACAGCAGCAAATTGTCACGAGAGCGAATGTTCTTTTGCTCCAGACATTGTATTTTGCCGATCGGGAAAAGACGGAGGCGGCCATATGTGAGGTGCTTGTTGGTTTAAATTACATTTGTCGGTATGAGCAACAACAAAATGCGTTGTTGGATTGTGCGAGTAGTTTCGATTTTGAAGATTGCATGGAGTGGCAATTGCAAGTTCGTGCTTCGTTTAATTCTTGATTTTTTACTCTTGGTTTTGATTGCGCTGATTTTACCTTGGTGGTGAATTTTTTTATGTTTCTACACTTGTATGATAATGTAGATGATAGTTCTTCTACATTGTGAATATTAAACCAAAGATGTCTATTGTAAAATAGACTTGATGCATGTCTTTGATTGTAAGAATTGATGAATTTGGCTCAATTGATGAATTTGGCTCAGAAAGTACATACTTTTGCTGTATGACTTATGTTTTCCCTAATCTGTTTTGCCATATTGTTGCTTAAAACGTCTGGCTCATTTGTGCTGAATTTCATAGGGGCTATTTTCTTTGTTTGATCTAGAAGAGTATAAAAAACTTCCATTGGAAATCCAATAATCTAACAAGGTGATTAATGTTCTGTAATTAATGCTGGCTAACAATATACTTTTATTCAGTGTTTTGATAAACGTCTTTATAACGCTATTATTTATTACCGTTGCGATCATATCATCTGGTTTTGTATCATAAAGCACTAGTGTCTACCACCAATCACACTTCATGTACATTAGAGGACCTAAGGAGACTACTATAGCACATATTTAATGGCACTATGTTTTGAATAGAGCGGTCAAAACCAGCCCATTCCGACGAAAAGGTCGGGCCGGCGGCAATTCAAAGGCCCAAAAGGGACCGCACTTATGTGGTATGGCTCACTTGGGAAAAGCGGGTCCGGTAGACCTGGTGCATTTTCAAAAGCATGGGTCAGGCTGGCCTCTAGAAATAGCGGCTGATGGAATTTTGGGCTGGTATGTGACAACTTTAGTTTTGAGAAAAGGGCTCACCACGTTCATAGCTTATCATTTTGTGGATCTTCCAATATGGTTCCTGTAATTGCTCAAAGAAGAAAAAAAACTGAATTGATACTAAATGGCTACAATTGTACAATTTATAGTTGTTGGAGCTTGGAACTTGGCTCACAAGTATAACTTCGTATGGATGCACGGGAAAATTGGCATTATATATCGCATCAAGATTGAACTCAGAATGTTTTTGTTGGCATTAAGGATCATGGCTCTGTCTTCATTCCTTGCATGTTATTGGACTCTTTAACTCATTAGTATTGTCATTTTCCAAACAGAAGGAGTTTCAACTACTCTTTTTTCAGTACAGTTTCAACTACTTGATAATCATTTTATTATTGAGATAATTACATGACACCCCCTGATATTTGACTTAATTACAAAAAACAACACCTTAAAGGAACAAACTTTTTGGAAAGCAATTTGGAGCATGAAAACGTCAGTGTTGGTTGATCACATATCTTATTATATATAGGGTTAATCACAAAAACTTCCCTTAAGGTTTAGCCTAATTACAAAAGAAACCTAGTTATCTTTTAAAATTTCAAATACCCCCAATATTTGTATTTGTTAGGTAAATACAAATCTCAATGGGGTATTTGTAATTTTGAAATATAACTGGAGTCATTTTTAGTTAGGCTAAATCGCATAGGTTGTTTTTGTGATTATTCCTTACATGTAGTTCTATGGTTCAGATCGTCATGTTTGATCTCTTTGAATTTCATACTGGAATATGGGATTGGAACTATTCGTTTAAAGGATCCAATACGTTCTTACATCCTAATTGTTGGATATGAATAAGAATCCTTATCAATTTTATTGATGGACAAATATACAGAACTTCTACAGGAGAAGAATGACCTGTGAAAAGACAAATTATTTCCTAATTTTCGAATTGTCAGATGAACTGTTGTAGTCTTTGGAAAAGGCTTAAATAGTTAAATTTAGTTTTTATTTCTTTTTTTTTCTTTTTAAATATTTTTTGAGGAAAATAGAATATATTAGCAACTAGGAGGGAATCTCCGAGAAAACAATGTCAGCCATGTGATCGGGGACGTTCCCAATCAATGGCTCATTACAACTAAGATGAAAAGAACAATGAGCTAGCGAATGAGCTAAGAAGTTTCCTGACCTTCTAATAAAACTAGGAATAATAGAAGCAAAGTGCGGAAAGAGATTATAAATGTAATCCACAATGTTACCCAAATAAGATAGATCTTCAGTCCGTTTCCGTAACTTGTGATATAGTGTGATATTATCTGTCTCCAGATAGACATGCTGAAAATTCATGTCCCAGGCTAGCTGAAAAGTCCTTCACGACACGCCATCGCCTCTGCTACTACAACCCCTCCAATCGCGCGCACCTGCTTCATTAAAGAAGATAAAACAACTCCCTCGCTGTCCCTGATGACCACACCCAAGCCACTCCCTTCTTTGTCTAATAACGAAGCATCCGTGTTAATCTTGACGAAACCGGGTTCCGGAGGGTTCCATCTGTCCCTGATGACCACACCCAAGCCACTCCCTTCTTTGTCTAATATTCTATTTTCCTCAAAAAATATTTAAAAAGAAAAAAAGAAAAAAAAAACTAAATTTAACTATTTAAGCCTTTCTTAGTTGACATTGTCCATCATCTCCATCATCCAATCCGCTACCGTACATCTCCTATCCTGTGTCGTCCATTGGACTCGCAAAGATGATGTGGCCCAAAACAGTTGAACCCAGTCACAGTCCCTCAAAGCATGCTCCACCGTCTCCTCGTGTTCGCCGCAACACTAATAAAGAGGCTCCATACGAACACCTCTCCTCCTCAGCGCATCATTTGTTGGGAGGAACCCTTGTGCACATCGCCATAAGAAAATTTGCACCTTTGGTGGGATGGGGAGGTTCCAAATCCATCTCCACAATTTTTTGCACCCCTGAACTCATCGCCACATTACTCTGATCGTCCTGCCCCGCCTTTGCAACTTTATAGCTCATTTTTACCGAGTAATTGCCATCTTTAGAAAAGTGCCATACAAGGCAATCTGCTGTTCTGCATTGTCTTATGGTAATCGGCAAAATTGCATCAATGGCCGGTTCTTGGAATAAGTCTCTTAATTTTCGCAAAATCCAACTCATCCTTGTCCTCACAAATCAAATCCGCCACCTTCATATCAGTGTTGGCACGCCGATTCATGGCTAAGGGCCTAAAATTTGGGTTGTCCATAATGCACGGATCCGACCACACGCTCACTGAATTACCATTGCCTATGTTCCACCTAATACCCCTACTTATCACTTTTCTGCCCACCACAATGCTTTTCCACGTATACGATGGATTATGGCCAGTTGTGGCTTCTAGAAATGAGCTTCGTGGGAAGTATTTGGCTTTTAAGGCTTTGGAAAGAAGGGAGCTCTCGTCCTTTAAAATCTGCCATCCTTGCTTAGCTAACATGGCTTCGTTGAATCATTGGAAGTCACGGAAGCCCAACCCTCCGCCGTCCTTCGAATTGCATAACCAATGCCATGAGTGCCTATGAATTCTTTTTTCATCCTTTTTCTGTCCCCACCAGAAGTTGCTCAAGATGGAATTGAGTTGCCTTTGAACATTATCAGGGAATACGAAGCAACTCATAAGATAATTTGGTATCGCTTGAGCCACAACTTTTATCAAAACCATTTTTCCCGCCCTCGACAGATTCCAACTCTTCCAATTTTTCAATTTCTTGTGAACCCTGTCAACAATAGATTGTAATACCTCTTTTTTTGATCTACCGATCACTGCTGGAATACCTAAATACTTCACATGCTTCTGGACCAAATTCACTCCAAGCGTATTAGCGAGCTGCAATTTTTTCTCCTGTGATAAGCCTATACTAAAAGAGACTCCTGATTTTTCAAGGCTAATTCGTTGGCCCGATGCTCTTTCATATGTGGAAATGATCGTTTGGGTCATTTCTATTTCATCTCTGTGGCCCTTCCAAGATGATGCTATCGCCAACAAAGAACAGATGAGAGATTTACGAGCCGTCCCCACTGCCGTACCGATACCATGTAATCCGCCTCCGATTTTGCCTTCCTGATCAACGCTGAAAAAGCTTCGCACAAATTAGAAATATATAGGGGAAAAGGGGTCGCTCCGCGGCTCCCCGGATGGCGTAAAAGTTGGGCCAGGCCGCCTATTTAATAATACCAAAAATTACAATACTCACACATTTCATAATGAGCTCAATAAAACGACCATTAATCCCCAGTCTAGACATCACTCTATGTATGAAGGACCATTTAACACGATCGTATGCTTTTGACATATCCATCTTAAAAGCAAAAGTCCCCCCTTTTTTTGGCTTTATTATTTTTCATGTGGTGAAAGAGTTCGAAAGCCAAGAGAGCGTTATCGATAATTAAGTGACCCTAATAAAAGTGGATTGAGTGTGATAAATGAGGTGAGCGAGGACTAATTTTAGTCTATTAGCTATGGTTTTCGTAATAATTTTGAAAAGGACATTACACAAGCTAATAGGTCTAAAATCAGTCACATATTCCGCTTTTTTGTTTTTGGGGATTAGACTCTGAAAGTTTCGTTAAAAATCTTTGGACTAACACCTTCGTTTAAGATTTTGAGAATAACAGACACAACATCGGTTTTTATAATGGACCAGAATTTTTGGAAAAAGAGGGCAGGCATACCTTCCTGACCCAGGGATTTAGTAGGGTGCATATGAGTGAGAGCCGCCACCACCTCGTCCTCCCCAAAGGTCGTACTAATACGTCATTCATCTCCGTAGTCATTTTTGGGTCAACAGCGTCCAGAGCCCTATCCATTTCCAATTAAGTTTCGGTTTTGAATAGGCTGCAAGTAATCAATAAAATAGGTTTTGATTTTTTCGATCCTCAACCGAGATTCCATTAGTCCCCCAAAGATGGACAATTGTGTTTGAGCCCTTCTACCATTTGTCAATCTATGAAAGAAACCCGTGTTTTTATCTCCATCTTTTATTCAAGTGGCTCTTGATCTTTGGTGCCACATTTTCTCTTGTTTGGTAAGAAAGGTCCTGGAGGCATCCTTCTAATTGTTCATGCTCCATGGTTGTGTCGTGTGGGGTCTACACATGTTGTGTCGGGAAAGTTTTTTCTCGCACCCGTTATCTGGGTATTAATATTAACGCAGTGGTCTTTCTACCAAGCTAGAAGGCTAGTACCACAATTTGATATTTTTGTTCGAACATAAACATGGGTCCCCCTGGTCGTCCCGTTCTCCCATTCCTTTTGGATAATTCGCTGGGAAGACTCGTCCATTAGCCATATCGCCTGAAATAATTTTCTTTTTGTATTGCCCTGTTGACCATCCCTATATCTGACCAGCCTCCAGTTAATAAAAATCAGACTATGATCAGATGAAGTCTTCGGAAGATGTTGTATGGAGTAGCCTGGATATAGGCTTGTCCACTCCGCCGTTCCCAAACATCTGTCTAAGCGTTCATGGATATTATCGTTGCCCTTCTGTCCGTTAGACCAAGTGTATGAGTACCTCTCGTAGCCCAAATCATCCAACCGAGTAGCTTGCAAAGTATTTTGAAATTCGCTTATTTTCGCACAATCCCTGCTTCTTCCTCCCAATTTTTCAAAGTTGTACAAAATCTCATTAAAATAACCTAGGCAAAGCCATTTAGGACGATGACTGTTGGCTAGGTATTTTAATAGACTCCATGTACAATGTTTAAGCTCCTCTTCCGGCCAACCGTACAAACCTGTGAGATCTGATTCATTATCGCCATCAACAACTACGCCGTCAATATTGTGAAGTGACACCGAACTAACCCGAAAACGAAATTTCTTTTCCAAAATAAGCATAGTCCTCCTCTACCGCCTCGATTACTCTGATCACAATCAACTACTATCATACCTTCATACCCAGACTGTTAAAGATATTCTCAACTTCTAATCTACAAAGTTTAGTTTCCATCAGAAAAACGAACCCGGAGCTTTTAATCGAATATGTCTTTTAGCACATTAACTGTCCGTGGGTTCCCAAGCCCACGTCAGTTCCAGCTTAGGAAATTCATTGTGTATGGCGGGACTACTTCTCTGCAGTCTCCGTCGATACCACGAAATTACAAGGGGCTCCAAGCAGACCAAATTCGCGGGTTTTCTTCGGGTCGTGTTATGCGGTGGTGTTTGGTTTAGGTTACATTTAGAGAGGGTGTATTTGCTCGAGGGGTGGATACGGATGATGCCATTTTTTTCGTGGGGTTCTTCGTTTAAGTCGGTGCCAATCGCCCTTGGTTTAGGGGTGGTTTTCTTGGTTGAAAGGGTTTTTGGTGTTTTGTTTGTGGGTATTAGGGTACCAGCAGATATGTTGGTTTGGGGGGCCAATTCTTGGGATGTGGAATTGTCTAGGTGTGGCAGGAGGGCGAGGGTGTTGGTTGCCGCTGATGTTTTTGAGGGTGAAGCTGGGAATGTGATTTGGTTTTGCGTGTTGGAATTAGGTTGTGAAGGTAGTTTGTTATGAGGCTGTGAAATGTTAATGCTGGGGGTCAATTGTTTGAGGATTTCTATGAGTGAGAGTTCGAGGTTTCGGGGGTTTAAGGTTTCTTTCATGATTATTTTTTGTGCTGGGTTTCAATTGGTTTTGGGTGAGGATGTTAGGGACAAGGATTCCAGGGACTCGTGTATGTGATCTTGGTTTTTTGCTTGAGAGGATATTCGTGGGTTGTTGGGTTCGCTGGCTGATTCGAGGGGGCGAGGAAGAGATTTGGGTAGTGTTTCTGTGTCCAATGTTTGGTGAGGACGTGGGGGTAGATATGTGAAAAAGATTTCGGGCTAGTGGATTTTGGGCAAGGGGTGTGTTTTCTTGAGGAAGGGAGTTTTGTTTTAGGGGCGACGCTTTAAGCCACGGGCCATATTTCATGCTTGTCAGGTCTTGACACTCGTTTCGATCGTAATTATCACAATTGCGAAATGAGTGCCCAATAAGGCTGCAGCAGAAGTAGTAAATGGGCAGTGATTCGTTTTTGAGGGGTAAAGTTAGAAGCTTTCCTTGGGTTTTGATTGAAATAACTCTGGGCAAAGGTAATGTCGATGGAGATTTTCAACTGAATAAATTTCCCAAATAGACCCTTCGTAGAATTATCAGTAGATACCAGATCCCCGAGTTGCCTTGCTAAGATTTAGCGGTGTTAATATTCATACATGCCACCAGAACGTCGTACATCCGGATCCAAAATGCTGCGTGGGTCACCCGCATCATTGAAGGTTGTTCTTCCTCATGCACGTTCCTAATGGCAAAAAGGCCACCATCATAATGCCAGGGTTGGTTGGTGATCACCCACTCTCTATCATCTATTGACTCGAATCTGAATAGTATAAAATCCGCCCCCCATTCCCTAGATGTTATCGGATGCTTTGTTTTCCATGACTTTTTAATTATCTCAATGAGGTAAAAAGCTTTCCACGATTTGTCGAAGTAGAGTTTACCACCAGATAGAAGGATTTTTCATTTGCAGTCAGATCTTCATTGTTGACAACCCCATCTAAATCGACTATATTTCCTTCTTGCTCCGTCAACTTATCTATTCCAACTGCCTATTTGCAACCGTTACCGCAACTGAATCTGGATAAGGATTCGACGTTGTATTCCTGAAAAGTTAATAAAAAAGAACTACGATTAGTGATACCAAATTTGTATTGGACGGCGATAATAGCTTACCCACACTCCGATTACCAGAGGAAACGAGAAGAGAAACAGAAAAACAAAAACGAAACGAAAGAACCAGGAAACAGAGATTCAAACGAAAGAAGAGAAAACAAAAAAACTAAACCCTAGGACTTGAGACGCATGAGAAAACGAGACAAACACATAAATCGAAGACCAGACTCTGTGAGGTATGGACAAACGATGAGAGGAGAGGAAAGGGTAAATCAATGGACGGATGCCAGGTCGAATCGATGCCGGCGGTCGGGACCATGATGGAAGCAAGTAGCCGGATAGGGTAAGGAAACCTAACGAAAACCCTAGGGCAACCTTAACTCCTTACGAGAGGAGAACCAATTCCATCTATCTTTTTTTTTTAAATATGAATACTCATAATCTTCTTAAATGGATTTAGGGATGCTTTTTTTTTTTTTTTTTCTGGAAACAGGATTTAGGGATGGTTAGAAAAAATATAAGAAAATAGAATTTGGTCATGTATGGTTGTATTTCCAATAACTATTTTCTATTTTCCAATTATTCCGAAAACTAGGTTTATGTTGGTTTAGGGAAGTTCTAAGTGGAAATGATGTCATTTCCACTTTTCATATTTTTATGAAAATATTCTTATGGAAATACAACTAAACAATTTTTTTACCACAATTACGCAAATCTATATGAAAACATACTTTAAATAATACAACCAAACAAGTTTTTACTGATCATACAAATATATATCAAAAATACACTTCAAAAACTATAAACAAACATATTTTCATTTTCTAACATAAAATTCATATAACAAACCAAAACCAAACATATAGCCGATCTGTTTTTTACATTCTCAACTAAGCCTAGCTATAAGGGCTATTGGATAATTTTTTAGGTGGTGGAAAAGAAATCAAATGACAAACAGGAGATTCTTCAAAGTTGCCACATGTCTTGTGGTACTCTTTTGGTGCTATGCTATGTACCATTTGGCGGATCAGCATCTATTTAGGATCTCTACATATCATTTCGACTATTTTCCATAAATATACACATTTTATGTTTCTTCAGTTCAATGCCTTGCATCCATAAATAATTTGTTTCCTTACTCCATAAATAATATGTTCAGAGTCGGGGAAAAGATGTGACCTATGGTAGGACAATATTGGCGCAAAAGGCCCAAAGTCTTTCCCCTTTAACACAATTTGATACTATCACATTGTTGCTTCATGGCATTTTCCCTTATTATTCTTTTATGACCTATGCTTTTGATTTTCACCGTTTTTTCAGTAATGAACAATGTAATTTTTGGAAATTTCACATGCAATGGCATGCTCGATGAAAAAAAATTATTTATGATCCAAATAAGGAACTTTAACAACCAAGCATTCCTTATCTTTCTATTTCGTTGTTCAAACAATCACAGCCGTCAATATAATGGAATTCAATATGAAGCCTATTTTATTCATGGATAATTGTAATTGTGCGATACATATTTTAGTCCACTTGATTTAGAGTTGTCATATGGGCGGGACGGGGAGGGGCGTGGCCAAAGAGAAAATTAGGGATGAGACAAGACAAACAATAACCGGACCGCCATTTTTGGAGCTCAACCCATAAAAAAATACTAAAATGGTCGTCCTGGCCCGGTGTTTAGGGCCAAAGCCAGATTTATTTCGGGCGTCTAATATCACAGCCCAATCCGATCTTTTCACCGGGCCAATTGGACCAATCTAGTTTTGACAATTCTAACTTGATTAACCACATATAGCGCTTTTGTTTCTAAAGCCTTTTTTTTTGCTCCAATACTCTGTTTTATGTGTGTGAGATACAGGGAGGGAGAAATTTTACAATATGGATATTTCTTAATTCAAATAATTAATCCACGAAACATTGCAACTGGAATTTAAAAAAAATACTCCAACAAACAAACCTTGTGGTTTGAATTTAACTTTTAATTGCAACTCTTAGTTGTTGCAATTTGTTTGTATGTAAATATTTGGTTTGATCCAACTTTGACCAATAATTCAAGTGAGATTATTTATCGGAATGAAATATAAATGATATCAATTTTATCTATAACGCATGTAGATGATGTTAGCATTTTGAATTTTACAATTTCTTTTTTGAATGAATGAGAAATTAACGCATAAAGTTAAACACTTAAATACAAATGAGTGTAGAAATTAAAAAGATGGGAGTGGATAAAATATCATTCCACATGGAAAGTTGACCTAAAAGAATCTCACTTTATTTAACTGATCAAGTGGGAGCATTAGGTTTACGCTCTTACGACACCGCTAGATTTTAGAAGGAGAAGACTTACGTGCTAGTAGGTTTGGTCCAAAGCAAATGGGTGCCACCGGCCCCGTGCGTGGCGTGAGCTATATTCATTTTGGACAAAATAAGAAATAAATTTATTTATTTTCCTCCCTTGAACAATCATTTTGACCTTAAGTGGGTTGGATGAGCCAAGCGATCCCTCAATGTGCTCCGGATGATGAGAAAAATCCACTTTTAGTCCCATAAGACTGAGCACTTGACAATTTAGTCTCACAACTTGAAAATAGTCCTATAAGATTGTTCTTGTTATACAAATGGTCCACCCGTTAGTAAATTGACAGTCAAACCTGCGATTTTAGTCTCACGGCTTGAAAATAGTCCCATAAAATTGTTCATGTTACAAAACTAAATATAACTAATATCTATTTTAAAAAAATTATTATCATTAAAGTTACTATTTTTTATTTATTTTAAATAAAAATTAACAAGTAAATTAAATGATAAAATTTATAATAAATTTTCGGGAAAATAATTTTTAAAAGTAAATGTTGATTTTTTTTTATGAATGTGTAATACAAAAAAAGATCAAATACATGCCTCATTTATTTTAATTAAAAAATTAACAAAATAAATTAAATGATAAAATTTATAACTCAAGTTATAAAAATTAAATTTTCTGAAAAATAATTTATAAAAATAGATGTTAATTAAATTTTTTGTGTGTGAAAATGTGTGAAACAAAAAAAAAAGACCAAATCATGTAGCATTTATTTTAATTAAAAAATTAACAAAAAAACTAAATGATAATATTTATAATTCAAGTTATAAAAAATAATTTCTCTGGAAAATACTTTTTAAAAGTAGATGCTAATTAATTTTTTTGTGTGAATGTGTAATACGAAAAAAAAGGATCAAATACATTCATATATATATATATATATATATATATATATATATTATCTTGGGATCCCTATGTTCTTACGGAGGGTACTGGTCTCATATAATCCAGTGGATGTATGTGTATATATGTAAAGTTTGATTTAAACACATAAAAAATAAAATATAATATTTGAAATAAAAAATAAAAGAAATTTAAGCTAGATTAATTGTCTTTTTATGTCAACTATGAATTTGCTAATATTTATATATTTATAATTTAACCATACTAAAAAGATTTTAGTAGTATTTTTCAAATTTTTTAAAATAATTCCTTTATTTAAAAATTATGAAATTATTTAATATTGGAAACTTTTTTATTTTATTTATAGTTGAACTACATATATTTTCCGATACGTAAATGAGATTTTTGTAATTATTTGTATTTTCAAAGATCAAGAAGTAATTTAAACTAAAAAAGACTATAAAATTATTTATTTTTCTAAATATTTTAAGTAAGAGAATTTTTTTTAGTGTAATAAAAAGGATTGGAAAAAGATATTTTTAGAAAAATATTTTAAGGACAGAGATATTTTTTAGTTTTCAAGTGTGACATTGACAATATTAAATAAATAACTAAAAATTTAAAATTTAAAATAAGTTTTACCATCAATAATATTAAATTTAACCAATAAAAGAATAATGGGATTTGTTAAAAATGTAACTTTGGGGTCCTATGTGACTATTTTTGTAATCAATAACTTTTTCAGTTAAATTTTAAACGGACATCACACCACAATTTAAGTTTTCGTATCTTATCAGACCATTTTTGGTTTAAAATGTAATTTTGGGACTAAAATTGAAAATAATTGGACGAAAAGTGAGAACAATGGAACTAAAATCGTTAGGTGCTCAATCTAATGGGATTAAAAGCGATTTTTTCTCTCCGGATGATTGAACTGTCATGACCAAGCGACCGCTCGAATGAAACAAATGAATATGTTCGCAGCAGATCATGAGCTTTTTAATAGAATATTGTGTTTTTTTAACAAAATTGCACAAATAGCGTGGAAAAAAAATGTGTTAATAAAGTAGGCAAAAACGGCGATGAGGTTGCCGTCTTTTAAAAAAGACGGATGGCTCACATCCGTTTTAGTTATAAATTTCTTTTCCCGTTTTGAAAATATAAAAACGGTACCAACCTAGCCGTTTTCACATCTAATTTTTATTTTTTAATTTCTTGGCCAATGTTGGCTTTGGTGAAGCAAATTACAATTTCAATTTTTTATTTATATTAATAAGGCTATATAATCAAGAATTAAAAAGAAAAACACTTCTCTTGTCCTGTTGTCCACCAATATCCCAACTTAAATTTGTGCATGATTTAATTTGATCCCATTCTTATTATAATTTACTGATGGGGCAAAACGTTTAGTTTGTTCCCATTCTTAAAATTTCCTTTTTATTTCTTTTTTTTATTTTTTAAATAATTTTCTCATTTTTTATCCTTTTTTGACACATAATATATGAAATTATTTATCTTTTTACGATCTTTAGTTTGAACATAGTGCACAAACAAAATAAAAAATATACATAATAAAAAAAAAGATATCGAATATATTTACTTAATTTTTTTTAGAATTTATTATTTATATTATATTATCCTAAAGTTATAATTTACAAAATATTAATAACGTTATAATATGATACATTAAAAAAAGTATTATATAATATTATTAAGAAAAGTATTAATAGTGTTATAAAATATTATTAATGTGATATAAATTTATAGAAACTACATATTAATTACATTAAAAATATAAAATATGCCTCCATTAATTATTCTTGATATAGTTTATATTGTATTTATTGTGCCTCCATTTTTTTTTTTGGTTTTTTGGTTTTTTTTAGTTTGTGTTTTGTTGTAATTTTCTTATTTTTTTGTTAGAATCTTTGTTTTCCGGTTAATTTACGAAACTCGTATGCGTGTCAGTAATTTCTGTCTTGCAGTGCGTGATTTAGCTCGTGCCCCCGATTAGTCTAGTTGTTGGCCTCCCTTGAAGAGTGCTTAGTTATTTTGTCTTTGTGTTGTTTTTGTTGTTTGTCTTTTTGAGTCTTGTTTTTCTCCCTCAATGAGTGATTGTTTTTCCTCACGTCGCGTGCAGAGCTCTCCCTTGACATATATGTATCTGGATCTATTAATAATTAATATAAAATATAATTTTATTAGTTGACTTTATAATTTTAATTATATTATCGACTTAAAATTTGATAATTAAATCTTTATGTATTCATCAACCTCTCATACATGTTCAATTTTTTATTTATCTCAAGTTGCATGTAATGCAAATAATTACATGTATGCGTGATTCCAATTTTACATAATAATTTTTTCTCTTTTAGAAGCGTTGGTTCATTTGGTTTTTTCTACTTATTTTCTTGTTCACTTTTTCTTCGTAGTTTTATGGTACAATAATGAGGTAATTTTGCCGTTTGACATACACAGATTTTTGGTCACTATTTTTTCCTACCGTATATTGATGTTTATATAATCTAAATGAATAAATAGAGCATATCAGATGAGTTGAAATTCTTGATAAATATATATGTGTATATAGGATTTAGATCTGGTGAGTCCATATAATTTAAATAAGTACGTAAGACCAAATCTGGAGCGTTGACCTCTTCTTTTTAACGATGCAGATTTATTTGATTTTTATTTTAGTTTATATTTAATTAATGGTTTTTAAGGATAAGTAGGTAATTTGTTTGAAAGTCAGTAAAAAAACGGGAGTTATTTTAGGTAATACCCGTTCACATTTCGGATTTTTTGGGGTTTGTTTGAAACTGTATCTCTGACCTTATCCGATGTGAGAAATATGTTGCTTATTGAAGACAAATGTGTTGCTTATTGAAAAAAAATATGTTGCTTTTTTTGGATTTGTTTGAAATCGTATCTCTGAAATTCTCTTTTTCCTTTCAAAGTCAAACTTGAAATTAATATTGGCGCATTCCGCTGTGCGAAATATGTTGCTTATTGAGGACAAATATGTTGCTTTTATATATATATAACTATGTTACTTAGTTATGTCAACTATGTTGTTTATCAAGGACAAATATATTGTTTATTTAAAAGCGATAATATTACTAAGTATGCTGTTTTTTTTATGTGGATTGTGTTGCTTATTGAAGACAATTATTTTGCTTATTTAAGTAGACAATGTTGCTAAGATCGTGCAAATCTGTTGATTTAAATAGGTCATAGGTCTTGTATATATATATGTTTTTTTTTATGTCAACCGTGTTGCTTATTGATGATAAATATATTGCTTAGACATTGTATATTTGTTGCTTACAAAAATTACGTAATTTTGCTATGTTTTAGATGGTAAGATAAGATCTATATTGTTGTGTGTAACTTTCCTAATTTCATGGAATATGATTGATTGGTTTGGACTAATATACCTCCTTTTATCAATTTAATTAGGTATTTTTTTTTATATATTTTAAGCATATTTATTATTAGTCACTGAAATTTGTTGATCTGTGGTCCAGATTTGGTCTCATGTACATACCTAAGGCATTGGTCTCATATACATACCTAAGACATTGGTCTCATATAATCATTCCCCTGTATATATATATATATATATATATATATATATTATATTTAGTACAATAATAATGTAATTATTTTTTAACACTAAAATAGTTGTATAAATCCACGCGGACTTGTACAATGATATACCAATGGGCTCGCATTCAACTTTCACGGTTGGTTTTCGGGGATATGGATCCAATTGTAAATTTACCAGTTAATTTAATTATTATAATGATTAATTTATTTTTTATAATTTATAATTATAAATTGCACACACTCTTTGTTAGCATAAGTTTCTTTTTTTTGAGAAGAAATTGTTTTGCTTTATTAAAGAATAGAAAGGTCCGCTAATACAATTTCATCCACCCACGAGGGGGCATCTTCACTCATCCAACAAAAACACGCAGAAGTAAAAGCATCAAAATTGACACTATTTGCTATGCGGCGTACATGAGAGATTTTGGTCGCTCCCAATTCTGAGAAAAGTTTAGTAATGTCCTTGATTAATAATCCCCTGTAACTAAGGTCTTCCTGAGTGGCCGTGACTGCTTGCACCGCCATTAAAGAATCCGAGAATACCACATAAGGGAGGAAATTACCCCTGATCATCTGTTCGTCCCAAGCTCCATCTCCAATTAGTTTTTCCACCCTATCATCCTCAGCCAATCCCCCAAAAGTATATCTCGAGAATTATTCAAAGGCACCCAATGATCTCTCGAAAATTCGAGTTTGTTCTCCATTGCCAATCCTCCACGAGGCTCCTGCGCTAATTAAGTCTCGACTCCATAACAACGATCTCCATATGTAAGAAGGCTTTGTACCAATGCTAGCTTCCATGATGTCACCATGTCGGAAGTATCTAGCTTTGAGAACCCTCGCTACCAAACTGTTCGGATTCCGAATGATCCGCCAGATTTGTTTCGCTAAGAGAGCTTTGTTGAATTCCACCAGATTACGAAAACCCATCCCTCCCATATTCCTCGGGCGGCACAACTCTGTCCATTTTAGCCAATGAATCTTCTCCCTCCCTCCTTCCATTCCCCACCAAAAGTTAGCACAAGCTCCTTCAATTTTAGCGCAAATAGTTTGTGGGATACGAAAACACGACATTGCATACATAGGAATAGGCAAGTAATCGATTTTATTAGGACCTCCTTGCCTCCCTCTCGAGAAAAGTTTTCCGCCCCAACCTGTCTTTCATCACCATGTCTTTTAAATACCCAATCTGCTCCCGTTTGCTACGCTACGAAAATGTTGGTGACCCAAGGTACATTTCGTGGCCTTGTACAACCGGGACTGAGAACGCCGACTTGAAAAAATTAACTACATCCCTTCTCGTGTTCGGACTGAAAGTTATGGCGGATTTATCATAATTAATTAATTGGCCCGAGGCTCTTTCATAGCTACGCAAAATGCTCGCCACTCGATTACATTCCGCTTGATTTGCGAATATCAAGCTATCATCCGCAAAGAAAATGTGCGATATAAGGAGGGCATCGAGGGCAATTCTAACCCCCATTATCCACCTTGTCTCTAAATGGTGCTTGAATAACGATGTCATTTAAAGGGTTTAAATCTTTTTTACTAATTATTTTTATTCTACATGTTTTCAATATTCTTTAGGTCATTAGATGTATTCATTTTTTTAAGTCCATGACAAATTTTATTCAAATATATATTCAAGTACACCACATGTTTATTTAATGAACATATGATCTTATAATTAATCCCGAAGGATAAGGTGGACTACGAAAAGTAGAATAGAAGATTTGAAACATCATTTGGGATATATTTGTCTAACAGGAGTAGGAGATCGTTGAATCCTAAGAAGTTGTGAGGAACTATAAAAATTACTATATGAATTTTATGTTTGCAAACACTCGTAGAATAAAAAATTATCAAGCGGGTGGTTATTTCAACTAGTTAAATTAAATTAATTGTTAACATATTTTAAAAAAGTTATACAACCACAATTAAATTAATCTCAAGCAACTCATGTCTCCAATTAATTTCTTTGACAATATATATAGCTATGGTGGGTGATTGATTGCCTCCAGTCCACTATCCAATAGTATGTTTAAACATGTATGAAAACAAAAGCACAAGTATTAAACAATAATCTCATGCTACATAAAGAATTTAGTAGAAAACTCCAAACCGGAGAAAAATTACAGCTCACACAAAAAGAAATTTCACTATGTGAAATATTTTTACAATCTTATAGACAATCTCTCCTAACCCCAATACTCCCACAGTCTTACAAACATTTGACTAACTCACACCTCTCTCAACTCTCTGATATACTAGAGAATGCAAGAAAGGAATAGAGTCAAAACACAAATATTAAAGTGTTATTGACTGGTGCACTTTATACGAAGCCACTTCAACTTTTTAAACAGCCTCTCCTTCCCTTTGTTCCCCAAGCAATGTGAAACAAAATTTGCTTCGTCTATTTAAACATAAAACCAACAATAGTGATCACTTACGCTGAATATTTATAATAAAAATGAGGCAAAACTGTTTTTTTAGTCCTCTAAGTGGAGCCACTCGGAGATTTAGTCCTTTTTTTTTCTCCACTTTGAGTTTAGTCCTTTAAATGGACAAGATTCGGACTTTTAGTCCTGTTACTTGCTATATCAGGTAAATGTTACCTGCTAGTGGATTTTCTTTAATTCAAACTTTAAATAAATTTTTAAAAATAATAGAATATTATCCATGATAAAAAAAAAAATGAGTTTTAATTTTATACTTTTAATTTTTATTTGAATTGTGAATTTCATATTTTAGAAATAAACTAATCTATTCCTATAAATTTTTTACTAACAAATGTTTTTACAAAAGCTATTTCAAAAAAAATATTTGTTTGTATTTCTTTTTTTGGTTTAAGTTACTTATTGATTTTAAAAATAATAAAAAATATAAAATTCACATATAGTTATTGGAAATATATTCAATTCAACTATAAATAAAATAAAGTAGTTTATAATATTGAATAATTTCATAATTTATAAATATAGAATTTTTTTTATAAATAAAAAAATACTATTAAAATATTTTATATTTCTAGCTAAAAGTATACTTAAATTATAAATATATAAATATTAACAAATTATCCATCTTTTCAAAGAGAATAAATGGTTATTCAAACTTTAAAAATATTAAAATAATATTATTTTAATTTCTATTTATTTATATTCTTATTTTATTTTTAATCAAACATTATATATATACGCATATACATTAATATACACATGTTACATACGTATGCATAACATACATATATATACAATATACTTGAAAAGAATTATTAGTACTTGGTAATTATAATAACTAATTATTAGTACTTGGGAATTATTAGTACTTGGGAATTATTAGTACTAATAATATATAATGTTTGATTAAAAACAAAAGAAAAATAGAAATAAATAGAAATTGAAATAATATTTATTTAATATTTTTAAAGTTTGAATAACCATTTATACTTTTTGAGAAAATGTATAATTTGTTAATATTTTTATATTTGTAATTTAAGTATACTTTTACCTAGAAATATAAAATATTTTAATAGTACTTTTCTTATTTTTAAAATAATTTCTATATTTATAAAATATGAAATTATTAATATTGTAAACTATTTTCATTTTATTTATAGTTTTAGTAAAATATTGTTTTAGTAAAATATTTGAAGGAAATAATTTTTTTTAATTCAAAATATGAAATTCACAATTTAAATAAAATATTTGAAAGTATAAAATTAAAACTCATTTTTTTCATGAACAATATTCTATTTTGTTTAAATTTATTTAAAGTTTGAATTAAAGAAAATCCACTAGCAGGTAACATTTACCTGTTATAGCAGGTAACAAGACTAAAAGTTCGAATTTTGTCCATTTAAAGGACTAAACTCAAAGTCGAGAAAAAAAAGGATTAAATCTCCGAGTGGCTCCACTTAAAGGACTAAAAAAATAATTTTGCCTAAAAATGAAACCTACGTTTGGTTTTTATTAGTCAAATGTCATTTCTTGTTAAGAGAGGCATGATAATGTGTTTGTGATCATTTAAGAAAAATATATTTTTCTTCTTTTCAAAAAATATTAATCAATCATTCCAATAGTGCGATAGGCACTCCTAAAATGATTACTGCCTCTTTGATTACGAAGATTATAAGTGTGATAGGTACTCCGATTCAAATTAATGGTCATTCGTTATTCGGGGAGGTGGGACATTTTGTTCGAATGTTAGTTGAACTTAATTTGAATAAATCTCTTCAGGAATTTATTATGGTTGAAAGGGTGGGACATTGTTCTGTTGTTTCGATCAGTTATAAGAATTTGGCGGGGTTTTGCATTAATTGTTGGATTGTTGGGCATCGTATTACCAAATGTCGCCATCAAGATGCGACAAAAAAAGCTGACATTATTCAAACTGATAAGAGCCCGATTCATGGACGATCGACCATTAGGGCGGGAATCGTGGGTGCGATTCCGACTAACAAGGGTAAGGAAGTAATTTCGAAAATTTAGGTTTAAGTTAAGCCCCAGAAGGTCCGTTCTATGGAGAGGAGTATTAGCCCTAAGGAGGGTGGACCATCCACTTTGGATATTCAAACACGAAATTCTTTTAACGTGTTCGGTGATACATCGGATGATTTGCATGGAGAGAATGAGCCCTCACACGTCCATGCACATATGGGCCTCAAAGGTTCGAATGTCAATCCTGATAGGACTACGATTCTTTATCAACCACCAGAACGGAGTTTGGTTAATGTTCATGAGGACACAATGATTTTACCAAATTTAGATGAAAATAGTCAAGCGGATCTCCACAATGCCATGAAAGATGTATCTAGAAATCGTCTACTTAATGATTATGTCTTTAGCTCTCACGATACGCCAGAGAATTTCAAAACAATGGTTGCATCAGCACGAAAGCATTGGTCCGTTATGACGGATGAAGAAGAACAAGACAAATCGGAAGCTTTAAAACTAAGCGACTCCTCAACTACTCCGCTTATCATTCACTCATGTGCTCCCTCAGAAGCTATAAAGTCTATAGAAATATTGTGGCTTAAGGATCCTCGACCGACATTCCATAAGCTACATTAGACCATCAAGATGATACTCGAGCACGTGCAAAAAACAAATGGCAATATCACTCCAAAAATCTTTGAGACATAAACGCCCTTCATTTAAATTGCGCCTTTAAGTTATTTTTGTTGTTTATTCCTGAAGTTTTGTATTGTTTTTCTTTTGCTACTCCGAATTCGCTTGTGATCATGACCTTTTTATTTTTTTTTATTTATATATTTTAATTTATTTAAAAAAATAATTATATATTCTATTTGTTGGGAGCAAAAATGTCCTTTTATTATTAATATATAATTCCATTTATAAAGATCTAATCCCATTAATTACCTATAAATTAGTGGGCTACATATGAAATAACGGGGCCCACAGGGTCCAGATCCAAAATTTACGAGCCATTTTCTCCTACACGGTCCACGAGGCCGGCCATCTAAGTATATAAAGGTTCCTCTTCATTAGTAAGAATAATCTCCATAATCTCTCATAATCTCACTTAATTTATATTCAGTATTCATTTATTGTCTTATATTCTCTCTCGTTCACCGTGCTGACTTGAGCGTTGGGAGGGGCTCCCTGGACAATCCCAAGGCCCGTCTAACTAGGGATGGCAACGGGGCGGGTCTGGAACGGGTTTGGCTAAACCCGGGACCCGTCCCGCCAAGGAAAAACTAGATCCGGACCCCGCCGTGTTCAGCCCGCCGGACCCGCCACAAATTTAGACTGAAATTATTGTTGCGCCTTCGAGGTGCTATTCAGCAGCTTGAATACTGATCTGGATTTTTTCATGATTTTTTTAAAAAATCAATAATTTTAGGTGTGCATTTCATACACATTTATTAAAAGATAAAATTCCAACAGGTCCGCACATTTAAATTCAAAGAATGTATGAAGTTGAAATGTTGAGAGTTCTTATTGTCTTGCATTATACCATCTGAAATTAGAGAGAGAGTTTTGTGAAGTGTCCATACAGATGAGAAAGTAAAGCCCTAGAGTAAATATAATTTGTTTAATTATTATAAAAATAAATATAAAAAAATAAATATTATACATCTGGGGCGGATCCATGTGGACCCATTACCCGCCCCAGACCCGGCGGGTTTTTCAAATGCGGGTCCATAACCCGCCCTGGGACCCGTTTGACTGGATTTAGACCCGTCCCTAACGGGGCGGGTTTGATACGGAGCCGAGTTTCAACCCGCCTCATTGCCATCCCTACATCTAACGTTTGCGTGTATGCATACAAGATTTCCAGCTTTTGGAGAAGAAGACTTTCCGTTTGGGGAGAAAAAGACTTGGACTAATTCGGAAACCTTGACTTGGAGTGATCTGGCCTAAAAAATAGCATCATTTTGGCGCCGTCTGTGGGAACAACCAAAGCACACGAAGATGTAAACCCAAGCGCATTGAGCCGGATCCCAAGCTACTGGCCACGGAGTCAAAGATCAGCAAGAGGAATGGCCGCCTGGTAGATGAGGGGCCAGCCCTCATCCTCTTCGAGAAGTGTCGCCCCAACCGCCGCAAGCAAGAGAGGCGTCGGCCCCTCCTCTTAGGGGGCCCCGCTCCCTGAAGAAGTTTGTCTGACTCGGGAAGCCTTCCAAACCCTGCTGGATAAAGCTGCTCGAAATGCTTTGAGGCATCAAGTTGTGGCCGTATCCGTTGGGAGGCCACTCCGGCTCCGGCTGGCCACAGAAGACCCTAACCTAGAATGTTATGGAGGAAGAGATGAAGGACGCGGCGAGAATCGTGAAGAACCACCACTACCTGAAGAGTCTCAAGCGATACAACCCAGCCGTGCCAACTCGTAGGTTACCGCCTTGACGAAGATGAGTCCATTGGTCCCCGCCATCCTAACCGAGCCATTACCCTCGGGTATCAAAACCTCAAACTTACCAGAATATGATAGAACTTGATATCCCCAAGAGCACTTAGATAAATTTTATACAAAAGTGAATCTCTACAATATGACGGACGCCTCCGACTGCAAGGTGTTCAACACCACTTTGACCAAGTGAGTGCTAACTTGGTTCAACTAGCTCCCAGTGGGATCCATTTCCGGGATGGACAAACTTACAGAATCCTTTATGAAGCAGTTCTCCATCAACCGAAAGTGACCCAAGATCATCGCTCACATCTTCCAGGTGAGGCAGAAGGAAGGAGAAATGCTCTGGGAATTCATGAAGCGGATCGTGGAAACCATCTACGAAGTTGATAATGTTCAGCATGGCTTTGGCCAGAATCTTACATCAAAACCTTCGTCAAGGGAGACTAAAGTAGTCTTTGGCCAGGAAACCTCCCTTCACCCTGGAGGAGTTGTTGAGCGAGCAGAGAAGCACATCTAGGTGGAGGAGTCCACCAAACCGGAGCCTGGCACTGGGCAAGTCCAAGAAATACGATAGGAACCAATACCGAATGAGTCAAAGAAAGGAATATATGATGAACTTCACCCCACTCAATTCACAATGGAAGAAGTATTGATAGCCGTCCAAAATAAGGGGATTATTGACCCACCCCAACCATTGAAGAATAGAAAGGGAAACTGAGCGACTCATTCAAAAGGGCTACCTGAAGGATTATGTGGATCAGAGTAGATTTCACCGTGACCCGAGGCCATGCGTACAAAAACTCCTGTTCGCCAAAAATATTTGGATCTCTATACTGCAAGTGTACAGTGTAGTTTATAGGATAATGGCAAGCAAGGTCGCATTCCTCAAGGATTGACTATGAAACACTTAGGCTATAACAACGTCGCATTCCAATTTTATTGAAGCAACCGAATATCAAGAGTTTAGAATAATCGAAATTAAAAAGCAAAATAAATAAATTTGCGAACCCCACAAGTATTTTCAACAACTATGAAAGCAACCTTAGGCACATAATCTCAACATGCTTCTTCAAGATTAAACTCAATTAATGTTTAACAAAGCCAATTCATGCAATTCTATGAGTTCAATTCCTAAGTTAGTCTATTATTTCCCTACCGGGCGATGCATAAACTGTAGATTAATAACAATTGTAGGTCTCCCGAATTAACTATTATTAACTCCTAATAGTTCTATAAATTGAATGAATCCCCACAAATAGTTGTAGGTCTCCCGACTCGCACGCCTCTCCCCCTTTGACTCGCCATACCACTATAACAATAATGATCGGTGCGTCAGAACCTGTTTATGTCTAAATTCGATTTTCATCTTTGTTAGAACTCCTCTTCTGAATTTCGCACTAATAAATATGACATGCAAATAATTGGCCAAATAATAAGCAATTAAGAATAAGCACTCGAATTCATAAAATATAACATATGAATCAATTAAGAAAATAATTAATCAAGATTTAACATGAATCCACAGTTTTGATTATGCCCTAAGATCCGAAAGATTAGCCAAATATTGATAATAAATTCATAGACAAACTTAAAATCAACATTGTGACATCGTTTAGGCACATACAAGAGATCTAAACTAAGAAAGAAAATCCCTTGTCAGGATGGATCTTCCTCCAAGCGTTCGAAGCTCTTAAGCTTCCGTAGATGTGAAAGGCCTTGTGGTGTTCTTTGTAACCTAGTCCTTATTAGATAAATGTTTTTATCATGATTTTGATGATTTTGTTCGATTTTGTTCAAATGAGTTTTTAAACCAAAACAATGTCCCTAAATGTTGTCTAAATACTTCCGATCGACTTAAAATGTTTTTACTATTTTTCGGAGTTTATTTTCGATAAATAATTGGACAACACATTTGTTTCAGACTTCGACCCGGTCGCCCTATAGGCAACCCGTACTGAGTTGAGTTTTGAAACAGAAAAAGGGACGAGAAAAATTGAGGAGGGAGACCGGTCGACTGGTGGTCGACCGGTGAGGGCGACTAGTCGACCCCGGGCGACCGTACTGGGTTTCCCTTTTTGGTTCACCCTCTGCTTCGTATTTTTATCAACCCCAACCGGTCAAAATCAAGGCGACACGGTCGCACCCCCTCCGACGGTCTCCCTGTGTAAAATTGCAAAAATTCAATTTCAATCTTATCTCTCGCGACCGGCCGCACCCTGCTTTTATCGCCTAACTATCCGTTGCATTTTCGATGACTTTTCCTAGTGGGATTGATTTCTAACAGCTATATTGATGATTTTAAATGGTTTCTTTTGCAAAGAAATCACTCCCCGAGAGAGAGCCTATGTCCGAAATCAATGCCAAGACCTCTCCTATAAATAGAGGCTTCATTCAAGCAACAAGACACAACACTCTACACAAGCAAAGAAAGCAATCAAGCAAACACTTTCATATATCTTGTTGTATTAGCCTTAGCACTTTCACTTGCACAAATTTGAGGTCTAGGATTTTAATTCTTGATTACACTTGTACTCATATTGTATCAATCATTATCGAGTTGTAATCTTGATTTTGGTCATCATTCAACACAAGACATCCTTGTGAGTATTCTTGTGGTAAGAATACACTTGGGTGATCTAGGTGTTAGGTGTAAGAAGATTGTGGTAATCTTCTTGTTGAGGTGTTGAAGAATTTGGTATTCTTCAAGGTTGAAGATTGTGGTAATCTTCACAAGGTGCCGTTGAGGATTGTGGTAATCTTCAAGTGAGATTATGGTAATCTCAAAGGTGGTGTTGAAGAAGAGTGTGGTGCTCTTCAAGGTGTTGTTGTAAGTTGGTGTTGTATTAATTTTGGTAATTAATAAAATCTTTTTTCTTTTTGAAATCCATCCCTGATATCTTTTTGGGGTGGTAGAGGATTAGGCCCTAGGTGGGTTGAACCTCTATAAATCGACGTGTGTTGTTTACATTCCGCACCTTTATTATTGTCTTTGAGCATTCGGTTCTAAAAAGAGGGTAAAATCGAAAAGATGGAGATAATCTATTCACCCCCTCTAGATTATCGTAGCCGCTTGGACTTACAAGTGGTATCAAAGCCAAACTCTTTGGCAAGCTCGTTTCACATCGCGAGTGAAGAGGAACGATCGTCGGCTACGAACGAAGCTCAACCTTCTGGCACCTCCACCACCAAGCCACCTCTATTTGATTCCAAAAATTATATATTTTGGAAAGAAAGAATGGAATGCTATTTACAAGGTTGCGGGTTTGATATTTGGAACATCATCATCAATGGAGAGTCCATTCCAATGAAAGACACACCATACACCTCCAAAGCTCTCAAGGAGCTCAATGATGAAGAAAAGAAAACCATCTCCTTAAATGGTAAAGCTCTCAATATTTTGTATTGTTCACTTACTAATTTGGAATATGAACATATTGTAGGAATTCGATCGGCACATGAAGTATGGCAAAAATTAGAAGCCATCTATGGAGTATTTGCAAATGAAAGGAGTCAAACAAAAGCATCTACTTGTCAAAGGGATACAAGTTCAAATCTAAGGAACAAACCTTTTACAACTTCCAACTATGAAGTAGTCGAACAATGTTTTATGGGCATCGAAGAAGAAAACGAGGTATGTCTTAAACCCTCTACTTCCTATGATATTGTCATTCAAAATGATTATAATGATTTGCAAAATGATTTTGATGATCTTCAAAATGAATTCCAAAATTTACTAGTTAAGTACAAAAATTTGAAAAAGGAATTCAATGTTTTGAAAAATGAAAAGGATAGTTTATTTACTTCCTATGAATCACTATCATGTACTCACACCACCACACTTGACAAGGTTAGAAACCTTGAAAAACAAAATAGTACTCTTGTTGAGTATATTAATTGCATGAAAAATGATTTATCAAAATCCAACTTGAGTACCAATAAATTGCCCAATGTTGTGATGTTAATGGTTGTGATAGTTTGAATAGTGAACTTGATCATGAGCCTAATATTGTCAAGCATATAAAAAAGAATCGAGTTCCTATGCATGTTAGTAATATTACTTGCTTTTATTGCGGTAAAAAGGGTCATACGGTAAATACTTGTCGGGCTAGAAATAGCTCAAATTATCTTTGGAGACCTAAAAGTCTCAAGACTAATCCCAAAGGACCCAAGCACTTGAGGGTACCACAAAACAATGTTATATTAGGTACCCGGCGAAATAATAATCGAAGAAAATTCATACCGCCAAGAAAACATCAAATGACCATTTCATTTGATCAAAGGAGAAAACATTTTCAACAAAGTCATTTTCCAAGAAGAGGAAATAATCAAAAATGGGATGAACAAAATCCTTGAAGTGGCAAAGATATCATCAACAAGATGATTTTCCAAGAGAAAGACACTTTCAAAAATGGGAAGGCCACAATGCTTGGAAATGGAGCAATTGGAGAAACCATCATCAACAAGAAGATTTTCAAAAGGGAAGATACCATCAACAATGGGAACGGCACAACCCATGGAAATGGCGAAATTGGTAAACCGTATCTCCCTATTTAAATATGCATTTTATTTTCTTTGCATGTTTTTATTTGTGTCTTTATTGCAATATGAGTTTTCATATTTTTAAAATTTAGGTCTTCAATATACTTGTGAGTTTCAAAATATTTTTGAAAAGAAGACCTTGCATGATGTTTCTAAAACTCTTGTGCATTTAATTAGATTTATGTGGTTTATTATCTCCTATGTAGTTATATAGCACAAGCATGCTTAAGATATCTCTTAGCATACACATGTATTATTGTGTTTGTGCAAAATTTCGTTTAAGAATTGTGTAGGATTTACATATCTGTCTACATATGGTTATCTACTCGTAATATATCAAGAGAAACATGAACTATCGAGGTACGCTCATTATTGTTATTCATCTCATAGACTCGATACATGTTGTGCCATATGCCTATGTGCTTATTTTATACAAGTGCCATTAAAAGGATGTTTTGATTTTTGAGAAGGCATTATTTAACATAGCTTGTTTTATCCTAGATTTTTAAAGGATTATATTTTGTTTTGATAAAAAAAATTGATCTTCTAGTTATGCATTTTATTGCACATATAAATGCCATTATTCTTGGATGCTTATGTCAAAGCTCTTGTTCATATGATTCTTGTGATTGAGGTCTCAACTATGTGCTCTCGTATTTTCATATTTCAAAAGAGACCTTATATAGCTTTCTATAAGCTTATTTGAACTTACATGGTGTAGTATATTCTTGATGATTTTCTTTAAGCCTAGTATGTGTTACTTGTTAGTCCAAGTGGCTACGATAATCTAGAGGGGGGGTGAATAGATTATGCCGATTTTTCGCAAATCACCCACTTTTTCGAATCAACAAGTAAATGACAAGAATGTAAATACGGAAATTAAACAACACTCGTTGATTTAAAGAGGTTCAACCCACCTAGGGCCTAATCCTCTACCACCCCAGTATCTCCGGGATGGATTTCAAAAAGAAAAAGATTTTATTAATTACCACAATTAATACAACACCTTGAGGATCACCACAATCCTCTTACAACACCTTCAAGGAGATTACCACAATCTTCCTTCACCACCTTTGAAGAGTACCACACTCTTCCAACACCTATCATCTAAATCACCCAAGTGTATTCTTACCACAAGAATACTCACAAGGATGTCTTGTGTTGAATGATGGACAAAATTCAAGATTACAACTCTATGAAACCAATACAAAGATTGAGTGCAAGTGTAATCAAGAATCAAAAGCCTAGACCTCAAAGATGTGCAAGTGAAAGTACTTAGGCTATTACAACAAGAAGGTAAAAATGAAAGCTTGAACAATTTCCGATTTCTTGTTGTGTATTTTGCTTGTATGTGTTGTGTCTTTGTGTCTTCAATTCATCCTCGATTTATAGGAAGCTTCACCAACATAGGCTCCCAACATAGGCTCCTCTATCTTCACTTTTGTCTACAAAAAGAAGATCACAAGATGTAGAAATATTGTACAAAATTGAAAAGCAAATCTTGTTGTCACAGTTGCAATGGTTGGAATTTGTCAAAAAAAAATAACATAGAGGCGACCGGTTGCCTGTTGAATATTTCGACCGTTGAAAAAAATAGTGCGATCGAGGTACAGTCGGAGGGGGTCGACCAGGTCGACGGGGTGCGACCGGCCGACCTCACCCTTGACCGTCCCCCCCTCTTTTTTTCACAAAATATGTTTCTCGCTTTCGACCAGATCATTTTCTCAACTCTTGGTGCACAGTCGACCATATGGGCACGGCTCGACCTCCCTTTGAAATGTTGTTCGATTTTTCTCAAAAATAAACTTCAAGAAATACTCCAAAAATTAGTAAAAACATTTTAAATCATTTGGGAGTATTTAGACAACATTTATAAATATAGTTTTGGTGTAAAACCAATTTAAACAAAACTATCAAAAGTGTTGTCCAATTTTTAACAAATTAAAAACTCTAAGAAATACTCCAAAAAATTAGTAAAAACATTTTAAATCATTTAGGAGTATTTGGACAACATATAAAAACATTGTTTTGGTATAAAATCTTATTAAAACAAAATCATCAAAATCTTGATAAAAACATTTATCTAACAAACTCCCCATTTTTGATGATTACAAACCTAAACAATTTTAGAAGGTCGATTTTAAAACAAAACCAATTTTCCGGTCTAAAACATCAATCCATTATAAGAAACATTCATCATAAGTACAAACACACAAGGATAGGAGCAAAGATTTTTCAAAATCATTTTGCACAAGCTCCCCCTATCAACATGCATAACAAGAAGCAAATCATTAAAAGCTAAAAGCTTGTAACTTTTGCAACTTAAGCTTGGATTTCATGAGCTTATAAGCTCCCCCTGTCACAAGACATCATTAGTCAAGCATAAAAGTCCATAATTCATCAATTGGACTAAGAATCATTCACAACTATTGGCTTTTGAGAGCCATAGCTTTTAGCTTTTCTTGCAAGCTTATTTTTCGCTTCTTTGAGCGTATGAGCATTTTTCATGTTTCTCCCCCTTTGGAATCATCAAAAAGAATGTTAGCACGATAAAAACATCATATATTCATATCAAAGTGTGCAAATTTATCGATTTATCGAGCTTATTGAAGCTTAAATTCCAAGTAAAAGGGAAAAGTTGATCAATTGACTTGCAAAAAGCTCATTTGATTGATAAAACATGATCTCTATAAACTTATATGACTTTTCAAATCGAGAGAATCACGTAAGTGATGAATTTTTCATTGAAACATTTTGTCGAACACTTGGCGTGCGTCGAATAAAACTAGAAGTATATAACGCCTTTGAAATTCATTTAAGCCAAAACTTTTCATCACCAATTCAGTTCAAACAATATTCAATACATCATAAATATTAAGCTCATCACATTCATATGAAACTAGCATCAAGAATTTTGCAAATAAGTCAAAATCTCAATGGTTCAACCCAATTGAGCAAATGGAATAGAATTCTTACCATTTATTCGGTAAAGATGAGCAATGATGATGATAATCGAGCTTAATGAAGTCCAAAAAATGAAACACATACAAGAAAATACATTTGAAGTGAAATTTTAGTGTATTTGGCGAAGGGGACGAAAAAATAGACAAAATAAGCCACAATGGCTGAAACTGAAGACAGAACCGAATTTAACCAAAATTTGGTGACGAGCGACCGATCATTGTTGAGGGCGACCGGTCGACGTTGAGGGTGACCGGTTGCCCTCAACCTCTTCAGCCCACTGTTTTGATAAAATTTCCAAAATCCGAATTTTCAACCAAAAATCCGATTTTTCGCCCCTAAGTTTTAAAAACGTGCAAAATGCAATCATAGACCTCATTCAATATGCATTATGCCTAACCGAGCTCGTATTGATACAAAAGTCTCGGAAGTTAGCGGTTTAGTAAAAATGTCCGCTAATTGATCTTGAGATGGTACAAAAGATATCTCAATTTTTCGTTTTGAGACACAATCCCTTAGAAAATGATGTCGAATATCAATATGTTTAGTACGGTTGTGATGAACTGGTTTTGAGCAATATTTATAGCGGATATGTTATCACAAAAGATAGGAACATTTTCAAAAGAACATTTATAATCCGCTAAAGTTTGTTTCATCCAAAGAAGTTGAGTACAACAAAATGTCTGCGAAATATATTCGGCTTGGCCGTTGAAAGTGAAACACAATTTTGCTTCTTTGAAAACCAAGATACTAGGCAATCGCTTAAAATTGACATGATCCTAAGTACTTTTCCGATCATCAATATTTCCCGCATAGTCCGAATCACTATAACCTTTAAGAGAAAAATTTTCATTCTTTGGATAAAATAAACCATATTGAATAGTGCCTTTCAAATATCGAAAAATCCTTTTAACGACACTTAAATGAGATTCTTTGGGATTGCTTTGAAAACGAGCGCATAGGCATACGGCATGAAGAATGTCCGGTCTACTTGCGGTTAAATAAAGTAAACTACCAATCATACCTCTATATTTGGATTCATCAACCGACTTGCCTTTTTCATCTTTGTCAATCTTGACGTTTGTTGCCATTGGGGTAGAGAGCGGTTCTTCCTTCTTCAATGCCAAATTTCTTCAAAAGTTCCTTTGTATATTTTGATTGAGAAATATAAATTCCTTTTTGGCATTGCTTAATTTGAAGTCCAAGGAAGAAGTTGAGCTCCCCATCATGCTCATTTCAAATTCACCTTGCATTAACTTAGAAAATTTCTTGCACAAGGATTCATTAGTAGCACCAAAAATAATATCATCAACATAAATTTGCACTAATAAGCAATCTTGCCCTTTTTCAAAAACAAAGAGAGTAGTGTCAACTTTACCTCTTGTAAAACCATTTTGCAAAAGAAAAGAGCTAAGTCTATCATACCATGCACGGGTGCTTGTTTCAAACCATACAAGGCCTTTTTAAGTCTATAAACATCATTAGGCCTAGAAAAATTTTCAAACCCGGAGGTTGTTTTACATAGACTTCTTCTTGAATAATACCATTTAAAAATGCGGATTTTACATCCATTTGGTAAAGCTTGAAATTTTTAAAACAAGAATAGGCAAGTAAAATACGAATAGCTTCTAAACGTGCTACGGGTGCAAATGTTTCATCATAATCAATACCTTCTTCTTGACAATAACCTTGAGCTACTAACCTTGCTTTGTTTGAACAATATTGCCTTGGTCATCGAGCTTGTTCCGAAACACCCATTTTGTACCAATAATGGTTTGAGATGGAGGACAAGGTACTAATTCCCATACATCATTCCTTTCAAATTGATTCAACTCCTCTTGCATTTCTAAAAACCAATCCTCATCTTCAATGGCTTCCTTAGCATTTTTAGGCTCTTTTTGAGATATAAGAGCTTTCTCGGCAAATTTTCCTCGAGTCATTACTTTATCAAGGGATCACCAATAATAAGATCTTTTGGGTGATCTCCTTAAATTTCAATGCTACGGAAGATTCAAGTATCACCTTTTTCTTCTTGAGGAACACTTGAGCTTGAAGGTTGATCATTTTGAGTTTCATCTTGAACAATTGTTTCAACGATATCCTCTTCATCACTTTCATCATTGGGTATCCTTTCAACACCCAAGCTTCATTGAATTTGACATGGATAGATTCTTCAACAACCCCACTAGTCTTATTATAAACCCGATATGCTTTGCTCTTGATTGAATACCCCATAAATATTCCTTCATCGGCCTTAGGATCAAGTTTGTCTAATTGATCCTTAGTATTCAAAATAAAACATTTACATCCAAATATTTTGAAATAACTAATATTTGGAGTTCTTCCTTTCCAAAGCTCATATGGAGTTTTATTCATTTTAGACGAATATAAACTCGATTAATGACATAGCAAGCGGTACTTACGGCTTCGCCCAAAAATATTTTGGAAGTGAAAATTCATTGAGCATGGACCGACTCATTTCTTGAATTGTCTGATTCTTCCTTTCGGCTACTCCATTTTGTTGAGGTGTCCTTGAGCCGAAAAATTATGACTATATCCCTTGGTTTCACAAAAGACTCTAAATTCGCCAAAATTCTCCACCTCGATCACTTCGAATGGACTTAATAGTATCTTCCTTTTCATTTTCAACGAGTCTACACAACTTAACAAACTCATTAACGGCATCGCTTTTATTTGTAAGAAAATAGAGCCCAAGTATATCTAGAAAAATCATCAACTATAACAAAAGTGTAATGTTTTCCACTTAGACTTGCCGTATCAATATCCCCATACAAATCAAGATGAAGCATTTGTAGGGGTTTGGTAGTGGAAATTTCATTTTTGGGCTTAAAACTACTCTTAACTAATTTGTTCTTTTGACAAGTGTCACATAAGCCAAGATTTTCAAAATTCAATTTGGGTAGGTTGGTTTTTGTAAATAGTTTGCAAATTTTTGTATCCAACATGTCCAAGTCGCCTATGCCATAAGCTAGTTAAATCATTATTGGCGACAAGACAATAAACATTTTGACTAACCAAATCACTTGTACAAATTTTGTAAAGATTGCCTTTTCTAATTGCTTCACAAATAATTTTATCATTTTTGGAAATAAGGCATTTTTCTTTATTAAAAACAACATTATAATTTGAGTCACAAAGTTGGCTAACACTTATCAAATTGAACTTAAGCCCTTCTACTAAAAGAACATTACTAAGAGAGAAAGAAGAGTTACCAATTTCTCCATTTCCAAGAATTCTTCCTTTGCCATTGCCGAACATGACCATACCCTCTTCTTGGAGCTTGATGTTGGTAAAAAGTTCTCTCTTTCCGGTCATATGGCGTGAACATCCGCTGTCCACGAGCCATTTTGAATCTTCCATTGTTGTTATAGCCCCTATAACCTACAAAGGAATTATTTTTAGGTACCCTATAATTTTGGGGTCCATGGGGTTAGCCTTGAGACCTTTAGGTCTCCAATAATAGCTAAAATTATTCTTCAATTTACAATTGCTAGCATAGTGTCCATTCTTACCACAATAAAAACAAGTAATAATACGAGGACTACTAGACGTACAAAGGTTGGACCTTGGTCTTTTTCTTAAAAGCATTTTGAAAAGGTTTATAACCAAGTCCTAATTTAGAATGCTCACCTCTTTGTGCATCTAAAATTTTTGTGACTTTATCCGTACTTAAATTGAATCGATGCACATCCTTTTTCAAATTTTCAATATCATTTGTGAGCGTTTCTTTTTCGGTTTCAAGAGTACGGACCATAGTAAGAGTAATAGCATGAGCTTTATCAAGAGAGTCATAAGAAGTAAATAATTTATCCTTTTCTAGTTTAAGCTCTTTATGCTCCTTTTTCAAATTCTTGTATTTAACAATCAAATTTTGAAACTCATTTTGCAATTCATCAAAATCACATTGTAATTCATCAATGTTAGGAAATTTATTGTTTAGATTTTGATGAATGCCATGTAAAACTTAGAATAGGAAGTTGGCACCCCATTTTTTGTTGTAAATCGCATTGTAATAAATAGGGCTGGTCAAGCCGAAAGTTAAGTTAAGTCGACTATGCCCAAACATGCAAGAAGACAAAATCAAGACTAGAAGGAAGACTCATTTGCAAGACAAACCGAGTATGGCAATGAAGAGTAGACGGGAACTCTCTCAAGGAGCAAATCGAGATGCAAAAGTGGAGTATCACTCAAGTCAACTCAAGAAAAGCCAAGTCTCAGTTGAAGTGACGGAAAGAGTCATCCACGATTAGAAGTGACTCTAAGTCACCTGGGAAAGCAAGGAAATGCGATCAAGTCGAGATAATCAAAAACATCCGTTTACGCAAATCAAGAGAATTACCTAAACAAGTAATATCTCCATACTATCTTTCTCGAAGTGCTCGATCCCCGGAAGCGTGCAAAAAGAATAAACCAATGGGAAGCACTACACCGTGTCGAACTCAAAAGGTGAAGAACAATTCATACGAGGAAATGGCAATTCCAAGAATCGCAACAAGACAAGCCAACGACGCAAGTGACTTTCAAAAATAAGCCTATCTCTTCAACGGGCGATTTTTGAAAGATCACTATAAAAGGCCGAGGAATGACTACGAGAGAAGAGGACCGAACCACAAACATTCAAGCAATTATTAGAATCAGAACCTGAAATATTCTCAAGTCATTAAACACTCAATCCTCAAGCCTACACTACGAAGAACATCAATCCAACACTCACCGTGAAGGAAAGATAACTTCAATCAGTTGAAGAGGAAATTACAAGAATCAAGGGGTCTACATTCCACGAAGGATTGTAGGAAGGTTCAAGGTCGAACCAAGTCTTGAGCTTTTGGAGGGCTTCGTGATCAAATCCAAAGAGCTTGAGCAAGTGAGTTGTAGTAGCAAAGCGCACCGCCTGTGAAGAAGCTAAGTCGTCGAGAAGCCACCGAGTGATCAAGGCGTCTCCGGGGCGAGTCCCAAAGGATCAAGTCGGTTGTGTGATCAAGACTTGTATCCGGATCATTACCACTTTGTATCTTGATCAATACCTAGTGGATTCCTCCGGGAGTTGGAGAAGAGAGGAGTAGAAGAATTACCCCATCTTCGAACCTCTATAAAAATCTTATTGTGTCATTTACATTTCAAAGACTTTAATTCTTGCATCATATCGGTTTATTTACTGTGACATATTTGCTATCCATTAGATAATCTCTAAGTACTAAATCAAGCTCTAAATCTCTACTTAACCAAACTTAAGGGTGTTAAGTCTTCCTACTGAAAACAAACCACATTGAGTTAATTTAGACTTAACAAATTTAGTTATTCCATCAACAAACAGTTGAGTCTTTGAAATACTAACTCTCTTGATCAACTAAATTGGTCATCACCAAGGACACAACCGTGTAGTATCAACTCGAATTTTTAAAAGGACTAAATCAAATATTTGGTAAGGTTTATTCAACCCCCTTCTAAACCTTACACTTACACCCCCCCAGGACCTACAAGTGGTATCGGAGCGGTTGGTTCATTGAACCCTCCGCTAGTTCTTGAACTAGATCTCCAAACTTTTCAAAGTCTCGCTTTAGTACTTAAACTTTCAAAACTCTTTTTATCATTAAAAGTTATTATCATAGAAGCAAATTTGACACGCATTCCTATGTTCACTCTCAAGAATTTGATGATTGGAAAATTCGTATGCGAGCTCATCTATCGGATTACATGATGAGATGTGGATAGTGATAGAGGATGGGCCATCGCAAATCTTAAAGGTGAACACAATCGTAAGAAGAAGAGTTTGCAGTAAAGGTGAGGAGGATGTTGCTCCCACTAGCCATGGTTGAAAAACCAAGAACTGAATGGACAAATGATGACGAGAAAAGATACAACCTGGACAATGTAGCCAAGGACATCCTTTACAAAACCTTGGACAAAGCCATGTTCAATAAAGTCAAATCATGCAAAACGGCTAAAGAAATGGGGACAAGCTAACATTGATTTGTGAAGGCTCGAAGCAAATCAAAGAAAACAAATTATCGGTGGCCATACGAAATTTGAGAACTTCAAAATGATCTCGGGAGAAAACCTGGATCAACTGGATGCTCGGTTCACGTAAATCACCAACGAGCTATCCGCACTTGGAAAGGAATATACACGAGAAAAATGTGTATGAAGATCCTAAAAGTCTTCCAAATGAATGGGAAATGAAGGTCATGGCACTAAGACATTCCATGGACCTATCAAAGACATCCAACCATGAACTATTCTCGGACCTCAAAGCCTACGAGTTTGAGTGAGAAGAAAAGACCAGGAAGAGACAGTTGTACCCAAAACAAATGCTCTAATTGTTAAAGATGGGAAGAGAGCCGAGATCAAAGAAGTCATTGATCCGGAAGAAATAACCCCGATGGTTAAAAGGTTCAACAAGTTCTTCAATAAGAACTACAAGAGAGGAAAGGGCGAATCTTCCGAGAAGACACTCGGCTCCCTCCAAATCAAGGGAAGATAGGCCAACCAAGAGAATGTAGATCAAAAAGTCAATATCAAAGGGCTGAAAAATCCAAGAATGGAAAGAGCCGATCAAAAGGTCAATATCTATCTTTGAATCAGAGACAACCAGGTCACTATGCCATTGATCGCCCATATCCTCGTAGTCAACAAATACAGGAATGAAGAAGAAAGAAAGGTCTTGAGAGAAAATGCAATGATGGTCAAAGAAACGAGACAACAAAGTCAAGAGAAATTGTGATTCTGAGGAGAGCAAGGTGACTACTCAAGTGACTCAAGAAGAAGCCCGATCTTTTGATGGCCAAGGAACAAGATCAACCCGACCAAGAAGATGAGGTACACTCTAACTCATCAAACTCGGACTCTAGTGATAGTGAGCGTGACACACACACACTTCATCACCCACGATCTTTATGATTCATTAGGCAAAATGATGAAAGATTTTGAACACATTAAATCCTCACACACACTATTAAATGAGGAAAACGGCCTACTTAAGAGCCAAAACTCAAAGCCGACTAAGGAGCCGAGTACTCTAAGTCAAATAGTGATGAGAATGAAAGTTTAAAAATTTTAAAATGCTAAGTTAATAAGCAAAATAGTTGCCATAGAAAAGAGGGAGAATGACCTCAAAAATGTTATTGCCTCATTCACTAAGGCATCTAAATCATTAGATGATCTTATTATGAGTCAAAGAGAATGTGGAGACAAGACAGACTTAGGATTTAACTCCTATGTGATATGTCAAACTTCGAGAGTAATTTTGGAAAAAGGATCTTCAAGCAATGAAGAGTCTAAAAATCCAAAACTCTAAAATGTTGCACACACATTCACTCCAAAGCACAATTACAAGCAAACCGGCCTTGGTTATAAAGGAAAAGGAAAATGACCAATTGAGTGCGCTGAAAGGACAAATGAGAAGAGATTCAAATGAGTTCCTCAAGAAACTCCAAAAAAAAATACTCGTAAAAAGAAGCAGCTACCAAAACCCCGGAAAATCTATAAAAGAAATACATATGATGGGAATGGTAGAAAATATCCAAGCCAAGCCGATTGGAATGATGTCAACTATCGATAGACTTATGGAATATAAGCCTAAATGGCAAAGGCCTAGAACTCAAAGAAAGGCCATTCCAAAAGTATAAGAACTTTCATCAAAGACATATGCACCTAGGCACTACACTCATAGACACCACAATTACCCAAAGAAGGCGATTGCTAAAAAACTTATACACAGGCATACGTGACAAAAGAGACAGTTGTATGAACCTAAAATCCCCAAGCAATCGCCAAGATTAATTATGATTATGGCATCGATAGATGGCAACCCCTTAGAGTCAAATCATTTGGCTATAAGTTGGTTGGATCATCTTACAATTCTAACCCCTCGGGACCCGGACAAGTATGGGTACCTAAAACTTAATTTCCTTGATTGCAGTTCAAGAAACAAATGAGTGCCAAGGAACCTGGTATATGGATAGTGGTCATTCCAGGACATATGACAGAAATAAGAAAAATCTGTCAAAATTCAAGGAAGTTAAAGGAGCAAATGTCATATTTGGAGGAAATGAAGCTCCCGGTGAAATAAGAGGCATTGGATCCATCAAGAGGAATGGATTAGAAATCACAGATGTTGCATATGTTGAAGGACTCAACTTCAACTTGCTAAGCATCACCAACTTTGTGACAAGGGCTATAATGTTGGATTCAACATAGGTATATGCCAAATCAAGGACATCGAATCGAATGAAGTTGTGTTGCAAGGATGCGGACAAAAGAACATGTATGTAGTAGATTGGTCAACCGCTACACACAAAGACTGCCTATTAGCAAAAAGAGCACAAATTGAATCAAGTTGGTACGTGGCACAAAAAGCCGAGTCACCCGAATTTCAAAACGATTAACAAGCTTGCAAGAAGTAATCTTGTGGAAGGACTTCCGGACTCGATATACAAGAAGGAGAGTATATGTGATGCATGTCGAAGGGAAAACAAATCAAATCTTCATTCAAAGAAAAGACATGTCCATCTTCAACAAGAATATTGCATCTGCTACATATGGATCTATTTGGCCCAAAGTGGAACCATCCAAATAAGTGGAAAGAAATACACCTTGGTGGTAGTAGACGACTACTCAAGATATACATGGACAATATTCATGTGTAAGAAGAAAGAAACTCTACAAAACTACCACACTGATGAAGAGGATTCAAAACGAGAAGAGCCAAACCATTATCAAAATAAGATCGGGGAGAGGAACCGAGTTTGTCAATGGAATAATAACTCAGTATTGTATTGAAAATGGTATTGGTCATGAACTATCTCAAGGGGACTCCACAAAGAAAATGGAGTTGTAGAAAGAAGGAATAGAACTCTCAAAGAAGCGAAAGGACCATGTTAGTGAAGCAGGGCTACCAAAAAGATTTTGGGGCTGAAGCAATTAACACAACTTGCTACACTCAAAACAGATGTATGATAAACAGACATAAATGACAAAGACTCCCTATGAGATTTGGACTGGAAGAAACCAAATGTTGCGTATTTTAGAATATTTGGATGTAAATGCTTCATCCACAACAATGGCAAAGATAATCTAAAGGCCTTCGATGCTAAAGGCGATGAAGGTATCTTCGGGATACTCACCAAAAAGCAAAGCCTCAGAGTACTCAACAAAAGGACTATGGTTGCATAAGAATCCATTCATATGGTATTCGATGAGCCAAATGTAAATAGAGAAGACATTGAAGAGTCGGTTGATAAGTTGAATCATCCAACCATACGAAGAGTCCTATCTTTGAAGCTGAAGCCGGAATTATAAACTCGTAAGAAGATGAGATAGCAATCTCAAAACAATTTGGAAAATTTGCGCTAAGTGACTACGAGAGAGTCGATCAAAGCAACACATTTCTTAGACGATCAATCCAAATAACTTACTTCAACTTGATGTAAGATGGCCGAAAGACCATCCACGAGAACTTGTCATTGGAGATATAAGAGAAGGTGTCAAAACAAGATCCATAACTCAACAAGAAGCTATGTTCACATGCTTCATCTCGCAAATAGAGCCCAAAGATGTGTTACAAGCATTGGGTGACACACATTGATTCAAGCTATGCAAGAAGAGTCAATCAGTTTGAAAGAAATAAAGTATGGGAATTAGTTCAAAGACCCACACATCAAAATGTTATTGTACCAAATGGGTGTTCGAAACAAGATGAACGAGGAAGGTTCTGCGGTAAGAAACAAAGCAAGACTAGTAGCCAAAGGATATTGCCAAGAAGAAAGGAATAGGTTTTGATGAAACATTTGCTCCCATAGCAAGATTGGAAGCTATAAGGATGTTTCTTGCCTATCTTTGCTCAAAAGAATTTCATTGTATATCGATGGATGTAAAAAGTGCATTCCTAAATGGTTTATTGGAAGAAGAAGTGTATGTTGAACAACCTCCAGGGGATTTGAGCGAGAAGACTCTTGGAGATAAGGTATACAAACTCAAGAAAGCTCATGGATTGAAACAGGCACCCGAGCATGGTATGATACTTTGTCACAATTCCTAAATCGAGAATGGATTCACAAAAGGAAAAGTAGATAGAACACTTTTCTTTAATTCAAGACAAAAAAGAGTATACGCTTGTTCAAATATATGTGGATGACATCATTTTTGGATCCACAAATAAAGAGTCGTGTGAAAAATTTTCAAACCTCATGCAAAGTAAATTTGAAATGAGCATGATGGGAGAGTCGACATTCTTCCTTGGACTCCAAGTGAAAACAACTGAAGGATGGAACCTTCATAAGTCAAACAAAATACACCGGAGATTTAATGAAGAAATTTGGTATGGAGGAGAAGTCTTCCGTAAAAATACCAATGAATACCTCGGTCAAAATGGACATGGATGCGGATGGCAAGCACAGAGATCAAACAAGATCTGAGTACTTATTGGATCATTGCTCTATCTCACAAAGAAGGCCAAACATCACCTTTGCTTTGTAGGTGTATGTGCGAGATTTCAATCTGCTCAAAAGAGAGTCATATGACAAAGATCTAAGAGAATATTGAGATATTTGAAAGGAAGCCAAGAAGTTGGCTTATGGTATCCAAAGGAAGGTGGATTCAAGCTAATTGGCTATTCAGACTGGACTATCTTTGGATGCGAGTTAGGCGAAAAAAAGACCTCGAGGCACATGTCAAATGCTAGAAAACAGTGATTTCCCCGGTTTAGCAAGAAGCAAATTCAATAGCCACCTCTACAAACAAGTGAAGCGAGAATACATAGGCAAACAAGCAGTGTCCTATGGATGAGACAATGGATGAGACTATGAAGCTGAGTTGAAAAAGAAATTCCAATCATGTGTGATAAATACAAGTGCAATTGCAATTACTCAAAATCCTGTTGCACTCAAGAACAAAGCATATAGATGTCGAGATATCACTTCATAAGAGATCATGTTGAAAAAAGGACATCATCTTGGAATATATCTCAATCGATAAACAATTGGCCGACATCTTCACAAAACCATTATGTGAGTCAAGATTTGAAGAACTCAAGCATGAGTTAGGGTTAATTGAGTGAAATGACACTCGAGAAGAATCAAAGAAAAGAAATGGAACACAAAAAAGGAAAAAAGAGTGAACTCACAAATCAACTAAGTAAATCACCGACGGAAAAGACAACTATACCAAGTCACCGACAATTTAGTCACAAGAGGAATGTGAAAAGAAGAGCTAAACCAAAATGAGGGCAAAAGTCAATCATTTATGAGCAAAGTGACAAAAACGCAAATTTTTACTAAGCGGGAATGTTTTTAAGAATGATGTCAAGATAATTATGATGTGTACAGCAAAAGCGCACACTAAGCTTATGATTGGATATAAATGCTTTTGCCGCATTAAATACGAGACATTAAATGCTAAATCGGCGTGCAAAATCTAAGCCGTTGATTTCGATCACATTTCAAAAACCACCCGCACGCGTCCTTTCATAAACCATACTTAAACCATTTTCGTCCGTTTCTCTCACACACTACCAAAACTGTTCATTTCTCTCGAAGCAAAGGCAAAAATTTTCTCAAAACCCTATCTATCTTCAAATCAATCTCTAAGTTTTCTTCGGTAAAATCCAAGGATGGCACCAACCTATGATTTTGTCAAGTTAGGAAAACAAATCCACACCTCTCTTTGGATTTCGACGGCAGATGGTGGAACAGGGTCGATGACACCCTAGTGAAGAAAATTCTTTGAGAAATTGGAAACGCTCCTGGCTGAAAATCGTTTCGATCTTTGGAATATCCGATGACCTATGTGGAGGAGGTCGCGATTACGTGAATGCCGTAGATTCCGCGATGAAGGATAAAGTCATCTGCTCACTGGAAAGAAGCTCACCTTCTCTCGCAAAGAGATTTGGCTGAACATTTTGCTCACTACCAACGGAAGGAGCATCGAAATTAACGTTGATGTAAACTGGCTCCGCTTGGAAGGAAATAGCCAAGCCCGAGCTATCTTGATAAAATAGTTTACACAAAGCAAACAAGAGGTGAAGGAGGATTATCACAAGTCGTTGGACATAGTTGCCAAATGTATTGACATCAAATTTGGCGAAACTTTGACCAATCACAAACAAAGTTGATCGTGATGGCGGCGATCATTGAAGAAAGGAAAATAAAGCTAAATCGGTGAGTTTTGTCTCACAGACTATGCCGAAAAGTAGGGAACAAATCCTTCAAGGAAGATGGCACATTTGGAGGATCCACTAGGATATGGCCTCAGTGATTGGCGGTGATGGAGGTGAAAGAGTCCCTCTTGACATGGAAAGCGTTCAGTAAACAAGAGATGTTGAGATCAAACCTCTCTGCGCCGAGAAGAGAGCTTCACGCCAAGAGAGCTGACACGTGAGGGGGAATCAGTGACCTGAAGATCTGTTGTTTCCTCTCCACCAAAGAAAGAAAGGCCCTACTGCCTTTGCTAAGAAGACTATTGCTCTGCAGCAAAGAAAGTCAAACTCTCTACCCCTGCCCAGTCTGCCCTGCGGCCGTGTCTCCCTTCCCGGCGGTGGGGTCGAGAAGGACTCTCAGCTTCCTTCTCGGATCGTCCAAAAGAGGGAGATCGATAAGCGAAGACGGCCACTCCTTAGAGAAGACACGGCCAGCCCCGCCGCCAGAGACTCGAGCAAGCTGTCTAGGGCAAATCCTCAATTTACAAACTAGAAAGCGAAAGAAGAATCATCAAGCGCTCCGAGCTTGAGAACCGGGCCGAGTCGACCACTCAATTTGGAACAAATACTGCTACATTGAGTCCCCGAGATGTAATTGATGAAACAGCAAGTAAATGTCTCTTTGAAGCGTCAATGACAAATCAAGAAATAGATGTGTCCGCGACTCGAGACAAAGAAAAAGAAGCTAATAGAGTGATAGTGATGTGATGATCTATCCCCACTTTACCCGAGATATTCAAAATCGTGCGAAAGTGGAGAAA